>JANAVB010036020.1:13542078-14127806 GCA_029216955.1 Iris pallida
ACTAAATCCTGATCACTCCTGAGTGTCGGGGCCAAAGGTAGTCATCCCGTCTCCGGGTCCATAATATGTAGGGCATGTGTCCTCAGGGCAATCATCTGTAAAATTTCAACAGGTCCAGTCAGGACAGGAACGAGCACATCTCATCCAGAAAATCTAAGTAAATGACAGAGAACTATAAAGCAGTTATAGATAGTTATATTGATGGTAATGGCAGTTTTATACAGGTAATGATGTAGAGAAATAGCAAAGGTACAAGGAAAGTAAGGTAATGAAATAAAAGAAGAATGATGGCAAAGAAGACTGTAAAATAAGATCTAACTGAACTAGGGTAACATGTTATAAGTCCAGTTTGTACAATGTAAGTTGAGTGTAATCCCAATGTGAGTCTAATACAATTTGAGCCTAGTAAATGATTCTTGTACATGATGATTCTAGTAGATGATTCTTCTCAATGATTTGAGTGAAGTAATTCTTGTAAGATTCTTGTACACTAATCCTTGTAGGTGATTCTTATAATGAGTATGGCACATCGCACGCTCGGCCAAGCGGTGATGGCTACCATTCTTGTAATACGGCACATCGCACGCTCGGCCAAGCGGCGATGGCTATCATTCTTGTTGAATACGGCACATCGCATACCGGGCCCAGCAGCGATGGCTATCGTTCTTGTAATGATGATTCTTGTATGATTTGTACATTTAATACTTGTAGGTGTTTCGAGTAGATGAGTCTTGTGAGTGATTCGAGTAATAGGGTTAGACAAATCAAGTACATGTATTGCGAATAAATGAATCTAAAATATTAATACATGTTGTGACAGAGAATCAAATAGAACTATACTAGAACTGAATTACAATAATCATCGAATAAATGAAAGAACTATCAGAGAATGTACTCGCCTGATACTCTGAAAAGAGTAATGTAATATCAGATGTCTGCACCAGAGTTACAATGTCCTAAATAAAGCAGTATGGGTTATAATGTGTTTAAAACAAGGTAAATGAAGTTTACGATGCAATCTACATGATTTCTAGGTCAATCTAGGTCAAAGTCAACTCTAAGTCAAATCTGGTCAACTGTCTAGGTCAAACTAGGTCCAAGTCAAACTTGGTCAACTCTGGGTCAACCAAAATCAACTACTCTAGTCAAACTAGGTCAGTGTCACATCTGGACTCAATGTTGACTTACAGTTGACTTTTGGTCAACTGGTCAACCCTGGTCAACCTTAGTCTAACTGGGTCAAACTTAGTCAAATGGTCAACTTGGCTAATCTAGGGTTTTTGACTTATACTTAACAACCTTGGTCCAACTATTGGTCAACTCTAGACCTAAACAACATACACTAGGCTATTCTAACCTATATCAACTACAGACTAAAATTCTAGCACAACCGATACCTTAAACCAACCTTATAGCCAACACTACCAACTCAATAACAAAAGGAAAAATATCACATATAGATATATCATATGAAATCAGCTATAGGGAAGATACCTATAATATATATATAGATACTTACATACATATATACATCATATATATAAAGAGATAGAGAGGGGGACTAGGTGAGGCATGCACAGATGTGTGTGTACATCTCAGGTATTAAGTCTCAGTGTTCATTGATAACTCAGGATTTCAAAACAGTCTAACAGTGTTTAGGAAGTGCAATGACAGCCCATGCCATCCCAATCCAAATTCTCAGGTTCACATGAGGTAATGAACCTCAGTTCTCAGAATTTAGAAATGGGTAATCAAATGTTAAAAAAAAACAACATTCAAGAATCATAACTCAGTTAAACATTATATATAAATTTTTATTTGTTAAACTCAGATTTGTGTAACAATCAATGTGTATTTGTGTGTAATAAGAACTTATTGTATTCTTAGGAAAACAGTTTTCTGTTTAAAAAATGTGTGTGTGTCTCATGTGTAATTTCAGGAAGACAGTGAAAAGCATTTCATATAATGCAATATGCATTGATACCTGAATGTGCAGTAGGTAATACAATGTACAAAAGATGGCTCAAGGCCTGAACAACAATAGGGCTGATACCAACTCTCTAAAACTCACACCAACCTATCTTAGTTAACAACTCCCTGAACTCTCAGGTTTCCACTATAGTGAAACCAACCCCATCACTCCCTGAAACTCTCATGTTATAGGTTCAACATAACCCAATTGCAACATGCTCCTTCTACTGTTAGTTCATATAGGAAAGAATCCTCATGTTTCAATTCTCATGTTTTAGAAAACAAACTTAATTTAACATCTAACTAAACTGAACCAACCTATCACAGTTAACCTACACATACAGTAAAAACCCCTTTAACTGTTAACATAAATTTCAGTTTAAATATTTCATTCAAAACCCAAACCTCATTTCAGTTAGTAACATATGTAAATGAGTTTGATATGTAAATTAACATCAAGGACTGCTAAAACAGGGAATCAGTAATGTAAACAGTCTCAGGAAATCAGGAATTGTCATGAAGGTAAACTGTTTGAACAGTGTTTCAATAACAGTTTACATGAAGTCCCCTTACTAATTTCGATATCCCAAAAACCTTGCTATCCTCAACCAATTCTGAACTAAACTCACCACATCAATATCATTCGAATCTATGAACTTCTCAATTCAACCCAATTCACAAAAACTGTCAAACCAAGAACTGAAATTAGCCCATACACATTGCATAATCGAAACCAAATCATTCAAAATCAAACACACAACATGTGTCAGAGGGGGGGGGGGGGTTCGAGTGTGTGTGATATACACGTGTCCATGGTGTGTCAAAACTGTGTCCAAGTCGTGTCAAACACGAGTGTCAACATGTGACAAAAACTGTGCAAAGGCACAGCCTCGTGCACGTATGTCGAGTCGAAATGGACTCGACACAGTGCACGAGACACCATGTGCATGTGTACAGTGATAGAGGGGTCATAGGGCTAGGTGTCTTAGTGCCTGAGTCGAGTCGGGGTCGTGTCGTGTCGAAGTTTTTAGGGCGTATCAGTGACACGAAAAATGCGTGCATAGTGTTGGGCAAAACACGTGCACATGCGATTTCTTCGCACACACAGATCGAGGTGCCACAAAATTTTGTGGGTCTCGTATCAGTCATTAGGACAACACGTGTACCAAGTTTTGTGGCCTGAGTCGCCATGTCGTGTCTGCTAGGACGCCCGAGCAGCAGGACACTGCACGATAGTGTCGTGTAGCGTGTTCGTGTCCATTTTGGACACAGATACGGGCCTAAATCGTGCTCAGTGTGATAGATTCATGATCAGCATGCCAAGGGCTTCAAAATCATGTAATTAGTTTTTGAAATTAACAATATTTAATTCTCACAAGCATTTCAACAAACACGTTCTATACAATACTGATACGTGTCCAAAAAGGACACGAAAGGACACGAAATTTTGAGGATTCCTATTCCTACAGTTAGGTTAGGGCTAGGGCATCCTATAAATGCAATTAAACAAAAATTTCATGGGTTATAATAGATTATACCTATTGATGTGCAAAGCTCACAAAAGCCTCAAATAGAATGGTTCTCCAAGCCTCAAAAACTCCCACAAATTGATCCTACTCTGAAATATTCTTACACAAACAGAAGGAACAGAAGAATTAGGTCCTAATGCAATAGATTTGAAGGAAAATGGAGTTGAAATGGATTTCCTATGATTTTAGAAAGATGGAGACTCACCTCTTCCAAAACTTGCACAAATCCCAATGGAGGCTAGCCCTAAATTCTAGGAGGGGATTAAATAGGGGGAAAGGATCAATAGTGGCTGCCATGGGCTGATTAGGGTTAGGTTTGGTTCATGGTGTGGGCCTATGGGCTATTAATCCTAAGTCATTAATCATGACTTATGAAGTCATAAGCCCTATTTGTCAAATTAACTCCAAATCTCTCCAAACAAGTTCCAAAGATTTAAACTTCACTAAATTAGGTCAAACCAAGTTTACTTAACCTAACCAAGTGGTCTTAACCTAGGTTAGTCACCAGGTTAGTCTTCTAGTCAACACTAGTCAAAGTCAACTATAGGCCCAAAATCAATTCTACTAAAAATTACTAAAAATCACTAAAAATCATATTAATTCTAATAAATATAATTAATACTAATAATCACTAACCATGGTTAGCTGAGACTATCTATGACTAATCTAGGTTGGGTCCAAACCAAGTTTAGGCTAATCACAATACATGGCAATCAATTAAATAATATCAAATCACACCATTCTTAATAATATATTAAATTCCAATAATATATATTACATTCAATTATAATTACAAAATTTCAAAATTACCCTTTTCTGGAAAACTGGGTGTTACATTTTGGGACAAGTGTAGCATCTTGGACTCTCTCTCTCTCTCTCTCGACTGATCTCTATTCAAAGAATAGTCTTCGATGTGCTCAAATCCTTCATAGAGAAGGTCGTGTCCAGTTGGCACGTCAACTCCACTATCCTAGTGGCATTCTGACCCACTAGTAGCATATCATCAACATAGAGCAGTAAAATAATAAAATTATCCTCGACAAAGTATCTAACGAATACACAATGATCCAACTTCGTCCGTGCATAACCATGCTCCTCCATAAATGACTCGAACTTCCTATACCACTATCTCGGAGCCTGCTTCAGACCATACATGTAACGCCCCAGTCCCAAAATATGTAGGACTAAGTACATAGATATACCAGCTGTAGATATACAAAAAATACTCCAATGTATGGAATCCTCGTATAAATACATAAGCTGTAAAATGTAGAGAACCAAGACATGCTAAATCTCATCCATAAATATATAATAAAATAAAGATAGAATCAACTTGAATAGTTATGGTACAATCGTTGGGCGGAGACAAAGTCCACCACCAACTATCTCAATAAAATAAATGTACAAGGAGGCGATCGACAAAATGATAAAACGAACCAAGAGCAATCATCTTCGAGAAATGAGAAAGATCACGGCCTTGGCTAGAACACCTGCAGAAAACATGAACACACACCTGGGGAAACACCAGGTCCTAAGAGGGACGTAACAAGACACATAATATCATACCATAACTGAATAGTAAGAGCTCAATAGAAAATATACTTGCGTAAAGGTTCCTAACCATTCTATGTGATATACACTATGAGAAGATAACGTTCTACGCAGGAGCTTAGGTGTTCAGCATAGATGGAGAGAGAGTGGTAGTAGGTAGCGCTCATAAGAGACACTATCGACCATGGGCAGAAAGTAGCTCTCATACGAAAACTATCGGTCCCGGGACAGTAAGTAGCGCTCATACGAGATACTATCGGCCCAAATCTATGTGTGTACTGAACATGTAGCCCCTACGCTAATAACTGTCTCCCTTCCTCCCCATGATACTATACATGTGTCGACTCCACGACACTGTTTAATCCTTAATAACTGCCAAGTCTTCTACATAATCTATTGACAGTTATATCCTAACGTACGGCCTGTACGTGCCAATGATCAGTCAGCACGCAATTCTGCATCTATATGCGACTCATAACTCATACACAATCCGTGGCACATCGTGACAGTTTATGAGATGCACTAAACATTCGGTGGTCCCTTAACTCTAAGCCAATTGCATAAAATATAATAATTTACATATATATAATTTTGAAAGAACAATATAAAGAAAAATCATGCATGATATTGAGCAAGAAATTAAACTGTAAAGACAAGGTGTCTTGCCTGAGGTTATGTGCAAAAGAGAATAATCTAGTAGCTCGAACAGACCAATAGATGAAACAAGAAAAGCCAAATGCCGCAGGTGACTCCGGATGTTGCAACAAACATCACAAACAAGTTTGGAATATAAGATATGCCAAGAAAATGCCTGTCCAAAAGTTAAATTCTGGAACAGGGACAAAATCGTAATTTTGGGTCAAAACGATGTCCGCCGTTGGACCCGCTTTGCACCGAAATATGTGCCAGAACCTACGGTCTCTAAAGTCGACAAACTATATGTCTATGGATTTGTTTTGATGAGACGAACCCAATGGTATGTCCAATTTTAGATTCCGGTGTGCTGTGCACAAATTCGCCCATTGAGTGGGATTGTGGGCCCGCCAAAATAGCGTCCCGATCAACGGTCTCAGAATCGGACCAAACTTGGCTCACAGGACCAGAAAAATATTTTGAGTCCAATGGCGCAAGTTTCGTCGCGATTTGATGAGTATACACAAAGTTGTGACTTAATTTGCAAAGGGTTGATACGGGGGTAACTCGACGGATACGTACTGGTTTCGTCGTGCACATGCAACGAAATTGGATTCGGTCAGTTCCCACACATCGACAACATCCATACGCGCCTTTCGATGCATATAGTGTGCGAACACGTTGCCCGGTTTGTCGGGGCGCGCGCCGTATCGGGTGTTTTTCTACTTTTTGAAAACAGAATTTACAATTTTCGTGAAACTTTAACAACGTGTAACTTTCTACATACTAGATGAAAAATGAATCCAGAAGGTACGTTACAATCTCGGTTATGTTGTCTTTGACTGTCTTTAATTAGTTTCTACAAAATTTTAATGTGCGTAAAGAAAAGTGGCCGATAAGTTGGTGTTTTAAAACAGTTTTTAATATTTCAGAAAAAATGGTTTTTCTCCAACTTCGCCTCGATTTTTCGAGCAAGTTGGATGGCCATGTTGAAATCCACCCGGGGGATCTCGAAGAGGGTCATGTGGGCTTTCTACACAAATTTATGGATCTAAAATCGAATTCGAATTGAAGGAGAAATTTAATGGAGAAGTC
Source organism: Iris pallida (assembly GCA_029216955.1). Lineage (NCBI taxonomy): Eukaryota > Viridiplantae > Streptophyta > Magnoliopsida > Asparagales > Iridaceae > Iris > Iris pallida. The sequence continues at coordinate 13,548,858 of JANAVB010036020.1, forward strand.
GGATACCTTAAAGTGGGAATCTGTTATTTTATTGTTGTTGTTGTTGTCGCCGTCGTCGCTTGATGCTGTTGTCGTAGCCGCGGAACTGCTGTGGCTGCGGACAAGGCCGAGTAGAGAGGAGGAAGAAGGAGGGAGGAAGGAGGAGATTAGGGTTTAGTTCATATATATATATATATATAGATATATGTATGTATATATATAGTTGGTGAAGGGGTTCGGCCCCTTGCGGCCAAGCAAGGATGCTGCTGCTGCTTTAATACTTCTTATGGTGGGTGGCTTGCTATAGCTGCTGCTACCATTAGTTTTGTGGTGTGGGTGGTCGGGTGGGGCCGACCACCCATTACCTTAATATATATATATATATATATATATATATATATATATATATATAAATCTTTTTTAAATCATTCTATATATATAACCATGTATATATATATATATATATATATATATATATATATATATATATATATATATATATATATATATATATATGCATATAACCATAAATTTATACCATAAATCTTATTTAAAAATTTAAATACCAAATTAAATATTATCTACCCAATTATTTAATATATTTAAACATATCTACATATATATAAAATTCAAATGACAATAAATCAACTAAAAATAATAATAATATCTCTATAGAATAATCATGTTTATTAAAACTTCGCAAAATAAATTTTAATAATAATAAATTAATAAAATCTTTCAATGGGTGAACTTAAACCGGACACCCTTATCCGGGTCCAAAAATTTGTACAAATATAGCACGATATTATTTAATAATAAAATTCCAATAATAGTACGAATAATTAAATAATTAGAAATTGCACATAAAATTCTAAAGTAATTTAGAAAATATTTTTATATACATAAAATATGCCTACATGGCCACATTTGGTCACACTACATGCTTACAAGGGCTTAAATTGGTTCGGACCCAATTCGGACTGGTTTGGACAAACCGGGTCATCTAAAAATTAATATATAAAATAATATCTAAATAAAATATTTTAAATGTGTTATTTCAACACTCGGCCTGGTTTTCCTAGTTCGGACTGAACTATGGCTAGGCCTCCCACGACATGGTTAATATACTGGTCAAAGCACACTGCTACATCTTTCGTGCCAAAATTCATGGTCGCCTTGTGCTCAAAACACAACAATGGCTAAGGTTATTTTTAATAATTAATAAAAACCATAAATTGTATAAATTAAATTTGAAGTCTAATAAAATAATAAAAAAATATAAAAAATAGGGGTTTTACATCCTACCCAACTTAAAAGAATTTTGTCCTCGAAATTTAGGATTAATAGGGTAGATAGGGTTGAGGGATAGGAAGAGTTCGTCAATACCAAAATACAATTAAAATTTTGAGGAGGCGATAAAACATCGTTCAACACCACCGTGCAATAGAAAATTGTGGAGTCGATATATGCAAAAATATATCATGGTTATGGAATTGAATAAGGATTGCTAGTGAAGGTAACAAAATTTTGAATATCCAATTTTAGAGAACAGTAAGGAATTGAGTAGACCAAAGAGAATAAATTAGACGTTTAGAAAATGTGATCCCTTAAGGGAGAACTGGATACTAATCATCTTGGCCGAGGGTTTGATTAAGTGATATTAGAATCACCCTCGTGCGTTCAAGTGGGATTAGTAGGGCACAATAAAAATTTCTAGGATTAGGGAGAAGTGGAGTTTAAGGTGAGGATATAGCCACATGAGTTGGTCGGTGGCTATCTAAATTCGTGTTGAAATAACTGATAGGAAAACTAAAGGTGATATCTTACATCTATCTATCATGTACAGTGTCTGGTCTTTCTAATATAAGTAAAGTAAAAACAATAAAGAGTTCAAGGACAAGGCTATCGAGTACGAATACGGGGTTCATAGGCAACGAAAATAATTCAATGAGAATTGTCAATGCTGTCATGGATGAGACTCTAAGGCAAGTTAAACTATGTCTCCATCCATGTAGAATAATTCATGAAAAGCGAACCAAAGTGCAATAGATTGATCAGACCATCATGCACCGGTTCTGATTAGACAATATGTTAGTGGGTGCACCCAATAATATATGTCATGATCAAGCTTGATAACGAAATAAGCTTGCAAAACTGAAGCTACATTAGCAGCATGAGATAGTCAAAATATGAGCAAGGGAGGTACTACTGAAGGAAATTTTTAAATAGTCTCAGATCTTTTTTTTTATCAAGTCTTATCCGAAGTGTGGGCCCTTATAGTTGTCATAGTTTTCTTCATTTATGGCTTGGTCGCCTATATAAGTTTAGGGTCCTCTAAATTTCTAGTCTGAGTAAACTCATCAACATGATTCATAAGGATAAAGGTTTTGTTAGGTTGTGAGGTATTCTACCCAATTTACAAGAGTTCAACTAATAGTGTGATGGGACAATGGGTCACGCAATCAAGGTAAGCACAAAGTTAGGCATTTAATGAATGAAGTAGAACACAATTACCTATCAGGTTGAAAGAAATGAGTCAATGTTGGACCTCTAATTCAAGTCCGAAAGTAACTGGTGTCATGGTAAAGGTTATAGCTTAGCCATTTGACTGGAAAGTCATATAAAGAAAATAGAGTACAAGGAGACGTGTTTTAGTGGGACATAATATATCTACATTAAGGTGGGCTCGTCTAAGTCTAACATATAAAGTTTGTTGGAAGGAAAAGTCTAGTGTTGTGCTCCAAATATTCATGTCACGGTAAGGGATGCCAAAATATCCAAAATAGAAAGTGGGAGTTCATGAGGTGAATAGTAATGCTCCAAAAATAAAGGAGAACAAGTTAAAGCATGCAATAAAATTAATTAAAAATCCAGCAAAATAATTTAGGATCACAGTTTTAGAGAGAAGATAGTTCTTAAATGAATACAGTCAATGAACAATTAAATCATTATTCAAATTGCAACTGGGTTAGAAGGTTACCATAAAAGATCGAGATTCGAGGAAAAATCGAGTAAGTAAAGATTGAGATACAATATAGTTTGGTTAGATGACTAGCAACGCTTGTGTATATACTACTATCATGGTCACGAGTGACATGGCATTTAGTATGGAATACTTCCAATTTATTAGGACTATCTTGGTTGCCTAATATCAAAATTAAAAATTCAAGTTTCCTCCAAAAGTTCCTTAATAAATTTCTCTAAAATGAACTATCCAAATTTCGTATTCACTCCAAGCCATCAAATTTAATCATGACCAAATCAAATCCCTTTCCAAGTAAACTTCCATCACGTTACTACTAACCTTTCCAACATTTAACATTTCCCACTCCAACTTTTAAACTCAAGAAACTCGTGAATCAAAAAAAATTTATATCACTTCATAACTTTAAAACTCCAAAAATTTCTCCAATAACCCTCAAGATAAACTTTTAACATATCCCGAATAATCTAAAATTTACAGCTCAATATTTTAACGCACTCATCACATAACTTCTATTTCTAAGTCATTCAAACAAAATCACAACTTTTTAAATGGTAAATTCCTTTAATCAATCAAAATAACTTTTTACCACATCTTTAGTAACTTTTCCCAAAATATTGTAATATTAGCAATCTAACTGTAAACTCAATATTCAAATGATCTTATCAGTCATCCAATCAAAATTTTTTTTCCAAAATTTCCAATCGATCTCGAAACACCTTTATTGTGTCACAAATCAAATCTATATATTTTTCTTCTTCTATCATTAATCCAAATCTCAAACTCAAAAATTTAAATAGGAGTTATCAATCGTAATTCATACAAGAGTTTAAAGTAGATCCTCAATTTGATTATATATCCTTCAAAATATTTTTAACCAAAATTCTTAATAACCTTACTCCAAACTTAAAATTAAAAATTTTACGAACTTATTAGTTGGGAACCATACAATCCAATTTAAAAACCAAGCCTTATCAACCGCCCTGAAAATCTTACAGCAGCATTTAAATTTCAAAAATTCTTTTCAACTAACTTTATATCTATTCAATGATGTATAGCTATAATTCACTGAATCATAAGTATTTTTCAAAGACCTTCAAAAATTAAAACTCAAAATCAATTCAATTTCCTTTCTCGATTGTATATAGATTCCTCTATCATTTTGTAGATAAAAATAAAGTTCTAAAATCATTCGAAGTTATTAATGTTGCTACTACCCAACTTGGAATTAACTAATCCCTAAGTTCATACTTCTTGAAAATATGGTCCCTCTATCCTCATAGCTTTATAACTCAATTAGAATCTCAAGGTATACTAGTTGTCAATGTAATCATTCTAGCCATGTGGTTGCCAATGAGCATATACTAGTGTAGTCATCTTCCTAGTTGACACTAAGCACAAAAATAAGAATCAACGGTAGTAAGGAATCAAACAAGATGCAATTCAAGGTAGGTGAACGAGAGTTCGGAATTTGAAGTCAAGAGAGGATGTCAAGCATGTGGATGAGATTCCTAAATTCTAATCCTATATTACAGGTTCACATCGGTACAGTTACGTAACCGAAATGACAAACTTGATCTGCATGGGCCACCACAAAAACATATAACGCCCCAGTCCCAAAATACGTAGGACTAAGTACATAGACATGCCAGCTGTAGATATACGAAAAATACTCCAATGTATGGAATCCTTGTATAAATACATAAGCTGTAAAATGTAGAGAACCAAGACATGCTAAATCTCATCCATAAATATATAATAAAATAAAGATAGAATCAACTTGAATAGTTATGGTACAATCGTTGGGCGGAGACAAAGTCCACTACCAAATATCTCAATGAAATAAATGTACAAGAAGGCGATCGACAAAATGATAAAACGAACCAAGAGCAATCATCTTCGAGAAATGAGGAAGATCACGGCCTTGGCTAGAACACCTGCAGAAAACATGAACACACACCTGGAGAAACACCAGGTCCTCAGAGGGACGTAATAAGACACATAATATCATGCCATAACTGAATAGTAAGAGCTCAATAGAAAATATACATGTGTAAAGGTTCCTAACCATTCTATGTGATATACACTATGAGAAGACAACGTTCTACGCAGGAGCTTAGGTGGTCAACATAGATGGAGAGAGAGTGGTAGTAGGTAGCGCTCATAAGAGACACTATCGACCATGGGCAAAAAGTAGCTCTCATACGAGAACTATCGGCCCCGGGGCAGTAAGTAGCGCTCATACGAGACACTATCGGCCCAAATCTATGTGTGTACTGAACATGTAGCCCCTACGCTAATAACTGTCTCTCCCTCCCCATGATACTATACATGTGTCGACTCCACGACACTGTTTAATCCTTAATAACTGCCAAGTCTTCTATATAATCTATTAACAGTTATATCCTAACGTACGGCCTGTACGCGCCAATGATCAGTCAGCACGCAAGTTCGCATCTATATGCGACTCACAACTCACACACAATCCGTGGCACATCGTGACAGTTTATGAGATGCACTAAACATTCGGTGGTCTCTTAACTCTAAGCCAATTGCATAAAATATAATAATTTGCATATATATATATATAATTTTGAAAGAACAACATAAAAAAAAGTATGTATGATATTAAGCAAGAAATTAAACAGTAAAGGCAAGGTGTCTTGCCTGAGGTTATGTGCAAAAGAGAATAATCCAGTAGCTCGAACAGACCAATAGATGAAACAAGAAAAGCCAAATGCCGTAGGTTACTCAGGATGCGGCAACAAACATCACGAACGAGTTTGGAATATAATATATTCCTAGGAAATGCCTGTCCAAAAGTTAAATTCTGGAACAGGGACAAAATCATAATTTTGGATCAAAACGATGTCCGCTGTTGGACCCACTTTGCACCGAAATGCGTGCCAGAACCTACGGTCTCTAAAGTCGTCAAACTACATGTCTATGGATTTGTTTTGATGAGACGAACCCAACGGTATGTCCAATTTTAGATTCCGGTGGGCTGTACACAAATTCGCCCGTTGAGTGGGATTATGGGCCCGCCAAAATAGCGTCCCGATCAACTGTCTCAGAATCGGACCAAACTTGGCTCACAGGACCAGAAAAATATTTTAAGTCCAATGGTGAAAGTTTCGTCGCGATTTGATGAGTGTAAACAAAGTTGTGACTTAATTTGCAAAAGGGTTGATACGGGGGTAACTCGATGGATACGTACTGGTTTCATCGCGCACATACAACAAAATCAGGTTCTGTCAGTTCCCACACATCGACAACATCCATATGCGCCTTTCGATGCATATAGTGCCCGAACACGTCGCCCGATTTGTCGGGGCGCACGCCGTATCGGGTGTTTTTCTACTTTTTGAAAACAAAATTTACAATTTTTTGTGAAACTTTAACGTGTAACTTTCTACATACTAGATGAAAAGTAAATCCAGAAGGTGCGTTACAATCTCGGTTATGTTGTCTTTGACTGTCTTTAATTAGTTTCTACAAAATTTTAATGTGCGTAAAGAAAAGTGGCCGACAAGTTGGTGTTTTAAAACAGTTTTTAATATTTCAGAAAAGTAGTTTTTTCTTTAACTTTGCCTCGATGTTTCGAGCAAGTTGGACGGCCATGTTGAAATCCACCTGGGGGATCTCGAAGAGGGTCATGTGGGCTTTCTACACAAATTTACGGATCTAAAATCGGATTAGAATTGAAGGAAAAATTTAATGGAGAAGTCAGATACCTTAAAGTGAGAATCTGTTATTTTATTGTTGTTGTTGTTGTCGCCGTCGTCGCTTGATGCTGTTGTCGTAGCCGCAGAACTGCTGTGGCCGCGGACACGGCCGAGTAGAGAGGAGGAAGAAGGAGGAAGGGAGGAGGAGATTAGGGTTTAGTTCATATATATATAGATATATGTATGTATATATATAGGAGGTGAAGGGGTTCGGCCCCTTGCGGCCAAGCAAGGATGTTGCTGCTGCTTTAATACTTCTTATGGTGGGTGGCTTGCTATTGTAGAAGCATGAAAAAGAAGAGAAAAATGATCCATGCGGCCAAGGGGCCACATGCGGCTCAAGAGTCCCACGCGGCTCAAACACAGAGTGGACTCCATGCGGCCAGCAGAGGGAAGCCACGTGTCGTTTTAGAACGGCTGTACCCAGCATCATTCAAATGCAATTAATGCTCTGACGGCTGACAATTAATGCTCTGACGGCTGACAGCTGACATCTGACAGCCCGGATGAAAAGTAGTCATGATGACTGACACAAGAGCAACATCTTCCTAGGGAACTGGAGAAGATCTTCACAACTTCGAGGCTAGTTTATGCGGCCAGATTAGACGAGTTCATGCGGCCAGTGCAGAGAAACCTATGCGGTTCAATCATGAAGGTCCCGCATGCGGCTCGGCCATGAAGAAATCCATGCGGCTCGACCATGAAGACTCTCATACAGCTCGGCCATGAAGAGCCCCATGCGGCTCGGTCATGAACATATTCATGCGGCTCGGTCATGACAACCTTCATGCGGTTCGAGTATAGAGACTATTCATGCGGCTCGGTCATGAAGTCTTTCATGTGGCTCGGTCATGACGACCTTCATGCGGCCCAAATATGAACGCTCCTCATGCGGCTCAACAATGATGACAGGACACGTGTCCTAAAGATAATCAAATTTTGGGTCAGATCCCAATGATTTGGGACACGTGGCAAGAGAATGAATTAAATTGATTCATTTAGATTTGCAGATATCAGCAAATTATCATGATGGAGATTTATTGCAATCAACATTAATGACTGACATGATTTGGCATAATCCTCATTAATGGCCCAGATCCTTCACGCTCAAGATTAATGGCCCGTATTGATCACTTATCAGGCCGCCGCCACTTTGAGAATGGGCAATCATTGCAAACCCTAATGATGCTCCCCACTATTATAAATAGCAGGGTACCATTCCTTTGCAAAATATACTTATATAGAGAGAGAGACGCACATACGGAGAGACGCTCCCCCAATAATCAGAGAAAAAATACACAGAGATCAATCCAGAGAGAGAGAAGCCAAAAGAGCAATACGAGGAGAGCAAGAAGAGCATTTCTTCGTCAACGCCAACCATCTCGTCGCAGGAGCCAAGGCTGCATACTGATCGTCCAAGGAGTAAGGCAGGGCTGCCGTCGCCTTCCCGAGCCTCTATCGTCACCCCCCAGAATCAAAAATAAATAATTGTACTTAGATTGCTGTACCTAGGTTTTCGTCCCTAGGCTTTCTTTGTACAAGCGAGTTTGTAACGTGAAGTAAAAGTCCAGTCCTCCCATAAAACTGTTCTGCTCTTTTATATTTCATGGCAAACAGCTATAGCTGCTGCTACTATTAGTTTTGTGGTGTGGGTGGTCGGGTGGGGCCGTCCACCCATTACCTTAATATATATATATATATTTTTAAATCTTTTTTAAATCATTCTATATATATAATCATGTATATATATATATGCATATAACCATAAATTTCCACCATAAATCTTATTTAAAAATTTAAATACCAAATTAAATATTATCTACCCAATTATTTAATATATTTAAACATATCTACATATATATAAAATTCAAATCACAATAAATCAACTAAAAATAATAATAATATCTCTATAGAATAATCATGTTTATTAAAACTTCGCAAAATAAATTTTAATAATAATAAATTAGTAAAATCTTTCAATGTGTGAACTTATACCGGACACCCTTATCCGGGTCCAAAAATTTGTACAAATATTGTACGATATTATTTAATAATAAAATTCCAATAATAGTACGAATAATTAAATAATTAGAAATTGCACATAAAATTCTAAAGTAATTTAGAAAATATTTTTATATACATAAAATATGCCTACATGGCCACATTTGGTCACACTACATGCTTACAAGGGCTTAAATTGGTTCGGGGCCAATTCGGACTGGTTTGGACAAACCGGGTCATCTAAAAATTAATATATAAAATAATATCTAAATAAAATATTTTAAATGCGTTATTTCAACACTCGGCCTGATTTTCCTAGTTCGGACTGAACTATGGCTAGGCCTCCAAGACATAGTTAATATACTGGTCAAAGCATACTGCTACATCTTTCGTGCCAAAATTCATGGTCGCCTTGTGCTCAAAACACAACAATGGGTAAGGTTATTTTTAATAATTAATAAAAACCATAAATTGTATAAATTAAATTTGAAGTCTAATAAAATAATAAAAATTTTTTAAAAAAATAGGGGTTTTACAATACAAGCTCTTCCTCAATCGGCAGAACAAGTATGACTTGCCCTTCTCACAAAATCCCTCTGGCTGCTTCATTTACAACTCCTCCTCAAGATCATCGTGGAGGAATAACGTTTTTACGTCCATTTTCTCGACCTCCAAGTCAAAATTGGCTTCCAATGCTAGCAACACCCGAATAGACGACGTTTTTACGACTGGCAAAAAGATCTCATCATAATATATTCCCTTTCGCTGACCGTAGCCTTTAATTACCGCCTCACTTTGTATCGAAGGCGAGTAACATCATCTGTCTGCTTCACTCTGAAAACCTATTAATTTTTTAAAGCCTTCTTGCTCTTTGGCAACTACACCAGATTATAAGTAGAGTTGGCCTGTAAGGAACACATCTCCTCCTTCATAGCCTCCATCCACTCCTGCCTATGTTCGTCGTCCATAGCGTCTGCAAAACTTTCAGGCTCCCCCATCAGTCAGCAGCACATACTCATCCGCTGAGTATCTCGTAGATGGTTGACGTTCTCTGTCGCTTCTCATCAACAGAACCACTGGTGCTGATTGTATATCAACAACCTCCTCCCCTTCAGAAAATGCCTTCTCGATATGCTCATCCTCCTGAGGGTTACCATGACCACCATCGCCAGGCTGATGATCAAGGTTGTGAGCAAATCTATATACTGGCTCCCCTATAACTGGATCCTCTACGATGGCCTCTGGAAACTGCTCGAAGCAGAATGACTCTAACTCAGGTAATTTCTCAGTCTCAGAAGGTATCTCAAAATCCTGAGTGTTGGTCATGGTCTGATCCTCGACGAATACCGTGTTCCTACTTCTATAGACCTTTTTTCCTACGAGATCGTAGAGTCTATAACCAAACTCATCCTGACCGAAGCTGACAAAGACGTATCGCCTCGTCTTCGACTCAAGTTTGGATCTATAGTCCTTCGATACATGCATGAAGGCCTTACAACCAAACATTCGTAGGTGATTGTATGATGGATCTTTATTGTACCATACTTTATCAGGTACATCACCCTGTAAAGAAGCACTAGAAGATAAATTAATAGTATAAGCAGCTGTGTAAAGTGACTCACCCCAATAGCTGCCCGACAAATTTTTTTCTGATAACAAACACAATACCCTCTCCATCAGTGTCCTGTTCATGGGCTCCACAACACCGTTGAGCTGCGATATATTTGGTGGAGTCTTCTGATATTGTATCCCTTGCTCTCTGCAATAAGCATCAAATAGACCAATGTACTGGCCGTCATTGTCGGACCAAACACATAGTAGCTTCTTGCCCGTCTCTCTTTCAACAGGGGCCTGAAACTCTTTAAAAGTAGGCATCACCTGATCCTTGGTCTTTAAGACAGACCCAAAGCTTCCTGGAACAATCATCAATAAATGTCACAAAATAAGAAGCACCAAAAATGGATTTTATCTTCATAGGACCGTAGATATCCGAGTGAATCAACTCGAGCAACTCCGGCTTCCTCAAACTTGGGTGACTTTAAAAAGACACCCTATTTTGTTTTCTGCCAAACAGTACGTACATCTCTCCAATTTTATAGACTTTAGCCCTGGATGTAGGACTGTTGAGCACCTCTAGGGGGGTAAATAGAGTATGTGCAAGTGTAGCAGAAATAATCACCAATTAAAATTTAACAGATTATGAGCTATGGCAGAAAATAAGTGACAATAAATTAAATTGCAGTAAGAGATAAAAGATCAAACTCAGTGAACACCGCGATATATACTGGTTTCCTTCTGAGGGGACTAATCCAGTCGTGAGTACTCTTGCCCACTGTTAATCCACTATTTGTAAGCTAAATGAGAGCTTGTCGTCTTTTTACAACACCGTGCTTGGCCACAAGTGCATAACCGACTTCACAATACCGTACTTGGTGACGAGTGCATGACCGACTTCGAAAACTGAGAAGTTTTCTGATGTAACCTCTTTACAAATCTGTAAACCAATGACTATAAATTGAATGGAATGTTATTGGATTTGGCTAAGAGTGGTTTAGGTCGAATATGAAAGCTTTAGATGTTTGAAAAACACTTAAGAACCGATAGAGAGAAGAGTGAATGGGTGATTAGAAATGTAATTTTTTTTCTCTATTTATAGTGTTTTTCCTGACCGAACTCGGGCAAAGTTCAGGCAGAGTTCGGATGCTAGAATCTCATAAACGAACGTTGGATGAAGATTTGGAGGGAACAAAATTTCAAAAATCTCGGACCGAACTCGGCCAGAGTTCTATCCGAATTCTGTCTAAGTAGAATGGGATTTTTGGGTTCCAAATTTGCATAGGTATTTAGGCTGTTTGAATATGTAGGGATTTTTGAGATAAGTAGGCAGACTTTTTGGATAGGTGGACTAGAAATAACCTAAGCCAGTAATATCCCGATCGATCTTACATTTATATTTTCTAGACTCGATAAAAGTAAAATACAGAAGAAATATAAAAAGACTCGATCTAGATTCCAATGCAATTTCTTTTGGATGATGACTCGATTGTTCTTTATATATGCAATACGTTATTTGATATTGATTTCAGTGACCTGTAACATTAGTAGCAGTTCGTATATTTTACGTATTGACTTAAGTTGTTGTTGATTATCAAAATCTGTTGTGGCCATTTAGGCAATGGGCCAACAATCTCTCCCATTTTGATAATTGACAAACTTGAGTCTAAACCAAAATATATAACTAAAATATAACTTTGAAATAATATACCTGACTTGTTCATTGATGAAATTTTTTGTTAAATTTTTTGGTATTTCTCTTCTCCCACTTTGTCATGTACGCAAAATGAGTAGCTCCCCCGCAATGTGTAAAGCCAACAATTTAACACAGACAAGGAAAGAAAAATAGTAATATCCACAATATGTAAGTCACAACCTAGTAGAACTAGCAGCAACAGTGGAATATACAGTAAACTCACATAGCATGAAATAAAACTGAAAGGAAGTACAACATAAATGCATAAAATTCATAACTGAAAAAGTTTATGACTGCTAAAAAAATGACTAAACAAAAATTCCAACTACGAAAGTTTGGACTGCTACAATGTGCAGCTATATAGATCATCACTCGCAAAATAAAATCTCAAAAACCCTAAACTGAAAGCTCGTATCACATTTGAGCATCATCATCGGCTGGAGGCGGAGGATCGAAGTAGGCAATAGTCGGATCAAAGTGCCCGAAAGTGGTCGGATCATCGAACCTCGGTCCATCGAATCCAGGATGATGGATCATCGAAACAGGAGCATTAGGGTGATGCGCCAGACTCCAGTACAGATCAGCAATAATGTTCCTCAATACCTGAGCCTATGAGGTATAACGGAACTCAACAGCTACATAACTTTGATGACGTTGTCCAGAGAGGGTAACAAAATCATCAAAGTGCTGATAGAACAGTGGATCAAATCCTGGAGCATGAGCAGCAAGGACATGAGGAGGAGCGTCTGGATCAGCCTGAGCCTCAGTAAGAGCAGCACCGGAAGGAGGTGGTGGTAGAGGATATTTTCTAGATCTAGTCAGCTTAGAAGATGACGAGGAAGTAGGACATAGATCAAGGTTGATATCAAATCTCATAAAGATAGCTGCTAGATGCATGGGGTACAAAAGGTTACGCCCCACTCGTCTACAACCAATCATCCAAGCCATGAAGGTCTTGGGGACAGACAAAAGAACACCAAAATAAAGGTGATACATAGCAGACATCTCAAAGAAGGTGATCTCATCAGAAGATCATGTCTTGGGAAGCAAAATAGAGAATATAAAATGATGTAACTCATAAAAGTTCTAATTAAGGTGCTTTGCGTATAACCTACCACTGCGAGAGACAAGGTTAGGATGACACATTGCAACCTTAAAGGAGTCAAGGGTCATGTCTTTGGGAAGTTGGATAAGAAGAATGTCGACTAACGCCTCGTCGATATTCGCATATGGAAATACTCACTGAGGTCAGTCGAGTTGAATTCAATTTCGTGTCCGGCAACACATGAATAGATACTACCGTCGAGTTTTACTTGAGCTGCAATAAAACATACATACGACGTTATCATAAATGTCACTAGAGATTACAAAGAAATCTCGGAGACTAAGTCTATCAAAAGTGAAGGCGTACTCCGAAAAAATGGTAAAGTTAACGGATTGCCCGGGACAGATTTTTCGAAAAGAAAAAGAGTTAAACCAAGAAGTCAAAAATTCCAAAGATGGAAAGAGTGTAGCGTCATAATCCTCTTCGTCGGAAGGACGAGCTAAAGACGTTAACCGGTTCATATTCACAGGTCGAAGATGAACCCGCTGCGAAATCTACTTTCTTTCTCTTATAGAGTTTGGGAGCCATAGATGAAAATAAGAAAGAGAAGGAAATACCTCAAGAGAATGGAGAAAGAGATGGAGAATGTCACCTTCTTGAGCTTCGTAGACCTAAGAAGGAAGGAGGAAGGAAGCTTGAAGGAGATGAAAACTAGGGTTTTAGTAGAGTTTTCGGTGCTCGGATGGAGGAAAAATGAGGAAGGAGGGTTTTTAAAGGGGTCAGGGTCGGCTGTGCTGTTCTGGAAAAACGAACCGACGTCAATGGAACTCGGTCCGAACTCGGTCCGTGTTCTAACAGAGTTCGATCACTTGTATTTCCAATTCATTTATGCATAATGAATAATAAATATACTTAATAAGATTTAATCTTCAATTTAATAATATTCATTATTTTGGGTTTGCTGTATGGACCGGATCCCAGCTAGCGGTAGTCTGATGACACTTTGCACCGTATCGCTTAGACTTTTAAGTCTTTTTAATAGATGAACCCTTTCGGCTTGTACCCAAAATAACTTCAATCACTACTAAAATCTGCTCAATTGGCGACGTATATTTTGCGACGTTAGATTAACGTCGCTAAATTGTGTACATTAGCGACGTTTTATATAAACGTCGCTCATAGTCTCTACTAGCAATGACCTAAGTGACGTAACAACGACGTACATTAAGCACATGACCCAGCCGTCGTGAAACGTCGCTAGGACGTCGCTAGTATCGACGCATTTAGCGACGGTAGTTTAAGCGTCGCTAAATTCTAATTATATCCCCGCCCCAACGTTTTATTTCCTTCCATTTTCCTCTCTCACTCTCTCTCCTCCCCGGCACTCTCACTCTCTCCGGCGGCAACTCTCACTCTCTCCGGCGACTCTCCTCCCTCTCTGGTACGTGACTTCCCCCTCCCTCTCTCTCTCTCTTCGTCTGTTTTGGTTGTTGGTGGTTTGGGGGGGTACGGGTGGCTCGGAGGGAGGTGCAGGGGGATGCGGGTGGTTGGGGGTGAGTGGGGGTGGCTGGGGGGTAGGGCAGGGGAGATGAGGGCGGCTAGGGGAGGGAAGCTAGGATTAGGGTTCGGGTTAGGGTTCATTTCCCATTCGGCGCTTTTACTCTCTCCGGCGCTGTCACTCTCTCTGGCGACTCTCCTCCCCCCTCCGGCGCTCTCACTCTCTCCGGCGCTGTCACTCTTTCCGGCGACTCTCCTCCCTCTCTGGTACGTGGTACTCTTCCCCTCCCTCTCTCTCACTCTCTACGACGCTCTCACTCTCTCCGGTGCAGGGGGGACGAGGGCGGCTGGGGGAGGGGAGCTAGGAGTAGGGTTCGGGTTAGGGCTAGGGGTGGTGTAGGGGGTGGCTTGGTCAGGGGTACCGATAGTGCCGAAAAATCTGATAATTTAGTAATAATTATTTGTTTTTCGACACCAAAAAATGTGATACTACGATTCGAACGTACCGATAGTGCCAATATTTGTAACAAGTAGTTTTTTTGGTTGGTTAATTGGTAACATGGTGATCGGGACATATAGTTCCTGCAACCATTCGACTGGCGAGGCAGAAACTATGGTACGACATGGTGATTAGGACATAGTCCCTGCAGTCATTCGACTGGCGAGGCAGAAACTATGTAGCCGTAGATAAAGTTGACTGTCCTGCGACCCTCATCCCTCGGCAATGATGATACAACAACCTATCACTATATCTTATATAGTAGTAGATGACGTTTTAGTATTACATTATGTGAGTTCATCTTAATTTTGTTATATTCCTCAGATACTACATAGTAGATTCGATAAGAACGTATACTACACCATATGTACAGAACATAGATGATTCACACTAATGTATGCTAGAATGAATTTTGTGTTGTGTTCTGAGCCATCCGTTCTCACAAAAGGAAGGATCAGTGCTTTTTAGTTCTCTTCCATCTATCCATTCCTCCGTTCTGATCAAGCCTCTTCCTTCTCCTCTAATCTACCATGGCTCTGGACCCATCTGCTCCTCCCTACTTTCCTTCTTCTTATTTGACTCTCTCAGCCATATATGATATCCAGCTCAAGTGTAGAGGCGGGGAAAAAGAAGTGGGCAGGATTAGGAGGCCGGGGAAGCAGCACTGCCGACGGTATGACCTGAAGAAAGTACATAGATTTTCTTCAAAATCCGTAGGAGAAATATAAGGATATATCTTTTCACAACATGTCACCTTGTCAAAGACCCTTAATGTGAATATCACGTTACCGCAGTGTCGGAAGACTAATATGTCATAATTTTCTAAGCCGTGTGCTTTGACATAATCCTCCCAACTCTTTCCTCCTAGCACACGGCTTAGAAAATTATGACATGTTAGTCTTCCGATACTGCGATAACGTGATATTCACATTAAGGGTCTTTGACAAGGTGACATGTTGTGAAAAGATATATCCTTATAGTTCTCCTACGGATGTTAAAGAAAACCTATGTACTTCCTCCAGGTCATGCTGCCGGTAGTGCTGCTTCCCCGGCCTCCTAATCCTGTCTACTTCTTCTTCCCCGCCTCTACACTTGAGCTGGATATCATATGTGGCTGAGAGAGTCAAATAAGAAGAAGGGAAGTAGGGAGGAGCAGATGGGTCCAGAGCTATGGTGGATTAGAGGAGAAGGAAGAGGCTTGATCAGAACGGAGGAATGGATAGATGGAAGAGAACTAGAAAGCACTGATCCTTCCTTCAGTTTTTTCGTTGAGGATACTGAGTTTGTACGTATTTGCGGATATTGATTTAGTTTGTTGAGGATATTATATATTGACATTGTTCGTTGCGGATAGAATTTTTTTCTATATTTTTTGTATATTCTGGAATATTTTGTGTGTGCTGGTGTTGAGTGTTCCACCGAGGGGGTCGGCAAAACCAGGGATTAGATTTTGTATTTTGTATTCTTTATTTTGGCTCAGGCTCCAGCTCCATTTGCTTTAATCTACGGTATGACATGGTGATCAGGACATAGTCCCTACAGCCATTCGACTAGCGAGACAGAAACTATGTATCCGTAGATATATAAAGTTGACTGTCCTCTGACCCTCATCCCTCGGCAATGATGATACGACAACCTATCACTATATCTTATATAGTAGTAGATGATGTCTTAGTATTACATTATGTGAGTTCATCTTGATTATGTTACATTCTTCAGATACTAGATACGATAAGAACATATACAACACCATATGTACAGAACATAATGATCCACATTAATGTATGCTAGAATGAATTTTGGATTGTGTTCTGAGCCATCCGTTCTCACACTTAAATAGATATGAATTAGTACTGTGAGAGCGCCGGAGAGAGTGAGAGCGGCGGAGGGGGGGAGGAGAGAGAGTGAGAGAGTAAAATGGGGGAAAATGAATTGGTGGGGGAACCCAGGGATTAGATTCTGTATTTTGTATTTTGGATTCAGCTCCAGGACATAGTCCCTGCAGCCATTCGACTGGCGAGACAAAAACTATGGTACGACATAGTGATCAGGACATAGTCCCTGCAGCCATTCGACTGGCGAGGCAGAAACTATGTAGCCGTAGATAAAGTTGACTGTCCTGCGACCCTCATTCCTCGGCAATAATGATACGACAACCTATCACTATATCTTATATAGTAGTAGATGATGTCTTAGTATTACATTATGTGAGTTCATCTTGATTCTGTTACATTCTTCAGATACTAGATACGATAAGAACATATACTACACCATATGTACAGAACATAATGATCCACACTAATGTATGCTAGAATAAATTTTGGGTTGTGTTCTGAGCCATCCGTTCTCACACTTAAATAGATATGAATTAGTACTGTGTGAGCGCCAGAGGGGGGAGGAGAGAGAGAGAGTGAGAGAGAGAGTAAAATAGAGGGAAATGAATTGGTGGGGGGACCCAGGGATTAGATTATGTATTTTGTATTTTGGATTCTGTATTTTGGCTCCAGCTCCAGGACATAGTCCCTGCAGCCATTCGACTGGCGAGGCAGAAACTATGGTACGACATGGTGATCAGGACATATCCCTGCAGCCATTCGACTGGCGAGGCAGAAACTATGTAGCCGTAGATAAAGTTGACTATCCTGCGACCCTCATCCCTCGGCAATGATGATACGACAACCTATCACTATATCTTATATAGTAGTAGATGATGTCTTAGTATTACATTATGTGAGTTCATCTTGATTCTGTTACATTCTTCAGATACTAGATACTAGATTTGATAAGAACGTATACTACACCATATGTACAGAACATAGATGATTCACACTAATGTATGCTAGAATGAACTTTGTGTTGTGTTCTGAGCCATCTGTTCTCACACTTAAAATACATATGAATTAGAACTGTGTGTCAATCTTTGTTTTTGTATTTTCGGCGAACCCATGGATTAGATTCTGTATTTTGTATTTTGACTTTGTACGTATTTGAGGATATTCAGTTTTTTCGTTGAGGATACTGAGTTTGTACATATTTGCGGATATTGATTTGATTGTGTTGAGGATATTATATATTGACATTGTTCGTTGCGGATAGTATTTTTTCTTTATATCTTTTGTATATTCTGGAATGTATTGGGCGTGCCGGTGTTGAGTGTTCCACCGAGGGGGTCGGCGAACCCAGGGATTGGATTCTGTATTCTGTATTTTGTATTCTGTATTTTGGCTCAGGCTCCAGCTCCAGCATCATTTGCTTTCTGGAACCTTTTTTTTAATTTAGCGATGTTAGTATTCGTCGCTACATATTAGCGACGTCAGGAAATGACGCTAAAAGCGTCGCTAAATTTTGACGTGGCAACACGTGGCACCAAATCTGATGTCAGCTCGTCGTCGCCAAAACTTCGCAAAACTACCGCTAAACGGCGACCACGCTATGACGTCTCCTTTTACGTCGCTGATTAGCGTCAAATAACAAACGTCGCAAATAATGCCGCTAATTAGCGACGTTATTGACGTCGCGAAATAGCGTCGCCCTAGCGACGTTTTGCGATGTTTTCTCGTTTAGCGACACATTTTTTTCCGTCGTTCCTGAAACGTTGCCCTAAACGTCGCTAAATTGATTTAGCGTCGTTTTCGCTTAGATTAGCGATGTATTTAGACGTCGCTAATCTGACAAATTTTGTTAGTGAATTAATAAATATCAAAATCTTAAGTTATAAGAATTTTTATAAAATATAATGCATTATGAATATGAAAATTCTAGTATGCCTAGTTTATGTCGCAGATAATTGAAACAGTCTTCAACCAGCGTTTTTGTAAAAATATCTGCTAATTGATGATCTGTGTCAATAAATTTTAAGCATATATTTCCGTGTTGTTGGTGATCACGTAAAAAGTGATGACGTATCTCTATGTGCTAGTGTTATCACAAAATATGGGAATCTTCGTGTAGTACAGATTGTAGTCTTCTAGGGTTTGTTTTATCCACAAAATTTGAGCACAACAGTGTCATGCGGCGATATACTCAGCCTCACTCGTTGATAGCGCTATAGAATTTTGCTTCTTGCTAAACCAGTAGACTAAAACTTTTTCTAGGAAATGAAACGTACTGCTGGTACTTTTACGGTCTACTTTGCATCGTGCAAAATCTGCATCTGAATAACCGATTAGGTCAAAAAATGTGGTTTTAGGATACCACAAGCCGACTGTAGAAATTTTCTTAAGGTATCGGAAGATACGCTTAACGGTGCATAAGTGTGATTTCTTAGGATTAGCTTGATATCTAGTACAGATGCAAACGCTAAACAAGATATCAGGACGACTAGCAGTTAAATATAATAAACTACCAATCATACCTCGATACTTACGTTAGTCTACTGGTTTGCCACTTTCATCAATTTCAAGCTGGGTTGGCATATCCATTGGAGTTTCGATAGGCTTTACGTTGTCGAAGTCATACTTCTTCAGTAAATCCTTCGTATACTTAGCTTGGTTGATGAATGTTGCCTGTGAGTGTTGTTTGATCTGGAGTCCTAGGAAGTAGTTTAGCTTTTCCATCATACTCATTTCAAACTCACTCTGCATACACTTAGCAAATTCTTGACAAAGTTTTTCATTAGTAGAACCGAATATTATGTCATCTACATAAATTTGCACAAGAAGAATATCATCATGTGAAGACTTGATAAATAAATTAGTATCAACTCTTCCTTTTGAAAATCCATTTTCAAGTGGAAAGGCACTTAGGCATTCATACCAAGCATGAGGTGCTTGTTTGAGTCCATAGAGTGATTCCTAAGTTTGAAGACGTGATCGAGTTTTTGAAAATTTTCAAAACCAGGGGGTTGTTTCCCAAAAACTTCTTCTTTCAAAAATCCATTTAAAAATGCACTTTTCACATCCATTTGAAATAATTTGAAATCATGAAAACATGCAAATGCACAAATATGCAGATAGCTTCTAGTTTAGCAACATGAGCATATGTCTCGTCATAATCAATACCTTCTTCTTGATTATAACCTTGTGCCATTAGACGTGCTTTGTTGCGTAGAACTTGTCCATCCTCACTTAATTTATTTCGGAACACCTATTTTGTACCAATTATCGATTGACCAGTAGGTTCAAAAACAAGTTTCTAAACTTGATTTCTCTCAAATTGATTAAGTTCCTCTTGTATTGCATCAATCCAAAATTTATCATTAAAAGTATGTGCTACTGTTTTAGGTTCTACTTATAATATAAAATCTATATTAGCTGCTATATCTGTCTTTACAAGAAGAACGTGTACTTAAACCTTTTGATACATCACTTATGATGAGCATCTCTGGATTATATGGGAAAATTTTTTAAGATTTGAACATCTTTGTTTAATCTTCCACAAGGCTCTCTTTAGTAGCAGCATCTTTAGATGACTTGGATTTGGCCAGTACTTCTTCATCATCACTATCGCTAGATCTGTGACTATTGAGCTCATCAAAAGTAACGTTAATACTTTCTTCAAAAATCATAGATATTTTATTAAAAACTCTATATCCCTTACTCTTAGCGGCATATCCGATAAATATTCCTTCATCTGCTTTAGAGTCAAAATTTTCCAACTTGTCCTTGGTGTTCAGGATAAAACAACGATATCCAAAAATTTTAAAAATAAGAAATATTTGGAATCCTTCCAAACCATAGTTTATATGGTATTTTCTTCGAGATTGGTTAAATCAATACCCTATTTAAAATGTGACAGTCTGTACTAACAGCTTCTGCCCAAAAATATTTAGGAAGATTATGCTGATCCAGCATGACTCTAGCCATCTCGCTTAGAGTACGATTCTTTCGCTCCACAACACCATTCTGTTGGAGAATTCTAGGATAAAAAAACTTGTGGTAATATCTACTATAATCATAAAACTTTTTAAAATCAACATTTACGAATTTGCCACCATGATCCCTTCGGATATGAGTAATCATAAAGCCTTTTTCGTTTTGTACCTTTTTACAAAATATCTGAAATTCAAAAGTAGCATCACTTTTATTTGATAAAAAGTAAACCCACGTAAAATAAGATAAATCATTAACAATCACAAAGGTATAGAGTTTACCGCCAAAATTAGCGACTCTACTAGGACCAAATAAATCCATATAAATTTACTGCAACGGTCTAGAAGTACTTACAACGTTAATAGATTTAAAAGTTGACCTAGTTGCCTTGTTCTTTTCATAATCAGCACATACCATGTCTCTCTTGAATGTGATTTCGGAGAGTCCTTTTACCAACTTTTTGGTGCATAGCCGTGAGATAGTGTCCATATTGGCATGTCCTAGCCTCATGTGCCATAGCCAGCTTTCATCTTGATTTGCTACTAGGCACCTTCCTGCATTGTTAGTACTTTCTAAAAAGAAAACATAAATCTTGTCTTCCCTAATCCCTTCATATACGGGATTACTAGATGAAATTTCATACATCAAGCATTTATATTTTACAAATGTGATACCGTAACCATTATCTGCCAAATGACTTATGCTCAGTAGGTTATGTTTCAACTCCGTAACTAGTCAAACGTCTTCTATTACTGGGTAGGAAGACATACCAATAGTTCTATTTCTAATTATATCACCTCTCAAGTTATTTTTGAAGAAAATGTATCCTTTTTTCTTCAATGATAGCGTAACGAACAAAGATGCATCACCAGTCATGTGCCACGAACATCCGCTATCGAGCATCTACTTACTTTTAGTATAAGAGTGTTGAGGGTCCACCTATAAAATGAGTAGATGAATCCTTTGGTACCCATTTTTTGAAGGGTCCATTTTGATTAGTCATAGGTCTCCAAACAAGTGTTTGATTGTCAACAAGCTTTTTGCTAGACAATACTGTGATATGTGCCCGTGTGTACCACAATATGTGCAAGTAAGTTTTGAAAAAAATGCTCTTTGTTTCTGTGGTGACTGCATTTGTGTCTTCTTTGAAAACCTATAAGTGAAAGCATAATTATGACTAACGTGTTACTTGCAGGCCTTCTGTGGTTTAGTCCTCTTAGTTGTATGCTTAGCATTAGGACTGACCTTAGGCTATGTCACAGGAATGGCCTGTTTGCCTAACTTGATCTATAAATTTTTAGAGACCGCACAAGACTCCTCATATTTGGCAGTTATATCAACAAGTCTTTGCTCTGTGACTAAGTTCCTCTTCTTCTCTATGTCATAAAGCTCTTGTATTTTGACATAGTCTCTTTCCTTCTTTTCGATGGTGAGGATAGCCTCATGATAGTCTACTTTGATCTTGACTATCTCATCCGTGTTACCGGTAGTAGACGTCTCTTTAATATCTTCGAGAAGATTAGACATTATTGTTACTTCGGTTGTCCATGCCTTAACCTCTTTGCGAGATTGCTTATACTTATCTAACACATTTTGGGGTTCTTCAAGTAGTTTGCTAAAGGTTGTCTCAAACTTATCGAAAGTAAAGTCATCATACAGAGGGTTAGATGATACCTTAACGAATGCCATAAGACAGACATTAGCAGTGCTGCAGGGTCTATCCTCTTCCTCTGATTTACGGGAATCACTTTCGTGCCAGATGCTTTTGTTTGCATACTTTTGACCTGTTGTAGCTTTCTTGCTTGATCTTGATCTATCTTATGGACTGCTTTTCTTTGACAGTGGACAATCCTTCACATACCCTTACTTCTTGCATCTAAAGCATATTGTTTCTTCTTTATTGCTTTCGTGGACATCTTTCTTCCTTCGGTTTGATCTTTTAAACTTTAAGAATTTTCTAAAGTTCTTTACTAGCAGGGCTTGCTCATCACCACTGGATGATTCTTCGTCAGAATCATTATACAACTCCTTTGGCTTGTGCTTTGAAGGCGATAGATTTTTCTTTGGAGGATGCTTCTTCAAATTCTTGTAGGTCCAACTCATGGGTGATCAACTTGCCCATAAGTGTTTCCAGAGTCATTGTGGTGAGATAGTTTTCTTTAATAATTACAGTTACCTTTGGGTTCTAATTCTTGGTTAGAGACCGTAGTACCTTTCTGATCTTCTCATGGTTACTGTAATCCTTACCAAGAGATTGCAAAGGATTAGTAATATCTAGGAAGCGAGTAAACATGTGTGTAATTGACTCGCCGGGTCTCATCTTAAATGATTCATATTCCTGTGTTACTCTACTGATTTTGGATTCCTTCACTTGAGAAGTACCTTCATGAGTTACCTCAAGAAGTCTACAAATATCGTGAGACGTAGTACATGTAGAAACATGATTAAACTCTGTCTTGTCAACTGCATAGAATAGTGCATTGATGCCACATGCATCTAGACTAGCCTTTATCTTTTCTTCATTTGTGTATTTGTAGTGTGGCTTATCTACAAGTACACCTTCAATCAATATAGGTGCCGGTTTCTTATAACCGTCAATTACTATAGAACAAAGATCAAAATCAAGAAAGTTTAGAAAGAAACTCATTCGTGTTTTCCAATAAGTGTAGTTTATTCCATCAAATAGTGGGGTTGTATTTATGTATTTCCTTTCACCATTGAATATTGATTTCACGGCTGCCATATATACTTTCTAGAGTGTTATTTAAGAATATAACCTGCTCTAATACCAATTATAGGACCGTTGAGCACCTCTAGAGGGGGTGAATAGAGTGTGTGCGAGTGCAGCAAAAATAATCACTAATTAAAATTTAACAGATTATGAACTATGGCAGAAAATAAGAGACAGTAAATTAAATTGTAGTAAGAGATAGAAGATCAAACTCAGGGAACACCGCGATATATACTGGTTTCCTACTGAGAGGACTAATCCAGTCGCGAGTACTCTTGCCCGCTGTTAATCCACTATTTGCAAGCTAAATAAGAGCTTGCTGATTCAGTACAACACTGTGCATGGCGACAAGTGCACGACTGACTTCACAGCACCGTGCTTGGTGACGAGCGCACGATCGACTCCGAAAACTGAGAAGTTTTCGGACTTGCAACCTATTTACAACTCTGTAAACCAAAGACTCTAAACCAAACATAATGTTACTGGCTTTGGCTAAGAGTGGTATAGGTGGAATATGAAAGCTTTAGATTTTTGAAAAACACTTAAGAAGAGATAGAGAGAAGAGTGAATGAGTGATTAGAAATGTGAAAATCCTTCTCTATTTATAGTGTTTTTCCTGATCGAACTCGGGCAGAGTTCAAGCAAAGTTCGGATGCTAGAATCTCGCAAACGAATGTTGGATACAGATTTGGAGGGAACATAATTTCAAAAATCTTGGATCGAACTCAGACCGAACTCAGCCATAGTTCTATCTGAATTCTGTCTAAGTAGAATAGAATTTTTGGGTTCCAAATTTGCATAGGTATTTAGGCTATTAGGATATATAGGACTTTTTGAGATAGTAGGTAGTCTTTTTGGATAAGTGGACTAGAAATAACGTAAGCCAGTAATATCCTGATCGATCTTACATTTATATTTCCTAGACTCAATAAAATTAAAATACAGAAGAAATATAAAAAGACTCGATCTGGATTCCAATGGAATTCCTTTTGGATGATGAATCGACTGTTCTTTGTAGATGCAGTACGTTCTTTGATATTGATTTCAGTGACCTATAACATTAGTAGAAGTTCATATATTTCGCGTATCGACTTAAGTTGTTGTTGATTATCAAAATCAGGTATGACCATTTAGGCAATGGGCCAATACTGGAATCACCTTCCTGTTCACCAAGTACCTCATCCCCTTCTCGCTGATATAGTTAAGCCACCTGTACCATAAATCGGTAGACGCATCACTGATTGCGTTCACCTCCTGTGCCCCTTGTGTGCTTTCCACCATATAATAGAGTCTGGACTTCTTGCTTCCTCTGGCAATCACCATCGAACCTCTGAAAAGCTTCCACAGACCGTTTCGCAAGAGATTGAAGAAACCCTTGTCATCTAACCTTTCAACCAATACCAGGTTTAAACGGATATCAGGAACATGACAGACATCTTTAAGAATAAGAACTGTACCCGTCTTCGTTCTCAAATGCATATCTCCAATGGCAACTGCCTTCGACACATCTCTATTACCCATCTTCAACACTCCACAGTCGCTTGTCGTATAAGTGGCAAATAGTGCCATGTTGTGAGATATATGCGCTGAAGCACCTGAGTCCACCAGCCAAGAATTATCATCGCAGAGACGAGGTTCATGAAAATCTTATCACCTACGATGATCACATCGCCTCCATGTGCCTAGGCCGTCGCTGTAGTGCTCTCACTTTGCTTCTCCTTATCGCCCTTCTTCTATCTCTTTCAAGCAAAACAGTTCCGTTTAATGTGGCCCTTCTTGCCATAATGGTAATACTCCGAGTCCTCGTATCGACCCTTGGACTTGCCTCTGCTCCTGTCTCTGCCACTATTTGGATGCCTAATTTTGCACCTTCTGCGGCTCTCTGGAACTAGCGCCTCTGAGTGGTAGGATGTGGATGAAGTATCCTGAGAACGTCTCTGTATCTCTTCATTCAGCACCTCGTACTTGGCAAACTCCAGACTGACTATGCCTTTCGAAGTATTAGTAATCACAGATACTCGTACGGTCTTCTATGAGTCTAGCAATGTACATAGCAACCAAAGTTCCCGAACCTCATCGTCGAACTTGACTCCCATTGAAGATAGTTGGTCCACCACTCCCTGGAACTCACTCAAGTGATTCGTAATGGATGCATCATCATAGTACCGCAGACCCATTATCATCCGGATCAGGAATAATTTGTTTACCTCGATCTTTTTTGCATACAAAGAGTCCACCTTCTCCTACAGCGTCTTTGCATGCTCAATATTGGAAACGTGGTTGTATATGTTCTCGTCAATGAAGTACCCACACACCTGTATATGCCCGAAGTTGTAGTCCTCATCAGATTTGTCACTGGGCTTCTCGGACGCAAATACTGGAAGATGTAGCTTCTTGACAAACAATAAATCCTTCATATTGCTTCGCCAATAATGATAGTTGGTACCGTTTAGGTTTACCATGCGTACTGGCTTCGCGTTCATCGCTACTTTCTTATTTGACTGTCAACTTCTGACACCTCTCTAGAACCTGGCTTTGATACCACTTTGTTGGAAACGAAGCATAAAAACTGTTCCCCCAAACAAGAAAGTCTTACGAGAGAACCAAGAAAAAGCACACAAACCAAAAATGCCAAACATAATCGCAGACACAAATATTTTTGACGTAAAAAACTCTTGCAGGAAAAACTATGGGACGATCGGAGTCCAACCCTGAAGAACCTCCACTAATGGAATAAAGAGAATACACCCACTACAAGCTCCTCCCGATCCAACACGGATCACCACAACTCACTTGAAAGAAGAAATTTTGATTGCGGACTCCGAAGAACAAGAGATGTCGAAAAATTATTCGAAGCGATCTCTCATTCACAATAGTCCTCAATCCTCTCTCTCAAATATTGTAAAGCACTCTTGTTTTTTTTTGAGATATTATTCAACTTGTATGCATCAACCTTTTATAAGCCCTTGGTAATCTATACATGGAAGGCCAATATATATGAAAAGTTTCAATTTGCATCAATCACATATTTAATGGAAATCCAATCATAATTGGCTTGCCATAATTGGAAGTCCAATTATATGGAAAGCCAGTATATGAAAGATCCAATCATAAATATATTACCAAAGTAAATATAAAAATCTAATCATATATTTGCTTACCATATATGTTCCAAAATATGCGATTGATGCACCCCCCGAGCTTCTCCAACACACGGATGGCGCTCGTCATACTCCAGGATATTCTCCACATAGCTTGGGAATTCCACCCACTTCAACAAATATGAATGTCTAAATCTGAAAATAGAGATGTCACATTAGTAATATATACAGAGGCTAATTTTTTTATTTAGGATCTTTAGGTTTTTGGGACCCTGTGTCATCGTATAGCTTGCACATTCTTAAAAACGAACTTGATCTAATAATATCATTTCATCTAATATTTGTGCATCTGCTCTGGAATATTGAACAGGGAAGATTACCACGATTACGTAGAAGTTTGCTTCAGAGAGTTCGGGAATCGTGTGAAGCACTGGATTACCTTTAACGAGCCACATACTTTTATCAATTACGGGTATGCTTCGGGCAAATATGCACCGGGAAGATGCTCCTCCTGGGAGATTGGTAGATGCAAAGTTGGAGACTCCGGCAAGGAACCTTACATTGTAGGTCACCATACACTATTGGCCCACGCGACAGCTGTGGACCTATATAGAAACAAATTTCAGGTGAGAAATCTACCTTTAATAGTATATATTGATCTAAACATGAGATAATTATTAGTGACATTCTTTTAAAATAGTTCATGGAACATAGATAATATGTAGAAGTTGATGCAACAACATGTGACATTAGATGATATTATAGCCCCTTTTTTTAGTTTCTACATTTTCCTTTTAGAAACAAATTATGAAGATCTTACATGGAAGTAAAGCTCAGAGGTTAAAGCCCTTCACTATGAAGTTTCAAGAATTCCATTATTAACCAGAGTTATACCAAGCAATTGAAAAAGAACTCGGAATTATTAGATCAAAGAAAACTGTATATATCCGACCAGAAAAATTGGAGATCACATTATTAAAAAGATACCTACTAAGAATTGTAATAGAAATCATTTATTTTCTAAACATTGATATCTTGGGCAATATATATGTGTATATTTCATATCAAAAACAAAAATTATATACTCAATCATTTTCCTGCATCTAATGCAGAGGCTTAAGAATTCTTTTGGAAAGATCTAGGGCCTGGGTTAACAATTAACATAAAATCCCTCTAAAAAGTATATGTATGAGAATTAAAGGATTTATAGTGATCCAAAATTTTCTACCAGACAAAAATGCATCTGTTACCTTTTGATTAATATATAGATTTACATTTGATTTCTCCTTGTAGAAAACCCAAAACGGAAAGATAGGTATGATACTAGACTGCAACTGGATGGTTCCCTACTCCGACTCCAAGTCTAATTGTGATGCAGTTGAGAGAGGGCTAGATTTTGTGTTTGGATGGTCAGTATTTCCATACCCAAAAATTTAGGCACTTGATAGAGAAATAGATTGAGTAGAATTGTAATATTACATTACTATGTGAATTGTAGGTTCATGGACCCTTTGACTGAAGGAGATTACCCTTTTAACATGAGGGCGCTTGTGGGAGATCGGCTACCAAAATTTACAGAGCAGCAATCGAAGTTAATTAAAGGGTCATTCGACTTTATTGGACTTAATTATTACACGACAAGTTATGTATATAGTCTTCCAATTGATAACACTGTCAACAAAAGCTACAATACTGATTCATATACTGCCCAAACAGGTAAATAAGTCTATATATGTTTGATGTACATGTATTTTTTTAGATCAATAGTTGCATATAATTAATTCATTAAGGAACTTAACGACACATTTATATACAATCTGATAACTTCTGCTCCTAATTTTGCCTTTTTCCTTTTTTGGTGACAGCTTTGCGGAATGGGATCCCAATTGGGCCAAAGGTAGAATACTCTTTCACGCAATTATGTCAGTTATGTGATGGCAAGATCAAATTTTAACTTTATTTCAGCATCATATGTTGCATGCAAGTATGCAATAAAAGAAACATGCTACCATATTTCTATGTTAGAATTTTATACTTACAAGTGACTTGAGGGACAACCCAGCACTAGCTGCTTATGAATATAAATTGTGATTTGAAACTAAATGATAGAACTTGATATCAAGTTATTTCATGTTTTTTTATTCCTTTAAGCAATCTAAAGAAGAGAAGTATGAAAAGAAGTCGAAATTAATAAAAGAAACATGTTACTTTTAGTAGAACGACCTTTTCTCTATATAATTTCTGCTAAAATTAAGTAGGCTGCTCGAACTTTTTGGTTTTCAATACTTAACTAATTGTAGTGTGCCTAAGTGAACTTCTATACAGATAGATATAGATTTGGTATGGGTTTGTATTTTCGCCTGGAATGGAACCTTAAACATCCTTCTATGGGAACAAGTACAATAAGAGATCCTTATTGTTGTACCAGACTCATACAGATTTTGGATCACCAACTTTGTTTCATGACCTTGTAACTACAGCCTTCTATTTCGTGCTCTGCCTTTCGCTTTGTATATAAGCTATTAAACAAGAAAAACACTTTAAACTAGAGGTTCTATCAAGATTTAAGAAACCAGTCGACATAATTGTTGGAATATTACACAAAAGATTTCAAAAGAGAGGTAACAGTACAATAATTCATTAAGGAAAATAATTCAATAGACAAAGGGTAGCATAGAGAACATGCTCATACATCTTCTTTAGCTCAAGAAGACATTTCAGCTTCGAAAGGTTGCACATACAAGTGGTTGAAACCTTTGGTATATATATATAGACGGAAAATCCCAGGATCCAAGTCCCGGGGGACAGTCAAAGACTTTACCTTATTATATAAAAATGATATTTTAACCCCTTTCACATTATGTGAAAAACTCTTCTAACTACACTCCATTTCCTTTTTATCTCTTCTAATTGAATCATGTCATATATCCTGATTTATGTATATGGTATTTCAAGAGTCAAAGACATGAGAGATGACCTGCTTAAATGACAAAGAAATGTGAATTACAGAAAACACCAACTCCCATCATATTTACAGCCACCTAATCCAAAATTTTATCTAGCAACCATACAACTCGATATTCTGCACTTAACCTCTATCAGGTTCTGCTATATATATTCCACAAAGGGCAAACAAATCATGAAAAAGGGCATATGCATGTCAGATAGAAAATTAGACTGTATCTTTAATAGGGGACTTGGTAGACGATAGTTAATTAGAAATGTCCATATTCGGATAGTTGGAAAGTTATGTTAAAATATATTAGATGATAATTTATAAAGTTCACAAATATATTTGATGATAACTTATAAAGTTTGCATGTTCCATAAATGCCGGAATCTGTATAATGTTTTCTAAAACCATGTATGTCTTTCTAATTGTGAAAAGTTGCTGAAGATTCATTGTTATTGCTTAATCAAGATGGGATTTTCTCTATGATCAGTCAATTGTTACAGCTGTTTCAGACCATATCTTAATTCAAATACTTTCTAATGTTAATATGCTTGTATTGCAGCCTGGTACAGAATGGATCTACGTTTACCCACAAGGGATACAAGACCTCTTGCTCTATACAAAAACCAAGTACAACAACCCCGTCATTTACATTACAGAGAATGGTAACATAACAAGGGCTGATACCCTTCAGGAAACTTGAAACATTACATTAAAATAAGGCAACTAGTAGGAGTGTTAAATTAATACAATTTTCTCTGGATAATATAGGTCTGGACGAGAAATCAAATGAAAACTTGTCACTGAAGGAAGCCCTTAAGGACGATGTGAGAATAGATTATTATCAACAACATATAATTCATGTTCAAAGAGCCATCAGGTAAGCATAAACATTAAGTCTTATAAAATCTTTTATTTTCCATTCATTCATGGGGAGGATTTAAACGTTGTTCAAAGATTTTATCCCACTGCCGCACACAAGTTACAAGTTATTTTTATTATTTCGAGAGAGTTATAATTACAAGAGATGAACCCCTATTTATAGGCAGAGATTAGGGCGGATACTAACTTCAACAAATTATCAAAATACGTGTACTGTACTAATATACTAGTAAAAATGCAAATCATGGAAGCAGCAGGGAATATGATGAAGCTCCACAATCCCTAACATTTCCTTATGGAGATGAATTAATTGGTAATTCTAATTTTGTCCAGAAATATGGAGCATTTATCTTATATAAGTGTAAACCCCCTTCCTTTTCTTTCCATTAGGCTCTTTCTATGGTTTATTAACCAACAAATTGTATTGTGTTTCTTTCTTCCATTTTTCTTTTGCCATAACCTCATCCGAAAGTCTAGCATCCTTTTGAATATCCGTTAGAACTGATATGAATTCTTAAAACTGATTTAGATTGTAACTCAAGCAACATACTTGAATTAAGTTGAGAATGAAACTGTCATATATATTATTTTTTAATAAAAAGACAGCCAAATTAACATGCTAATCTAATGCTACAATTGATATATTTCTTAATGTGTTTTCTTCAGCAAAGGAGTGGACGTTAGAGGGTACTTCGCCTGGTCATTGCTGGATAACTTTGAATGGGGCTCTGGTTATTCACGTAGATATGGCATTTATTATGTGGATTACATAGATGGTTTGAAGAGATATCCCAAGAGTTCTGCTATTTGGTTCCAGAGATTCCTCAAAAAGTAGACTTGATCATGAAGAACATTCTTTGAGATCTTGCTCATTACAGCAAGTTCCAGTACAAGGTGGTTAATTGTGTGGAGAAGTGTTACTATAATGGATTGTATGTTAAATAATGCCAACTAGAAAAGATATGATTAATGTTTATGTACAGTAGAAAATGTTCTACCTCACTTATTATTTTTTATAATTCAATCTACAAGTTAATATGCTTGTTCAAGTAGATTCTTCTTGAGGAAAGTGTCATTATGATAAAAATGAATGGAATTCGCTATAGTTAGTTATGTGGCTAAACTTTGAAACAAGATTTTAGTTGTTGCTTACTGAAACTAATTGTGATCCAAGTGTACTACAGGATATGTTCAAATATGCCTTATAAAATATCATATTTAATTGAATTCTCCTTCCCTCGTAAATAGGAAATGTATCCCCTGTTAGTTATTTATCGTCAAATTATTTATTCGGGTATCCGCAGTTTTCAAAAGTAAAATTTATAACGTAAATCAAGCATAACTTTGAACAAGAATTAAAATATTTTTTGCTTACCAAACACTTTCTTAAGTAGGAAACCTCCCCCCCTGTCGGTTTTACAACACCATATATATTGTGTGCTTCTCCTGTCTTGCAAAAATCCCTTTTGATCTACTACTATCTGTCCCTTTTACCAATACCATGTACATACAGTACTTAAACAATATCCTCTCAACCTACTGTATGCAAGTACAACTTTGTGTGGTATCACTGTTTTTAATGCAGTCAACAACATACTTGTGGAGGAAATCGTAGTGTATATGTCATGGACAAATTAAATATAATTGCATTTTGATAGAAAACTCCAAATTTTATATTTCAAATATTTATTTTCATTTAAAAGAACTTTACATAGCCTAATGAATTCTTTGTAAGAGAGTAACAAGCATAATATCTCATATTACCCCTTACTCACCATTTTCTTACTACTTCTACCAAGGAATCAACCACATTTGATTGTAAGCTTCGTACTTCTAGAAAACATGTGTAATCAAAGTGATCCCTTTTCCTTAATCATCAAATTTTCGGATCGTAGTCAAACCACATTCTCTGCATAATACAAAGCCCTCTAAATTATCTTTCCATTTCTCTCTATTCTCACAAGATATTACTCCAAAATAAGGGGAGTAATAACCTAGTCCCTACTATCCTAACCCCTATTACTTTTTAAATAGTAAGTAACACATATTAACTAGAAATGCTATGTTCACTTTAATGCCATGATATGTTTTTATCACAATGATAGTTTTAACTTTTTAAGCATGATTTGGTGTCATGATATTTGTGTTCACAATGATACTTTAACTTTTTAAAGTAATTTTTCTATCATACGTTAGCCCACCGTCAGACTTTACAGATTTAGGATTAGATCAACTCAATCAATAAAGATAAAAAAAAATATACTTTTCAAAAAACCTAACCACAACCATCTCTTACTTCTTCCTGTCGGGGCACAGTGAAAATAAACCCAAGAAATCAGAGAACACCTCAGATAAAAGTCACAATAGCAAAGACAATAATTTATGTGGATCGGCCAAGATGCCTACTTCCACAGACGAGCGTGATTTAGTTCTATTATGAAGAAGAAAAAGAATTCCAATAGCTCTTAACACTTCTCTCCTTGCACTCAAGAACTCTCTACCACAAAGATTAAAAAAATCTGAAACTTTTGTGTTGAACTTATTCAACGACTTTAGCTCTCTTGTGATGAACTTTATTCAACAACTTTCATTGAGCACATGAATGAGATGTCTCAAGGAGAACCATTATACCCCTTTATATAGCATGACATGTGGCCATATATGGAAATCCAGTATTATGTAGGCTCACCATATATTTGAAATCAAATATATGGAGATATCTCATATATGGAAACCAAATAAATATGGAAAACCAATCAAATATATGGTTAAAATCAAAAAATACCATAGGCCTATTTTTGGACATATGGCTTCATATCTCCACCTAGACAAGATTTTGCCACAAAATCAAGCTAACATACTTCTCCACCACACAACTTCACCATATCAACCACTCGTCAATCTGCCTCTAAGGGCTCTCAAGCAATAGGTAGGACTTGTAGCAAGTCCAAGCAATGTTAGAACTTAGCTCCGAAAACAACTTTAGTCAACATATCTATATGGTTTTTCTTGATATGCACCTTTTCAAGTGCAATGTCACCGTCTTCGACAACATCCGTATGAAGCGGTAGCGAACATCAATATGCTTGGTCCTCGTATGATGGACTTAATTTTTTCCAAGTGGATAGCACTCGTGCTGTCACAATGCACATCAACTCACTATAAGAAAAATGACTTTTGGTGGCGATATTTTTCTGTCACCAAAGGGTTTAGTTGACGGTTTTCCTTTCTTCAGCTAGGCCAGTGTCAGCAAAAGTCTCCACTTTAATTGACGGTTTTTAGCTGTCAACTAAAATGACTTTAATTGACGGGTTTTAGCCATCAAATAAACCCAATTTCTTGACCGTCAATATAGGTGCATACTTTTCCTGACTGTGGTCTAGCTGACGGTTAATGACCGTCAACATAAGTTATTTTTGTTGACTTTTTTTGCCATCAAGAGACCCTGTTTATCAATTCTCATTTACGTTGCTGGTTCCCGATGGTTCCCATTTATGTCACCAGATACATGCACAATATAAATTACAGAAACGCAAAATATAAATTAAAAAACTCACACAAACGTCAAATAACTTGTAACACATTTCACATTATCAAATAACATGTTCGTACAATATTCAACGAGTACATCAATAAAAAGAAACTTGTTCATAGAACCACATTCGATACATGATACCAACCCCATCACCCAAGATTAAAGTGCCAAAATACAACAAAATACCACTAACCGAAGCCCGCAGCTTTACAAACATAAGATACCCGAAACCGAAGTCCGTAGCTTCACAAATACAAGATACCTGAAACCGAAGCCCGCAGCTTCACAAACCATCATTTATCGAATCCCTGTATCCAATTAAAAACACATTGTTAGCTTCAGAGTTTAGTGAAGTAGAAGTATCAGAGCTAATCTACTAGGTATAGTTACTATCAAAGTATTAGAGCTAATATCAACTAGTAGTGGCTTCAAGGTGAAAAAATTGATATCAAGTAATACCAACGAGATTTGCTTCCAGGTCTTCTTGACTATTACTATAACTATAATTTCTACATCAAATCAAAAAATGAAACCTAATTTTTTTTGCATTCTTTTAGTTAATACCATTCTTTTACTGACCTCATCATGGGATATGAACCCAAACCTCCCTCTATTGTGCTCTATCGAACCAAAGACCTCAGACCACTCGGTTGCCCAACCTTTGGTTGCTTAATTTACTAGTCAATTCTTTTTGATTAAAAAATAGTCTTACGTACAGAAAATAAAACAAGTCATGCTTCTTTTGCAACCAAAGAAAAATTCGTGTTAAATGACAATAACTCGAGAATAGGGGATTTTAAGAATGAGATAAAATATTCCCCCAAATGTTTAGGTTCAGAGAAATTGGAGATATCCAACTGCCAGAGACAATATCGTAGCCATTTTTTGCATGGTTGAGAGCTTGCACCATGGTCCTCCTCGTAAACACTTATCAAATAGTTTTGCATCTCTATAACACCCTGTTTTAACTAACAAAGACAATGATTAGATCCTCTATGTCACTCTTTCTAAAAGCTTACATAAAATTTAATTAAAAAAATAGAAAGGGGATCTTTCTCATTTGACTTCAATATGAATCAAGTTTGAGTCGAGTGTAGGGTAAAAATGATACCATTTTTCATTGACTGTAGCATTTTATGTGTCTGTTTTTTGAGAAATATAAGAAGTTAAAACAATGCATTGTTTATCTATTGAGAATATTGGGATGTTAAACCAATATTTTTATAAGAAGTTAAAACAATGCTTTTATTAAGCATACAGTTGAATTTAGTTATTATCATAATTCATCGCACCCACTAGAAGTTGCAGAACTGATTTTTGTAATAACTAAAATCTTTAAATTTCTACATTATCATTATCAATCTAAATTATTATTTTTTAACCCTTATTGTAACTAAGACACAAGCAATTGTAGCTATAGAAATTCATAGACAATACAAAATATAAGAGAAGAAAATCACCTTCTTATCCATCGCAGCAACTTCGTTCATAACACCTTTAAACCACTCAAATGATCCTGTCTCTCTAGTTGAAATGTGCACTGGTGGTTCGTGTGGCCTTTTCTTACTAATGCTACTACTACTTGGTGTGGAAAAGCTAAACCTATTACTGCTATATACCAATCTGCTGACTTCTGTTGCTAGTTCCTAATAGTTTCAAATACACAAGTACTATCAGGAAGAATGAAACTTAATTTTAGGGT
This sequence comes from Iris pallida, assembly GCA_029216955.1. Lineage (NCBI taxonomy): Eukaryota > Viridiplantae > Streptophyta > Magnoliopsida > Asparagales > Iridaceae > Iris > Iris pallida. Next base: position 13,584,551 of record JANAVB010036020.1, read on the forward strand.
GTGAAAGAACAAAAGGGTATAGAAAAGAAAACATGTGGAGTTACAAAGTTACCATTAGTTAATCTATCATTCTACTGTTGTTTAGAAGGTCCCGTAGAATGCTTATAAAATGCATAGCACCAATCCCAATCCCCACAAGAAGACCCACAAGAAGAAGAACATCTTAATTATGGAAGTCCTGATCTGGTGCACCATATGGTCCATCAACGAGCAATCTTGGCAGATTACAAGTAGAGATTATCAGTAGTTATCTAAGAATCTCTAAATTGTCTTTTCTAGGAATTTTGGATTATATCCAGACATGGTGTAATCTAGTTTGGTTCTAAAGGTATGTGTATCTTACAATTTAGTAAACATTGCTATGTATCTATATAGCACATAAATAGCTCAGTGTGAACAACGAAATTTCTTTACAAGATCCTGTTATATTCAGATAGATTGAATAATCTGTCAATCGTCAAAAATGTAACCCCAATGAGATCATCAAGAGAGCTCTGGGTAGGTGGCTGTCGCTATGAACAAGTAATCACAACAAAGAACTAGTCTTTTTCAGAATTAGAACTATGTTTTCACCTATTGAGTGGATCACATAACAGTCTACAACACTATAAGCTCTAGAAGTACGTGTTTACAAAACTCCATGACAACAAGTTTACATATATGATAATCATGGATATGATTATAAGATTCATAATGAGTAAATGATCATAATATATTTTAGTCATAAAATAAAACTGCTTAGAGTGATTTAACTTCTATTATTGGTTGATATCAGTTCCCTTAACTTTGGTCCATCAGATCAACGATGAATCTGGTAACATCATCCGTAACCAACGGGGAATCCAAGTGGCTGCTGTATAGTTTTACTCTCAGCTGTTCACCAAAGAAAGGGTTCACAGAGACAACAACTTTCTGGCTGAGATCCCCCACCTCATAGACGACATCGATAACATCCAGCTGGAACTCCTTCCGTCCGAGCAAGAGGTGAAAGACGCGGTATGGGCCCTCAATGCCCATAGTGCGCCGGGACCTGATGGATTCTCGGGTTTTTTTTACGAGAGTGCTGGGATATAATCAAGAAGGACATCCATAAAGCGGTAACTGCCTTCTTCCAGGGACCTACTTATCCCAGAGCCATATCTTCCGCCAACCTGATCCTTATCCCCAAAAATGATAACCCAGATACTTTTTGGGACTTCCTCCCCATCAGTCTGTGCACCTTCACCAACAAGATCATCTCCAAGATCATCGCCTCCCGTATGTCAGACTTGCTTTCCAAGATCATTTCTAAGGAGCAAAGTAGCTTCGTCAGAGGTAGAAACATTCATGATAATATTATGCTAGCCCAAGAGTTAATCACATGCATGAAACTTCCTGCTAGAGATGGCAACATCACGATCAAGCTGGATATGGAGAAAGTATATGACAGACTGGATTGGCAATTCATGATCTGGGTTTTACGGCCTTTGAGTTTTTGAAAACCTGGACCAATATCGTGTGGAGATCGATCAGCAACTCGTGGTTTTATACGGTTATCAACGGTCAAGCCGATGGATTCTTCAAATCGAGTTACGGCGTTAGGCAAGGAGACCCCTTATCGTTCACCATCTTCATCATTATGGCGGATGCCTTGAGAAGAAATCTGAACAAGATGGCTTGTACCCCGAACTTCTAGCATTTTCATACTGCCAGCGACTGCGCGATCATCATCCACCTAGCATATACAGACGATATCCTCATCTTCACATCCGGGGATATCGGGTCGGTTGATGTGGTCTACAATACCCTTCAAAGATACTCCTCTTGCTCTCGTCAGAAAGTCAATCCCGCCAAGAGTGTCATCTATGCCCGCCACAACATCAAGAGAGAGAATGAGGCTAGCATCTCCAATATCACCTCTTTTTCTATTGAACACCCTTCATTCCCGAACCTCGAATGTCCCCTCATGTACGGTAAATCTAACGTCGGTATTTTTGATGCGCTGATTAACAAAATCAGAAAAAAAAATGGAGGGGTGGCACAAAGCAACCTTATCCCCAGGCGGCATGATGATCCTCATCAACCATATTCTCACATCCATACCCATATATTTTAACGCCCCAGTCCCAAAATACTTGGGACTAGATACTTATCATGCCAGCTGTATATATACAAAGTATAAGAACCCTCATATGTATACATAAGCTGTAAAATACAGTAACCAAGGCACTAAATCTCATCCACGAAGATAAATAATCTTATAAAAGCAACTTTGAATTTCTCATGTATACAATCGTTGGGCGGAGACAAATCCACTACCAACTAATTTAAATGGGGAAAAATTTTACAAAAAAATGAATTGGTCGAGCGAAGGAGATAGCGATCCAAAAGCAACATCTCGAAGAATAGAGCGCAAGTCATGGCCTTAGCTAGTGCACCTGTAGAAATCACAAGACACACCTGGAGGAATCACCAGGTCCTCAGAGGGACGTAACAAGATACAGGAAGAACATGCCATTATAACTACAATGTAAACACTATAAAACTACAACATGACTGGGTCCCTAACCATCTATATGATATGCACTTTGAGGACAACGTTCTACGCCGGGGTTGTACAGATTCACGCAAGCATGTAATAAAGAGTGGCCATCAAGTAGCGCTCATCCGAGACACTATCGGCCGGGCATCAAACAGCGCTCATCTGAGTCACTATCACCCATAAATGTATAAAAAGTAAATGTAGCCCCTATGCTAGTAGCTGTCCCCTCCCCTCCAATGACACTATACATGTATCGTAACCACGACACACCAACATGTGTCGTTTCCACAACACGATTTATATTCAACAACTGTCAAGTCTTGCAACATACATCTATTGACAGTTATTCCTACACTTGCGCACGGGTGATCAGCCAACACGCAAATGACCACTACATGATACTCACAACTCACACACAACTCGTGATACAATTGTGACAAAGTTAATGACATGCTCTCTATTGACAGTAGTCACTTAACTCTAGGTCCACAAGCAAGGAAAAAATTTAATAACTAAAAAAAAAGTATAGAAAAATAATAACAGAATAATAAGATGCAACTAAATGTAAGCAGTAAATATGGCAAGGTATCTTGCCTGGGATTACGTCTGGTGTGGTGCAATGATCCAACAAGTCCTGTTCTGTCCAATGGTCGTAGTCGATATGTGAGGGTCCTGTATTTCATGAGAAAGAGAAACGTGTGATCAGTCATGATCAATGGTAGAAATCGAGGAGAAACTGTGGAGAACATACTCATACTATTTTTAGAAAAGTATTTCTAGTACTTGAGACTAGATTTTTGTTAGTAAAAATAATTTTGGTAATGACTTGAAATCTAAAAACCATTTTAGGCAAAATTCTCTGATTGTAAAAATAGAATAATCATATCTTTATTTATTTGATAACTAAAAAAAATACTAGAATACATTTTATAATTTGAAAGCTACATTTTTGGAATATTTTACAATATATTTTTAGTCAACAAAATTGTATAAGAATTTAAATACTAAAAAAAATGATAAACCATGTTTATACATATTTATAAATATTTATACATATTCATTTCTAAACCCTATTAATAAAGAAAATGATATCCTTAATAATAATAAAAATAATAAAAATAATAACAATAATAATAATAGCTGTAATAATAATACTAATAATAATAATAATACTAAATAATATTAATAACAATTATGGTAATAATAATAATAATACAACCCTAAATTCTGCTTCCTTCCCCAATTTACACAGTAAGAGAGAGAGAGAGAGAGAGATGGAAAAGAAGATGAAGAAGCGGGAGAGAGCAAGAGGGCTCACTGGTAGAACTCCGGCAAGGCTCGCAGCGGTGGGCGCGCCGCGGGCGGCTGCGGCCACAAATGGCGCCAATTTCGGTCGGCGGTGGAAGGGGAAGAGGGGAGCTCGGCGGAGGACACGCGGCGATGTCCGAGGCTGCGGCGGCGGAGCCCACCATGGCGCAGATCTGGGTCAGAAGGTGCAGAAGAAGCCTGGCGTCCGGAGGCTGGACGTGAATCGGTGGTCGCCGACCACGGAGCCCGTAGTGGGTGGAGCTCACTAAGGAAGGCGAGGCGGTGAGCGGGGGTTTCGACGTGGCCAGGCGAAGACAAGCGACCGACTTGGCCACGAGAGGAGAGCGGTTTTTGTCGACGGTGGTTCGGCAAGGGAGGCCGTACGCCAGGGGAAGGACGCGGTTCTGGTAGTCTGCGCCGTGGTCTACGCAAGGAACTCAGGGACCGACGGCGGTTGGCCTGGTCCAGCGAGAGTCGGGGAGGCACCGGCTCATGACGGCAGAGGAACGGCGGTCGAGGCCACGTCAGGTGAGGGTAAGGGTTTTCACTTCTTCTTCTTTCTTTGTTGTAGATTTTGGGACGGTGGAGGTGGAGGTTGGTGGCGGTTTTGATGATGGTGACAGTGGTGGTTGCGGTGGCGGTTCGGGCAACAGCAGGTGGTCAGAGTAGGGAGGGATACGTTGGTGGCGGTCTTTTAAAAGTCGCCGGCGATGTTGATAAAGAACAGGTAGGCAACTCTAGAGGGGGGTGAATAGAGTTTATGACAATAATAGCCAATTAAAAAATTAAACTCTTTTCAAAAACAATAAATAATCAGAATAAATACGAAAATATAAAGAGCAAGAGAGCATACGCAAATACAGTCAATTTTAAGCTAGTTTTTCTCGTGGAGGACTAGTCCAGTCCTGAGAACTCTAGCTCATGATTAAATCCACTATTTGTGAAATAGTAGCTACACCCCTTGCCTTTTTTTTCAGAAGAGCACGTCAACTTCTTACAGAGATCGCAGTGGAGATGCTTGGAATTTTCCAAGCGACTTTCTTGACTCTTGCACAAACTCCTAACTGAATAGCACTGAGCACTTTGAGGCTTAGGGAGCTTGTGGCTAGTAGATGAGAAGGTTAAGGCTTGTATAAGGCTTTAGAGAGAAGAGAAAAGAAGATTGGATGATTGAAAATGAGAGAATTCAAGGCCTATTTATAGGGTTCTGGGTAGGCAGAATTCGGCCAAAATTTTGTGTCAAGAATTCAAATTTTTGGCCATTGGACAACTAGCATACAACAAACCCTAAAAATTAGGGTCATGTAATTTAGAGGACAGAGTTCGGCCCGAACTCTGTGTGGAGGCATAGTTCGGCCCGAACTCTGTCTCCATAAGACAGAATTGTTCAAATGGGCTGTGGGCTAGTTTGGTTTGGTGGAGCTTTTGGTTTGTGGTTTGGAGATAGGTATAGGCCCAAACCACTCAGTGCTACTCAGTTTACATTTATCTAGACTCAATAAATATAAAAATATAGACTCAAAAACTGAGTACACTGCAGGAGAAAACCGATGTCAGGAAAGCATTCGACTGTGCTATCAGTGCCATTGTGTCGATACCTTTCTGGTGACTTAGTTCTTCCAATTGTTCTTTTTCAAGCAGTTCTCTTCATCATCATCGTGTGGTCCAAGGAACAAAGTGATCGCTCTCAGATCAGACTTCTATAGCAATACTCTCCAGAATCTATTTTTACTTTTGTACTTTTTCTCATTTTCTTTCAAAAGCCAATTTTTGGCATTTTGTTAAATGAAACAAAATGGCAACTCTGCTGGGGACGACTTTCTCCTCTGACGAGAAGGCAATTGCTCAATACGATGATGTGTCGATTGGATCGACGAAGAACACCCTGGTCGTTTAATTCGGCCAGACTACCTATGAAGAAATGCTTCGCACTGGGGGTAGTGCTCACTACTCCAACGTACAGAAATCATGAAAGGTAGGCAAAGTTTGGATTCCTAAATCCAAAGCACCCTCTGATCTCTCCATTGTCTCTGAAGGCAAGAAAATTCTTCCTACTCCTGTCGTTGGGGCTCCCGTCTGTGACGAGGCAGTTCCTACTTCAGTGTTGCGCCCTGGGTGTAAAATTCAGTCTTCCATCTGTGACATGGTAGACACCCAAGTCTTACGCCCTGTGCGTAAAAATCAGTCTCCCGTCTGTGACATAGTAGACACTCAAGTCTTGCGCTCTACGCGTAAGGGTAAATCTCCCGTCTGTGACGTGGCAGATATTAATGTTTTATGCCATACGCGTAAAGGTAAATCTCCTGTCGGTGACATGGTAGATAAAATTTACATTGATGCTTTTGCATCTAAAGTGAATTTACCTACACGCATACATCGTAAAAACAAGACTCCTATTGTTGGTAAAACTTCTGTTTTTCACCAATAACCTTCTTATACTGCTTTACGCAAAGTACCAATCCTTCAGATTATGCATAATACTGATGGTGTTCTCTGTGCCCAAAAATCTCAGGATCTACGGACACAACTCCAAGCGTGTAAAAATGTACAATTTGGTTCTGCTAATGAACCCAATAATCTTCTTTTTACGCAAGGGACTAAACGTTTCTCTGTCCCAAATGTAATAAAGAAAATGACACCTTCCACTCCTTCTGATTTATGCGAGTTACTTGTACAAAAGCGTAAAAACAGAAAATCCCCTGTGATACTCCCTCAAGAAAATCATCATTGTGAGTGTCACCAGATTGTGATCAAATATTGCTGTTCTGCTTCTAAACGGTCAGTTTTCGTCCGATTAAGTTACAATGTACCTCAGCAACAAATTGATGACCAAGAATATGAGTTGTCCTATGCATCAGTCAATATGGTATCTCATATCAATAGAGGACGACGTCCAAGACACAATTCATCCCAGACTCTAAGTTAACAAAGGTTTAACCAAATTCTTGACACATTTGAAGGAGTATATCAACATACTCGATCAAGAAGTCAACGACCTTTAAGCATGCCTTCTTCAGATTCAAAGGCTGGGGGTACCCAGTATTTGGAGTCAGAAACTTATAGCGTTGATTCATACCTCTACACCAATCCCTCTGTATGTTCAAGGGAGGTTGAATCTTATGTTATCGACGAAGAACCAGAGACGTCTACTTCTAATACAGAGCAACGTCTCTCGACAGTGGAACAATCGCTGAAGGACATGCTTACCTACAAAATATGCATCAAATAATAAATCAGCAAATAGTCCAACCGGCAGTACTAACACCGGTGCAGGTAGCAGCACAAACTCAAGATAGTCAAGGGGTTGACATACCTTTGAATAATCTAAGTCAAGAGCCTGCTATCAATCAAAATTCTGCATCTTCAGATCCTCTCATTCCAGAGGATGTATCACCTCCGGTGGGGGTTACGGTACATCCAGCCACTATTCAATCAAATGTGCTTCCTCAAACTAGTGAAGCTATTCAAGCAGTACGTGAGTTAAAAGTACAGTTTGAGGTTCTTAAGCACAAAGATCAGCTCCAGAGGTTAGGGATCAAGCAACCTTATCCTCTCCATTGAAATGATGTGCCTTTTCCTCCAAAATTCAAGCCACAATCGATGGTGTTATTTGATGGAAATGCTTTTCCAAGTCAATATATCAATTATTTTAATATTATGACTGTACATCTGTAATGCCTGTGTTCGTATTGCGTATTCTTGGAATACGTGTACGTATTTATCTTGTGTTGCATTGCTTGGCCATGGTTCATCTTGGTTCGGTGTGGCTTGGTTCGGTTTGCTTTTGGGTTCATCACGAGCCAAAGGAAAATCGTCTACCGACCACCGCTTACCCCCATTTATATCCCAACCACCTTTCTCTCTCCTCATAACTCAGCAATTCTTCTTCTTCTTCTTCTTCCTCCATCCAGCGTAGAGCTCCACTTAACCCCACCGGCAAGTGCAACTTGCTTCATGGAGGAACTCACATTTTATTGTTTCATTTTCTTCTCCATACGATTCTAAGTCCCTTTAGTACTTAGTGTTTTCAACTTCCATGGCTCACTTCATGCAGATCTATATTTATTTCATTTTCGGATTTCTTGGTTTGATCTACTATAATGGCTTGTTTTCGAAAACTAAGAGTTCCATGGAGTAGGCCTCATGATTTTACACAAGTTTGGGTCTTGGGATGGCCGGATTTCACCAAGTCCTGGCCGAGATGGAGTTTATCAGCTTTTACGCATGGTTGTATTGACCGTGTGGAGAAGATGGAGTTTTACGCCCACGCATTGCGTGCCAGCGTATTCCTCAGCTTTTACGCCCACGTCTTAACGTGTTAGCGTAGTTCCCTTTTACGTACACGCATCGCGTGACAGCGTACCTCATTTTACGCTGCTTGAATTTTATGCCCGGGGCTTACCCGCAAGCGTAAAATCGAGCTAGCATAAAATCGAGCTCTGCTTACGCTGACTGATTTACGCTCGGGACTCTCCCGCCAGCGTAAAATCCTGCTAGCGTGAAGCCTTGCCAGCGTAAACCCTTGACCCGAGCCAACCCTTGCTAGCATAAAGTTATGCTCAAGTGTTCCTCGTATGGAATCTCAATTGCAGAGAGTTTTACGCACATACAATCCGACTAGCGTAAAAACCCCTCCCGCATGCACCTTGCTAGCGTAAAGCTATCTTATCTTGCTCTTGTCTGCGTAGTGCCGTTTACGCTCGGGTTTAATTGGCCTAGCATAGTAGTAGATGCGTAAACTTGGGTTCCTATAGCGTACTATTTATTCCTTTTTTAGATATTTTACGCCTATTTTATATCCTTACGCCTTTTGTCCTAAACTTGATAAATCACGATTTGATTGACATGATGGAAACGACTATTGTACTTGACGTTGTGTGGCAAGAATTGACATGGCAAGGCACGACAGTAACATGACATGACATGATAGCGGCCCGTCGTGGCGCACTCCTGACAAGTAAACCTGACATGATATATCTTGATAAGCTCTACCTGACGTGACATGACCTGTATAAATTACCTGGACACCATGGGCGATTGTGCTTGTACAAATAAACCAGTCCTGTCTTACATCATGTCTAGGACAGGAACTCCTGAGTACCACAGTCAGGAGTACCTAGTAAATTGGACTAGGTTAATAACTAAAATTATACATTAGTTATGACAGGATTTCCCAGCTACAGGCAATCCCGCTACCTGGGCACGCCTTGGGATCTGTAGCCTGCCGTCGAGTAGGGCACATTTCCAGCACACTGTCATGTGTTGCACCCTTCAAGCTACCTAAGGGTACATTCGTTTCCTGGACGATATACCCACCTGAATTCAACTCTAATCTTTTAACCCGGGTAACCTGGATGGTCTGCAGGGCTTGTGGCTGTGGAATAATCTTACTGCATCTTGTTAGTAATTAGGCTTGTGACAACCCTAGTTAGTTAAAGTATCAAGCCGTAATTCTTGCTTGGCCATGAAATGATTGGACGGAGTCTAACCAGTCTAGTCTTGCCCTGATCCTGTTCCAGATTATTGAATGACCAGAATGCTTGTATTTATTTTATCGATAAATGGTGAGAATTCCAAGTTCTGTTTAGATGAAGGGTTACAACCCCGGTCCTTGTTTGGTTTACGGGTTGTAACCTGGTTATCTGAATAGTTCCATGGTTATCTCGTCGTATATCATCTTGGTGTATTTTTTTTATTTTTAGTTCTTACTTTTATTTATATCTTGTGCTGATTGCTGGTTTTAGTTCTTAAGTGAAGCCTCCTTTGTGGCACTTGCTCTTTCTGGGGTCTGACCCAGCTGGTTTTGTGTGGCCAGATTTCGGAGCAGCTCCAGAGGATCTACCAACCTTCCTGCCAGATGGTGAATACTAGAAGGAATCCTGGCAACGAGTGGGTTATTTTGGCTCTCCCACTCTATTGTAAAAGTATTCTTTTGAGGCGTTTAGCCGACGAGCACCTGTTTAGCTTGATTGCACTTACTTACTGGCTGCCTACGGGCTGTAACATGATTAACAGATCCTAGGGTTGATCATGTATGACTAAACTCTTGCTAGTCCTGACATTTTGTAACGACTATAGCTTCATGATTAACTGAATATTTAATGTTTGGGACGCCTTACTATTGTATATTTAATGATCATACATCTTGTGACTTTTACTTACTTGCTTGTGATTGAGATACTAGGCTTGTTTATGACCTTAAGAGACTGTTGGCTTGTAGATAAACCCTCATGTATCTAGACAGCCGTGACCGTATAGCGAGATGGATTCCATTTCATATACATAGCTGGCTATGTCTGCCCCCGCTCTCCAGTATTCTGGTTCTGGGGCGTGACAACATCTGCAGAAGAATGATGCTCTCCTCACCCGAGTTTTCATTGGGTGTTTAACGGGTACAACATATGACTGGTATCGCAGTCTATCCGATAATTGCATATCGTCTTTTGACGAATTCAAAGCAATGTTTCTCTTTCGTTTCTATGAAGGAGGTAGGGACATGAATATGTCCTCCTTAATAGAGATTAAACAAAAAGAGAAAGAAGATACTCAGACATTTATTGAACGTTTTCGACGGGCTATTTTGAAAATGCCTCATGGTATGCCAGCTTCAGCATTAATTGATACATGCAAAATGAATCTGCGACCAACCATTGCTATTTTTATAGGCTCTTAATTCACAGATTGGACCTCGTTTATTATAGCAGCAGTTTCAGCCGAGACTAATGGTAGATTGGCTCGTGAACATGGGATGATCTTCGCCTTAAAAGATAAAGGAAAGAATATCTCTTCAAGTAACAATTCCAGCAATCGCTATGAAAAAGGGAAGGAAACCCTAGTGGTAAACCTTTCAAAACCCAAAACCATGCTAAATAATTCGTAGTCTTCCAAACCGAAAAAAGAGTACTCTTTCGATGACAGTGATACCCCAGGAATATTCTAATGTCTCGTGAAGAGTGGTAAACTCCAGATTCCAGAACCAAAATGACCTAATGAGGTGAATCTGACTGATAATCCTAAGTATTGTATCTATTATAGATACATAAATTATCCTACTAATGCCTGTTATATTTTGAAGAAGAAGATTCAAGAGTTGATAAATGTTAATGCCATCGCTTTAACCAACAATGAACATACAGTCACAACTAATATGATTTTTCTTCAATTTGGAGGATTTCCTCTACAACAAGTTTCATATGGGATTGTCCCAATTCCGAAGGCGACAATAAAGATTGTGAATCTCCCGCCAGCTAGAGAGCAAAGTAAAGGACTATTGCCTCTCACATTAAAAAATAGTAAAATAATGTGGGTACACCCTGACTTAGTACCTAAAATGGAGGATAAAAGTAAAACTTCAAAATCCAAGAAAGGTCAAAAAGTCAAAACCTGCACTATGAATTCTTTTGTTGTTATCCCAGATCTTGATGATTTGGATCATCTATGGGACGACATTCCTTTGGAGGATAGGCTAAAGGGTTTTAATATTTGCCCTCCAAGTTTGGCTCCTCCTACTAAACTCAAACTTACTCATCGGCAATGGCTAGCAATGAATAGTGTCCCTTTATACAGGGCACAACAAGTTTTTGCTGCCTATGAGAAAGCTCCTATAGGCATTTTACCTCCTATCCCGAAGGTCCCTACTCTTGTGACTACAGAGGTCTCTGTTCATTCTTCCTCTGTTGGATCATCCGTTGAAAGTCCGCTACCCACTCACATGTACAGTCAACAATCAGTCTATCTCATAAAAAAGATGGGCTATAACTTTCAAAAAGCGGAAGGATTGAACTATGATAAAGGAATGCGAGTTCCTTTACAAATTCAAGGTCAAAAATCTACTGTCGGATTGGGATTTGAGGTCCCTCATAAAAATCCTCATAAGAAAAAGACTAAGGAAAAGAAGGCAAAAACCTGTAATATGGTACTTCATTCTCCTGAGTCTGAGGAAGAAACTTTTGCTGGTACAAGATCTGGCAAAGAATACCACAAACATTATGCGAGAACTTCCAAAGAAGCAGATAACATCGCTGAAACACTACCAACTCAGTCATCTTCTATTCCTGCTGAGGCAAGACCTTCTAAACCATCAGCGATTGAAAAAGAAAAACAGAAAGCAGTTCGTTTTGACATCCCAACGAAGTCTGCTTCAAATCAAGGGGTGATAAAACCATACAAGTTTGACATTCTAGCCTAATTAGCTAATACTCTGGCTAGACTTTCTATCTTTGAGTTACTTCGTCTTTCTAAAGAAAGTCGAGAAACTTTGAGCGAAGCTTTGCTACAGGCAGATTCATGCTTAGTTCAACTCAAAAGTCCTGACAATATGTGTCACGCCCCGCTCGATCGTCCTCGCTAAGGCGTAATGCCGCACGAGCCTAGATTTGCGCTCGTGCAAGGCGGGTTCCATAACGGTCGATTACAGCGGCTGCGACGGGGTCGTCGCACAGAAGTCCCAAGCAGAGACATTAAACACGTAGCAGAAATTTAGAACAAACACAAGTTATTCAAAGAAGCTCTTTTATTGATATTGAAACAACGGTTACATTGAGGGCACGAGGCCAAGATTACAATCACTCAAATACACTCGTCTCACATTACAAATCGCTCAGCTCTCTCACATTACAAATCCCTGCCTCGACGCATGCAAGAGAGCTCTGCGCCACGAGCTTCTACCTGTGCCTGCACATAAACACTGTGTGGGTGTCAGTACTCAACTGTACTGGTGGAGTGAGCTCCTCGCCCACCCATACAAAACCGACACGTTTATTTTACTTTGTGCAATACAAGCCCCTTTACGATTGTCTTTCTAATCTTGCCTTAGGATCGATTTTAGGACCGACGCTCGGCCTATTTAGTGTCTTTAGACCATCTCTGTGCCTTGCACTAATAACGTACCCATACTTAGCCTCTAGACCTTTTTCGTGCTTGCATTGTTAACGTACCGACTCATAGTTGTCTTTCATACCATACTCTTGGACGTAACGACTAGGTCGTGTCAAATACTTGCCCGTGCCTCTAACATCGAGGCCGTGCCTCGTAGCATAACCTGACTTATCCAAACTCACCTTACGGTCCTTTCTTGACTTAACGTGCAACGACTAACCAAACTTGTGGAATCGGTGTTGAGAACTCAAGTACGATGCCATATCTCGTGCCGAAGCACGTGTCTTTACGTATAACCGAATCTTAGGCTTTATAATACCTTGGGTGCAACCGAGCACACATTTAAACATTCAACGCGTACCCTGCTTACACTTCCTTTGTTATGACCGACACCGTGCATGCGGATTCGCCGCTTAGCACGCCAAATATCTATATGAAAGGCTACTGGCATGACAAGCCATCGCAGACATAGCTCGGGTAGGCGGCGGGTCCTTCAGCGCAGGTAGCGAGCCCCGTTGAAAGCCCCCGACTACCCACGCAATAAAAGTATGCGCTGCTATAACGTCTACCTCCTAGGACGACTGGGCCCGGTGCTCCGGCGTATAACCAGTCTAGGCAGAAATCCTTGTCGACAAGGTGTCCAATGATCACGCACCTACGAGACATCTAGACTCACGTAAATGCATGGCCTACTTGTTGGTACGACCGGAACTATACTTAGCAACTCGTGCTTGAATCACACTTGGCATAACGTGCCTTGGGACTACGAGACTCCCAACCGAGGGACCGCCTCGAACTTCTTAACGTGGATCGGAACGCGAGACTCCCAACCGAGGGACCGCCTCGAATACTTAGCGTAGATAGGAATGCGAGACTCCCAACCGAGGGACCGCCTCGAAACACCTTAACATGGACAGGACGCGAGGCTCCCAACCGAGGGACCGCCTCGAACTTCTTTGAACTCAAGGGAATGACTACTACGTAGCCTTCCAACTTAACTTGAACAAAAGTGTCCCCGAAGTGCCATAGACCGTCGCTAACTTTACAATCGTGCCAACCGTGGCTCGTGCCTATAACTGAATTACGTCTTACGTGACGCTATCACCCAAGTCATACGTTATATGACGGCCCGTGAGATCGTGGGACTATTTGACTTGACAACCGCAGAACGAGCGGGACGGCACTTGGAATGACTTAGGTCGACCGACATAACTTTGCCTAACTTACTCAAGCCTACAACTTAACCCGAGGGACGAGCCATGGCTATGCCAAGCCTTGTGCAGTGGAAACGTGCATGCTTTATCGAGCATTTACGCAGACGACGCCTATGACTTAGGCTAACTCATCGTTTGTGTCGAATACTAACTTTTCCTTCTCCCAAGCCGCGGGACGAAGGAACGAGTGTCATTTTCAAAGCACGCTGAGCACCAACTCTAATCAGACCGTGGGATGTTTTCCATGTTCTAAACTCGATTCGATCCGTCGGAATAATTCCCTTTAGCTATGTGCGTTCGTTGCTTTTATATTAGCCTACTTGTGCAAGTTGAAAACACGAATTATTAAGTGAAGGCTGAGATGAGGCAAGTTCACCGAAACTACCCCACCTGAGTGATGTCTTCGAGTCGCCGTTGAAAGGCCAAGTCCGAATGCCGTCGGCATTTTGATCCTCCGATTGACTTTGCGGGACGGGGTACTACATCATACACCACTCAGAACAAGTCTCGTCCTCGAGACTTTCCTGAAGGCAAACCATCCTACCATTTCTATGGCCAAGACTTAATCATACACACTCTGCCTACGCGTTTCTTCGATTCCAAGCCATGCTCGTGCTTATCGCTAACTTAGTCGTAAGGCACACCAGCCGATGAATCAACATTCGAACTCGTCTCAATTCAATGATCGCGTTACCGTTAACATTTCTTCGAAACTTATGATTTCAAAATCCTTGACACTTTCCCGTTCCTCAAGTCTCACTTGATTCAACGTATCACTTAGTTGGATCGTGCACATATTCCAGGCGTCCCTAAAATACATGCATGTCAGCCAAGCCTCGTGATAGAGAATCTGCCATCACCACTCGAGTCAGATCGTGCACATATTCGGGCGTCCCTGATATACGTGCATGTCAGCCAAGACTCGCGAGTGGTGCCTCCGTAACTCCTATCGCTTCGCGCTCGAACGTCTGCCTAACCGCTAGGCTATGTCTTTCGTCAGTATTAGAATCATAGTTCCCAAACAACGATATCAATACTGACCCCATCCTAAGGTCAAACCAAATCGTTGGTACGGGGTTTTCTACCCAAGCTCGCATCACTCCGATTTCTAAACATCGAGCATCGATTCCCTATACACATCCTAATATTCGTCGCACGGGATACGAGTCGTTCGGTAAAGCCATCCTACGATAACTCACGTTCTAACCAATCCCACGACATGAACATATCGCTCGTTCATCAAGCCATTTCGTATAGTCTATCTCTTCGAACACGTTCAACATTAGCTCGCCTATCATTCATTCTCAAATCAAGCACGCTATGACACAATTCATCTCTAAACCGTAATTCACATTTCACGTTTCCAGAATCATCTATTCCAATTCACAAAATCGATCACAAGGTCGTCTGACTTAACAGTATGCCACGCTCCGATCTCATGCGAGTCCCATCATCCACGGTGGGCACGAATCACCATGCACGCTCCCACGAGATAATTATTCTCATCGGGACGTAACTCTTGTTTGTGTCTAGACTAGTTTATTTTCGATGTGCGGATTGGACCTACTCAATCCACAAGTTTCATTCATTCGTCAATCATAAGTCCTAACATCCTTAAATTTTCCTTCGCATCAAACCGACAAGTCAGGACAATCAAAGTTGCCACGTCCTGATTTTCTAAGTTCGATTATTCCCGCGACATGAATCACCATGTCAGCGCTCACACGAAATGATCGCCCCAAATCCGACGCAACGCATGTACGAGGCTAGAGTTGTGCTCGCGCAAGACAAGACCGTCGACGTTGTGGTTATCAACGCAACCATCAAAATACGATCACTTTTATCCAACATTCCTTCCAATCAAAATCCTAAGTATTGCATCTAATCGAATAATAGCACTTGCACGATCGTCATTCACCGAGTCAGAGTACCTCTGAGTTATCGCATATCATCTTTGATACGCCTCAATACCATCGACGATATACGTAACCTGACGATCTTCGTTTGCAACGAATTCTGAGTCGTGCGAATGATGCCATCGTCCGACTGGATAATCTTCTCGATGTTCAATTTCAAGTTCGATCATTATCCCTCGAATCGTTCACAACATCAATTTTGACAAACCCAAATTCACGTATCGTTCATCCGTCTATCTTAAGTCATCGACTACGTATTTCCTCAATTCGTATCATTCCCTTCAACTCAAACCATCGAGCACATCGATTTCAATCCTCAGAGTCGTTTGCATAACTTCTAAGTTAAATCTTTCATGCACGCTATCATCCAATCGTGCTAACTTCTCGTATACGATTCATATCGATTTCCTCGAATAAGTCATCCATTTATTTTATCGTTTAAAATTTCCATTCAACCATTTCGTAACTCGTATTACCGTTTACAAATCGTTCGAACGATATCTCGTCTGCGACTCTCGAATCATGACCAACTAAGCGCATTCGTTCTAAGGCTTTACGATATCATCGCTTGTCGACCCACTCGTACTATCCGTAAATCCTTTGGTTTCGCTCGAACAATTCTATAACGTCCTTACACCACTCGGGTTCGAGCCATCCGATCTAGTCCTCAATCACGTTCGTATCGATGCACTAAGTCGTTCGCACAATCCTCAAAATCCCAATCAATCTTCCGTGTACGCCTAAGCGTTAGTCCAATAGCGCCTCTATCGATATACACTCCATGTGTATCTCCGTTCCCGACCGAGCGATACCTAATATTGCTCGCGACTCGTTTGCACCAAAAGGTCGAGGTACGCAAAAATCGGTACAACTTAGCCAAAGGCTGTGTGCAAAACCATCCCGTTCGAACTATACTTTGGTCTCGTGTGCTCGTTCGCTATTGTTAGCGTAAGGTCGTTCAAGCACGCAACGCGTTTGCTAACTCTTAGCACGTATTTTCTATCAACTCAATGTCGGCACCGCTCGGTCCAAAGGCCACCACCTATCGATGCGTTCGATTGAACGCTTGTACGAGCTTTCGAAAATATTAGACTTATTGTATGGACATGCCGAGGGATGTTTGAGAGAGAGCGCACCAAAGATATCACGTTGCGGAAGCACAATTCAGAGTTTGCGGAACAACGGAGTTAAAGAATTCAATCGGTAGTCCAAGGACGTAAAGTCGTGCTCTGATACCATTATGTCACGCCCCGCTCCCGTAGGAATGATCGTCCTCGCTAAGGCGTGATGCCGCACGAGCCTAGATTTGTGCTCGTGCAAGGCGGGTTTCATAACAGCCGATTACAGCGGCTGCGACGGGGTCTTCGTACAGAAGTCCCAAGCAGAGACATTGAACACGCAGCAGAAATTTAGAACAAACACAAGTTATTCAAAGAATCTCTTTTATTGATATTGAAACAACGGTTACATTGAGGGCACGAGGCCAAGATTACAATCACTCAAATACACTCGTCTCACATTATAAATCGCTCAGCTCTCTCTCATCTCTCGATATATATTTGTCGATCCAGCGGAAGCTTCGGAAGGCGATATCCATACATTATGTCCCGTATAAGTCTTCGAATCCATACGGCCGCACGCTTCGAATCGCCAAGGATCTCCGTGCCTCGACGCATCCAAGCGAGCTCCGTGCCACGAGCTTCTACCTGTGCCTGCACATAAACACTGTGTGGGTGTCAGTACTCAACTGTACTGGTGGAGTGAGCTCCTCGTCCACCCATACAAAACCGACACGTTTATTTTACTTTGTGCAATACAAGCCCCTTTACGATTGTCTTTCTAGTCTTGCCTTAGGATCGATTTTAGGACCGACGTTCGGCCTATTTAGTGTCTTTAGACCATCTCCGTGCCTTGCACTAATAACGTACCCATACTTTACCTCTAGACCTTTCTCGTGCTTGCATTGTTAACGTACCGACTCATAGTTGTCTTTCGTACCATACTCTTGGACGTAACGACTAGGTCGTGTCAAATACTTGCCCGTGCCTCTAACATCAAGGCCGTGCCTCGTAGCGTAACCTGACTTATCCAAACTCACCTTACGGTCCTTTCTCGACTTAACGTACAACGACTAAACAAACTTGTGGAATCGGTGTTGAGAACTCAAGTACGATGCCATATCTCGTGCCGAAGCACGTGTCTTTACGTATAATCGAATCGTAGGCTTTATAATACCTTGGGTGCAACCGAGCATACATGTCAACATTCAACGCGTACCATGCTTACACTTCCTTTGTTATGACCGACACCGTATATGCGGATTCGCCGCTTAGCACACCAAATATCTATATGAAAGGCCACTGGCATGACAAGTTATCGCGGACATAACTCGGGTAGGCGGCGGGTCCTTCAGCGCAGGTAGCGAGCTCCGTTGAAAGCCCCCGACTACCCACGCAATAAAAGCATGCGCTGCTATAACGTCTACCTCCTAGGACGACTGGGCCTGGTGCCCCGACGTATAACCAGTCTAGGCAAAAATCCTTGTCGACAAGGTGTCCAATGACCACGTACCTACGAGACATCTAGACTCACGTAAATGTATGGCCTACTTATTGGTACGACCGGAACTATACTTAGCAACTCGTGCTTGAATCACACTTGGCATAACGTGCCTCTGGACCACGAGACTCCCAACCGAGGGACCGCCTCGAACTTCTTAACGTGGATCGGAACGCGAGACTCCCAACCGAGGGACCGCCTCGAATACTTAGCATAGATAGGAATGCGAGACTCCCAACCGAGGGACCGCCTCGAAACACATTAACATGGACAGGATGCGAGGCTCCCAACCGAGGGACCGCCTCGAACTTCTTTGAACTCGAGGGAACGACTACTACGTAGCCTTCCAACTTAACTTGAACAAAAGTATTCCCAAAGTGCCATAGACCGTCGCTAACTTTACAATCGCGCCAACCTTGGCTCGTGCCTATAACTGAATTACGTCTTACGCGATGCTATCACCCAAGTCATACGTTATATGACGGCCCGTGAGATCGTGGGACTATTTGACTTGACAACCGCAGAACGAGCGGGACGGCACTTGGAATGACTTAGGTCGACCGGCATAACTTTGCCTAACTTACTCAAGCCTACAACTTAACCCGAAGGACGAGCCAAGGCTATGCCAAGCCTTGTGCAGTAGAAACGTGCATGCTTTATCGAGCATTTACGCGGGCGACGCCTATGACTTAGGCTAACTCATCGTTTGTGTCGAATACTAACTTTTCCTTCTCCCAAGCCGCGGGACGAAGGAACGAGTATCATTTTCAAAGCACGCTGAGCACCAACTCTAATCAGACCGTGGGACGTTTTCCATGTTATAAACTCGATTCGATCCGTCGAGATAATTCCCTTTAGCTATGTGCGTTTGTAGCTTTTATATTAGCCTACTTGTGCAAGTTGAAAACATGAATTATTAAGTGAAGGCTGAGATGAGGCAAGTTCACCGAAACTACCCCACCTGAGCGATGTCTTCGAGTCGCCGTTGTAAGGCCAAGTCCGAAGGCCGTCGGTATTTCGATTCCTCCGATTGACTTTGCGGGACGGGGCACTACAATATGCCAGTGTCGTGTCCCCAATGTCATAGTACGATGGAATCAATTCCTAACATTATCTTAACACAAGAAGATATGTTGTTGAAGCATAATAGATACGACAGGCCTCTGTGTTACATAGGGTATATTGACTCTACTGAAATTGAAAGGATTTACATCGATCCTGGGTCTTCCATTAGCATTATTCTCCAAAGTACGCTATGACCATTGAGGATTCCTACTAGTGACTTGACTTACACTAGTATGACAATTATTGGTTTCAACTCTGGAAGGAGTGAACCATTGGAGAAGATTCGTCTGAAGATTCAAATAGGTGATCTTCGAACTATGACAACTTTCTATGTTATTAACTCAGACGTGTCTTATAATATCCTCCTCGGAAGACCATGGATACATGAGCACAACATTGTTCCTTCAACCCTCCATCAGTGCTTCAAATATGTAGATTCTCAGAGAACTGTGAAGACTGAATTCACAGATCTCAATACTTTCAAAGGCATTGAAGCCTATTTCTCTGATTCGATACTCTATACACAGGAGCATGTGAAGGAGATATCGGATATGGCCGAAGATCGATCGCCTCCAGAAGATCAATCGCTTTCAGAGGACCAATCACCTTCGAAAGATCAACCTTTGAGGATTAAGGTCAAAGGTCGAATTCAACCCCAACTGTCAATGAAGAACCTTTGATGATTAAAGTTAAAGGAAGAACTCAAGCTTCGTCTGAGAAATCTGTGAGAATTCCAGTCAAGAGCCAAGTTCAACCTCTTATGATCAAGGTTAAAGGATGTACTTCTCGTACAACTGATCCAGTACCACTGGTCATCAACCTTGGAAAGTCTACGCCGAAGACGGATGCTGGTCCGTTAATGATTAATCCAAAGCTTAGTAATCAATCTATCCATGATGTAAATATTGATCATTCTGTACTTTCTTATTTTAATAAAAAATTTCTTTTGGAGTATATGGCTGTCAAATTTATTGAAAGAATGACTTTATCGGCTGATAATCAAAGTCATCAACATAAAACTGACATAAATACAGAAGAAACCATATATATTAATCATAAGGATAATTTTTTCCTCTTCATGTCGATGTTGGACCCTATGCTCAAAGGTTACTAACATCTTCTCCTTATCTTCTACCTGTAACCTCATTATCACAAGCTTGTGTAACATATAGACGTCATGAAGATTCTTATTTTGTGATTCTGTCTACCAAAAAATAAGCGTCAACTTATGTTTGGTTTGGCTAGAAATATTCCTGTTATCCAGACAGATATTCTCGAAAAGAAGGATAAGGAAAAAATCAGAACTGACAGATATAGTCAACAATCACTTAAGATTATCCAGAACATGGGATATGATTTGAAAACCATGTTAGGTCTCAATCAGGGTAAAGGTAGACGATTAACATTATGTGGTGACCCATTTTACCAACGAACCCGTCATGGTTTGGGATACGATACGTCCTACATGCTTAATGAAGATATGGAAGAAGATTTTTCTTCCAGTTCTTTACAATCCTCAGATTCTGAAGGGGTCTAGTATGTCGAATCTGAATATATCTTTTCAGTTAATATAGTTCAAACCGAGGATGAGTGTGAACTATTTAAAAATGACCCTTGGGACCAACAAATGGATACTCAGTGGGAGCTTCGATTTGAACAACGACAACCACCTACAGACGATAAAATCATCCAAATTGATATTGGAGACGAAACTACGTCGAAGCCTATATTTATCAGCAAAAACCTTTCTGAAGATGAAAAAAAGCTGATAAAGCTGATAAAAGAATATATTGACATCTTTGCATGGAGCTATGAGGATATGCCAGGTCTATATCCTAAAATAGCTACCCATAAACTCAATGTTCTTCCTAATGCCAAACCTGTAAAACAATAGCAGCGACATTTTTGACCAGATATGATGGATGCAATTGAAGCAAAAGTCAAAAAGCTGATCACATGTGGCTTTGTTCGTGAAGAATAACACCCATATTGGGTTGAAAATATCATTCCTGTCATGAAGAAGAATGAAAAGTCCAAGTTTGCATAGATTTTCGAGATCTCAATACAGCTTGTCCAAAAGATGAATTTTCACTTTCGATCACCGATGTCATGATAGACAATACTTGTGGCTATGAACGCATGTCTTTCATGGACGGATTCTCAGGATACAATCAGATTAAGATGCATCCAGGAGATGAAAAGCATACCGCTTTCCGTACACCCCTTAGAGTTTATTGCTATATGGTTATGCCTTTTGGTCTGAAAAATGCCGGTGCTACGTATCAACGGACCTTGAGCAATATCTTTCAAGAACATCTGCGAAAAACAATTGAATGTTATGTGGATGATATTGCTGTGAAAAGTCGATTAAAATATGATCATATTAAAGACTTGAAGACAGTATTTGAGTTGATGTATCAACATCAACTAAAGATGAACCCCATTAAGTCTTTCTTGGGGGTTTCCAGGGAATTTTTTTTGGGATTTGTTATCACTTCTCAAGGTATTCATGTTGATCCTGATAAAATTAAAGCAATTCTCGAAATGTGACCTCCACGCAATCTAAAAGAACTACGCGGCTTCCAAGGTCGCATTGCTTATATCAGGAGATTTATATCAAATCTTTCTGGGAGATGTCAACCTTTCTCTTATCTATTGAAGAAGGGTGTGTTATTTGTTTGGGATGAAGCATGCCAACAAGCATTCAATGACATCAAACAGTACCTTATAAATCCACCCGTTTTAGTACCCCAGTTGTGGAAAGACCATTTTTGCTCTACGTTCGAGCATTAGATCATTCTCTCGGTGCTCTTCTTGTACAGAAAAGTGATAAGGGTCATGAACAGACAATTTATCATCTTAGCCGCATGATGGTTGGAGCTGAACACATGTATACTCCTGTAGAAAAAGAATATCTGGCCTTGGTTTTGCCGTTCATAAGACACGATATAATGTGTCATGACAGACTATTCATGTCATCACCAGAATAAATACTATTCGAGTATTGATGAAGAAGCCGAGTATTCTTAACTCCCGGTTAGCTATATGGGCAATATTGCGTACTCCCTATGACATGGTCTATGTAACTCAAAAATCAGTGAAGAGTCAAGCATTAGCTGACTTTTTAGCAGCTTACCCTATACCTGAAACTTCTATGCTATATGAGGACATTCCAGATGAAGTCGTGGATTGCAACATGACTTTGAGGGATGACATTTGGCAACTATATTTTGATGGAGCATCACGGGTTGGACCTAAAGACAATATTGTCTCCGGAGTAGGCAATGTCTTGGTCTCTCCTAATAAACTGGTTATATACCGTGCTTATTCCCTCAATGAACCATGTTCCAATAATATGGCAGAATATAATGCTTTGCTAATTCGTCTTCAAGTAGCAAAATAATTGCTCATTTAGTTCTTGGAAGCATATGGAGATTCTCAACTGATTGTCAATCAAGTCAAAGGAACATATGAAGTTAGAAATCCTGACCTAATTCCTTATCATCAAGGGGTAATCGAATTGTTCCTTTCATTCAAAGGATTCTTCATTGAATTCATACCACGTTCTTAAAATTTGGAAGCTGACGCTCTCGCTAGTCTAGTTGCAGACTTAGCAGTTCCAATCAGAAGACAAAATACCATCACTTTGTTGGATCGAGACTTATTCTGTGTCAAGAATAATTTGCATATCGAACAAAGTTATGCTACTGAATCAAATTCTCAGCAAAAAGATTGGAGAAGTCCATTTATTGATTATGCGGTCTATGGAATTTTACCTGAAGATCCAAAAGAAGCTGCATCAATCAAAAGACGATCATTTCAATTCAATTATGATTCTTCAATGCATATGTTGTATCATCGTTCTTACGACAGACTTTTACTGCGATGTCTCTCAGAAAGCGAGACCAAGCAAACACTTCATGAAGCCCATGATGGAGTTTGTGGAGCACATCAACCAAGTCCAAAATTATAGGACCGTATTTGAAGAATGGGTTATTATTGGCCTTCTATGATAGCAGATGTTGTAGATTATGCCAGACGGTGTAAAGTATGTCAGATTCATGCTGATTTTATAAATCAACCCTCTGAATTCTTACATCCTACAGCTACTTCTTGGCCTTTCGAAGCTTGGGGCATAGATATTATTGGTCCAATTTATCCTCCTTCTGTCAAAAGGCATCGGTTTATCCTTGCTATAACCGATTACTTTTGTAAATAGGCAGAAGCATTTCCTCTTGTTGAAGTGAAAATGTCTAATGTGGTTAGCTTCACCAAACATCATGTCATTTATCATTTTGGGATTCCCCGAAGGATAATCCATGATAATGGACCACAATTTGCCAGTCAGGCATTTTATAGATTTTGTGACAAGAATCGAATCCAGAACATAGCTTCTACAGCTTATAATCCAGCTGCTAATGGTTTAGCGGAAGCTTTCAACAAAACAATTATTAAACTTCTTAAAAAGTTTGTCTCTTCTAATAAACGTGATTGGAATGAGAAACTTAGAGAATGTTTATGGGCTTATCGAACAACAGTCCGAACTTCCACTGGTTTTACACCATTCTTATTGGTTTACGGATGTGAGGCTGTTCTTCTACTGGAAATCCAAATCCCATCTCTTAGAATAGCCATTGCTAATGAGCTAACCTCTGAAAATAATGATCGCTTACGACTCCAAGAACTTGAAGGTCTGGACGAGAAGCGTCTTCAAGCACAATAGCACATCGAGCTATATCAAGCCCGCATATCTCCAGTTTTCAATCGTAAAGTTAAAGAGAGGGTATTCAAAGTCGGTGAGCTAGTTTTAGCTGTCCGAAGACCTATGGTTATGACTCATAAGAGTAACGGTAAATTCTAAGCTAAATGGGAAGGTCCTTATGTAGTCGAAACCGTATTCTCCAATGGTGCCTATAGGTTGTCTAAACCTAATGGAGATTTGCTCATGATGCCAATTAATGGCAAATTCTTGAAGAAATACTACGTTTGAATTTCTTCTTCATTCCCCAGCTACCAAGGTTTGGTTAAGCTGGTTGTTTATTCTCCTAAAAGAGAATTTTGATTTTCTGTCTTACCAATTGATTTCAGAAAGAAATTTTTTTATTATTTATCATGTCTTCATTACCTCTGAATAAATATTAAATCTACTTCTTTTTCTTACTCATCTATCATGTCCATATTACCTCTGAAAAGATATTAATCTATTTTCTTCGAGTCATTACGATCTATTATGTTCATATTACCTCTGACAGTATCGTATGCTCTAAAAAGAAAACAAGATTTGTTATCTATCATGTCCAAATTACCTCTGATAGATATAATCTACTTTTTGAGTTTTGAAAATTTATCATGATCATATTATTATCTCTGATAATTGTTTTCTATCTCAAAATCATTTTAAATAAAAAAATATTTCATTCATTGCATGATTTGAAATATTACAGCAAAAGAAAGAAAAAGACAGAATACAAAATTCTTTATTAATGATAAGAAAGGAAGAATACAAAATTTTTTATTTCCTAAGGAGGAGCAGATACATCTTCAAGTATTTTCTGCAGCTCTGCCAAACGCCTCTCACGAGAACTCAGTACAGTTGTAGTAGCTATGGTGCGACGAGCCTCTGCAGTACAAAGATGCGAGAGTTCGGCGAAAGCGACTATCATTTTATCCTTGGCTTCATCAAGGGTTTTAATGGTAGCTTCAGCACCAAAGACTTTACCTTCCAATATTTAGCTCTACGTCAGATGTCTGTCTCGAGCTGCAATTATCTGCTCTCTCTGCTTTCAATCGAGCCAATTCTGCCTCAACTTCATGAATTCTATCATATTGTTGATGGATTCTCATGTTTGAAGTTTCATAGGATTCTCTATGTGTCTCCAGCAGGGGTTTAGTTTTATTCAAAAAAAGCTCTCTTTCTGGCAACTTTGCTGCTGTAATCCTGGAGAGATTCCTTAAAAATAGTCTCCCGAGTGATGTATTCAGCTGATAAAGCATCATACTCGGTCTGGATGAGACTTTCAAGGGTTTCACTTGACATCCTTAGATATTCCTTAATATGCTGTTTAAGTCCTTCCACTACTTTCTCCAGAACTGCTGCTCTCTCAGCATAATTGAACATAACAACATTCCCAATGGTGGGAGCAATCGCAGCCTTCAAGCTTTCATAATTTAGGCCCTTCTTCAGGACCATCTTGATCAAGGCCGCCAAGGTTTTATAGAAAGCTTCAGTATGAATCTCAACTAAAAGATTCATTTCTAAATTAGAGCTCGGTGTGGCAGCAAGGTCTGCTAAATCCTTCTTCTGAAGACTGGGGGCAGATGTTGTCGTTGCCTTGGTAGCAATTTGAGCTAAAGCCATATTTGTTGTTGCTACCATAGCTAATTGATCCCCAAGAGTTCCAGAGACAATATCTTCAGAACATTTGTGGATTATTTCTCCAGCCGTTTCTGGAGCTGAAACTACTTTGAGTTTCGGTGACGGTGATTGTTGCGGTGGGAAAGGTGATTGTTGTAATCGATTCAGGTTCAGACACTGTCTTCTCAAGAACTTGTGCCGGATTAGTAGTAATAACGGAGGGTGTTATTACTACGTCTCTGACTTTGGTTGATGGGTTGACAATGTCTTCATCACCTTTGCTGACTGCAGGCCTTTCAAGCTCTGACAGTACTTCAGTTGCAACG
The DNA here is from genome assembly GCA_029216955.1 of Iris pallida. Taxonomy (NCBI): domain Eukaryota; kingdom Viridiplantae; phylum Streptophyta; class Magnoliopsida; order Asparagales; family Iridaceae; genus Iris; species Iris pallida. Next base: position 13,610,692 of record JANAVB010036020.1, read on the forward strand.
GGTTCTTCGTATGCAGCTGGTTTTTCTGTAGCCGATTCTTCTGCAGCCGATTTTTCTTCTCTTTCTTCAGCAAGAGAAGGCAATTCTTGGTTGGCCTCCATTACAGGCTCTTGTTGTACCTCCATAGATAAAGAACCCTCTTTAGAAGCAGAATCTTCTTTTAAAGAAGAACTCTCTTCTTCAGATTCTATTTCTTCTTCATGGGTAGTCTCTTGAGGAGGAGCCACAGACTTTACTATAGTGATGACACCTACAAAAATTAAGAAAAGTATTTAATATGCAAAAATTATAAAACATATTTTTGTATAAATTATGTGTAATTTATATTTATCATAATCCATATCCCAATCATCATCCTCTAATTCAAGAGCCGGTTCATCCGAGGGGATGGGTTCCGGATCATTAGTATGAGTCGCGGCGGTGTCTTCGACATCTTGCGCCTTTTGTGGCGAAGTGAGATACAGCGAAGTGCTGAGACATCCGGGAGATAGGAGCCCCATGACTTCTGTTGCTGCTGCTAATTGAGATACTGAAGACCCTTCTCCAGGTTGAACTGAAGAAGATACAATGTTTAGAGGTTCCTCAACAAGAGTCTCTCTTTTCGGATTAGCGGCCCTCTGTCTGGAAGGCCCTTTAACAGTGACCTTTTTCTTCTTCTCTCGGGGAGCAACCGCTGTGTCGGATTTGCGCTTCCTAGAGGTAGAAATTGTGATTGCTCCCGCTGGTGCCTCTCCAACTCCCATGGGGATCGCTTCTACATATTCATCTGGTGCAGCAGCATCGTCAGGTATGTCCGAAGGTACCATAACTGGTTCTTCGGTATTTTCTTCCTTGTCCCATCGAAGACTTCGCTTCATGTTGTAGTCATTTGCGAAGAAACGGATAGAGGCATAAAAACGAGCATACGAATGAAGCATTCGAAGCTCAGTTGTATTGGTGGCAGTTGACACACGAAATTTAGCACCGGTACATCCAGCGCTAAAATACCTCCATGCCCTTGCACCATCAACTAACTTCTCATAATAGTTGAAGGCAGTAGAGGGATTACCAACGTGAAGTTGGTCATACCCGAACTGACGAGCGAATCGACTGGACAGGCACGGTTCGAAGAAGCAGCTGTCTTCAATCCTATACATCAGATGTGATGGTCTGATGCATATCAGCCAATTAAAGACAGGTGCAGGGATCTCCGTCCGCTCTTGACATACATCTTCAAATTGCACACACCGAAGCAGACGGCTGGAACTGGCGGTCGTGTGCAGAAGAAGTTCCACCCATAAGAGAAGTTTAGTACTGTTCGGGTATCTGCCATTGAAGTCGCAATCTACGTGGCTTTATAAAAATTTTGGAGGAATACCTCCGCTTAATCTTCGGGCCCTGGTGGCAATAAACTGCAATTTTGATGTAGTAGCCAGCCCATTAAATAAGTGTAGGGCAGCTCCACCCTAAGGAAATCTTTACGGTAGGGAGCATTATTGATCAGCTCCTCACCAAATGCTCACAGACCAGCATTTATCCGGCACACCATTGCCGGTAATAGGCTGAGTCTGGCCTTGAACACCAAACGTACTGCTGGCGGTGAATTCTATCAACCATACCAGTCCCTGGTACGACCCATCTTCGCAGCTACAGAGAAAGAAAGACCGCCAGCAAGGCTTTCTTTGAGATATTTCGACTGCCATGCTTCAGATAGCTCAATGCTTCAGTCCCCGCAGGGAATTCTCCAGTCTTGGTGGTTAGATACTTGTCCGGAGACTTATATGTGATCATCCAACCGTGGATCAAATCCGAAGGAATTATTAGACAAGGGTTGATGGATTGAGCCTTGTTGTCATGGAATCTTTCCTTGTCATCCTTGAATATTATATTCTTATGGTAGAATAGATAGGTAGTCCATTTATTGGTGTATGCCAAATGCGACCCACTTTCATACATAGTAGTACAAATCAGATAATGGCACATCAATTCTTGATATACTTCGACTAAACCAGGATTTTTTTGCTAATTTCTTCTAGTTCCTGGTTGGAGGGAACGTATTCTTCATATGGAGCTTCCCCCATTAGCAGCTTAGAGATGAATTGCATCTCATGCAGTACAAAACCCATTTCTTCTATTGGGGTTGCAAAAGTCCCTGTCGAGCTAATATACAACTCCATCAAAGATAAGAATAGATTATTATTCATAGGTACGCCTTGACTAGTAGAGGCTACTACTTCAAATAGTCCAATAGCTCGTAGCTCTGTTTCGAAGTTCTTCAGGATCCAAGCACTGAGTTGAATCCAGTTCTTATTATGCGGGGTCATCCACCCTGGAAGCCTAGGGTTGACCTGGGGATATAGCACTGAGACGTTCATAAACTTGTTTATGAACATTGGTATCTGCACTGGTTGGATCAGAGTTGAATCCTCGCTTGGTGTGAATCCAGGTAGTAAACAGGAGAAATGAATGACACCACCGCTGGGAGTACTGGTATGGTAGCCTATTTGGTTGGACCCGTCTCTCTTAAATATGATTTTTTCTCGTCTACCATGACTATTGGGAGTCAGGTTCCAGATCATCTGTCTTGGGTGGGTGGCATGAACAAACGAAGACAGGGGATAATCCCTTGGCATGGTTGGGAGATACATCATCCTCTCCCAAAACTTAAATACCCAAGCATCCTTCTTGGGGTCCGTCTGTGATTGAAAATCAATAGCATCCCCAAACATGATAGCAGGCTTCAAAAATTACTGGCCATCTAGCGATACCAACAATTCTCCATTTATCAACGACAACAGCATTCTGTCTTCCTGAGCAGCTATCAGTTGTTGTCTCTCTTCAGGGTACTATTTGTCAGTGTATGGGAACTCAGCATGAGACAGATTCTCCAAATAGTTGGAACCCAAGATACCAGTTGGGGAACCAAAGATTTCAGAGAGAGGATGAATCTGCAAGTCCACTGCAAAAAGAAGATCAAAAAAAAATTAAGTTAGTAGAATTCAGAATTGATCTTTATACATCTCTACGCAAATGCTTCTACGCAAGTAAATGTTTGTGTGTAAAGATTTTAAAATTTTTCATTCTTTGTTTCAAAAAAGATTGGAAAATATCCTAAGTTGGTTCATCTCTACGCAAGAGCTTTTTTACGCAAGAGAAGATTTGTGCGTAAAGGATTTTGAATATTTTTAATATTCTAAGTTGATGCAGTGTATGAGTAAATGTTTTTTATGCGTACTTTTCTCTGTTCAAAAGAATAAAAGTTGTACGCATGAAAATATATTGTCTTTTGACTTGTTTTATGCTGACACTTATAGACGTGGGTGATTTACGTACTTTTAACTTTACGCTGAAATGTATAGACGTGGGTGTATTTAATGCTTAAACACTTTACGCTGGCACATATAGACGTTTGCGTATTTTGTTGTTCCTATTTTACGCTGACACGTATAGACGTGGGCGTATTCTGTTGTTTCTATTTTTATGCTGACACGTATAGACGTGGGCGTATTTGGTGGTTTTTATTCTACGCTGACACGTATAAACGTGGGCGTGAAATTTAGGGTTCGGTTCTTCTTCTTCTCCAACGAACCCATGGCCAAATTAGACAGAGTTCTACCTATCATGGCCGGAGCCACAGAGGGGTTGGTCATTTGGGTTGCCTCCGATGGTGCGACGGTGATCTCCGTACGCACACACCTCGACGAAGCAACAGCGGACTTCTTGCCCTTAGCGCCGACGGTGGTCTTGCTCTTTGGTGCCATTTGTTTGAACTTAGATTTCGAAGACAAGAGTAAAGAAGATTGAGATTGCAAGAGATGAGTAAAGTTCTCTCTCTACTAGCGAAGCTCTATTTATAGAAAATTTTGAAATCGGTTCAAATTCCCAAATTTTACGCTTCTGAGATGACTGTTGGGTATACTAAATTTTACGCTTCTGAGATGACTGTTCGATATCCCGGATTTTATGCTTCTGTTTGTTTGCAAAAACAAAAGTGTAGAACTTTATTGATACAAACTTTGTAAAAGATTACAATTTGAATTCTGGGAAAGTACAACTGTAGGAATCCAATCTAGATGACGATTGCTTTATCCCTTGGACGATGTGAACTTTGAAGACGGAGCCTCTGAAGTTGAAGACAACTCTGGAATTGAAGGCAAAAAGCCTCGAAAGTTGAAGGCAAAAGCCTCGGAAGAATGCAGCAGCACTTGGGCAAGAACTCCTGAACTCTCTGAAATTTGAAGTCTGATCTCTCTATAATCTGATCTCTGATCTCTCATGAATGAAGACTTGAAACTCTATTTATAAAGTTCTAAAAAATAACTAACTTTTAGTTATTCTGGACTGCGTAGGATGGTTTGTGCAGCAATTGGATTGCGCAACAGTAGACTGCGCAGGCAGTTGTTGGATCGTGGTCCAACTGTCTTGGACACATGGCAACTTTTGATTGAATTGCGCATGATCGTGTGTAGACGGTTGCCACGTAATGAACAAATGATGGCATGAATGCCACGTGCATTTTGTCATTTATGTTGATAAAACGCGCAACCTGAATTGCGCTGGCTTTAGATTGCGCAGACTTGGACTGCGCAGGAATGGATTGCGCCAACATGGATTGCGCTGCCAGCTGTCAGTCGTTCTCGAGCGCTGTACGGCACAATAAACGAACAGCCTCCTCGTTCTTCCTACTGTCAGCTGTCAGGAAGATTTAATTGTGTCAGGTAATGATGATTTTTGCCACGTCAGCCTGCGCGCTTGGGAGTGTGCGCAGTCTAGTGTGCGCAATCTGTTTGCTGCACAAACTGATGTCTGCGCAGTTCATTTGAAAGATTCATTTCTTGATCTTCATGACTTTGTTGATGTGTGCAACTTGATTTTTTAGGACCTACACTGTTCAAAGTATTTCAAATCTTAGAAAAAAAATTGAAAACTTTGAAGGGGGTCTTGTAGAAGCATAAATAAACTTCATAGACCAAGTCAAAGAAGTTGAGAGCTTTACGCAAAATTAGTACGTAAATCAAACTAAGTCAAATTCAAGCTCTACGCAGAGATCAAACAGAGTCTAACTCTACGTAAGCTCCTTTACGCAAGAGCCATCCTCAAACTCTACGCGAGAATATTCTCAGACTTTATGCGAGAGACAGGCTGTCCAGACTGCATTTAATGCACGTGATACTGCTATAACAAAATGATTTTCTGACAGAACATTGCACAGAAGCCAAGAAGATTTTTTCACCAAACCCAACGCTTGTCGTTTAGTGTGCAGATGGGCTACTTTACGCTCAAAAGACCGCTACCTTTACGCATGAAAGTTATTTGAGTTTTTTTATGCTCAAGGCTATCTCAGCTACTTTTGTGTGCGTAGAGTTTATTTGAGCTAGCTATACGCTCAAGGCTACTTTTTAGCCGCTCCACGCAGGAAGTTTATTTTGGGTTACTTTACGCTCAGTTTGCTGCTTTACGCAGGAAGTTTATTTTGGGTTATTTTATGCTCAATCTTTTCTGGCTATGTGAGAACGTGGTCTGCATACGTGGCTTTCATGCCACACTTATCGAGGAACATGTGTACGTGTTCTTCCCATATTGTTAAAGTTGTGGGACACGTGTCACCATGCGTAGAGACCACAACTCTATATGGGACACATGTCATCACGCGTAGAGGTTGATTTTCAATCGTAGGTGGCAGTTACTTGCGTAGAGACCCAATTATGTTGCTTTTTACGCACAGAGGGTCTAGTCTATAAATAGACTTATTTTTTTAAGAGAAGGAGAGCCTGAGAAAACTCATACTTTTAGAGTGATATTTTCTAGAAGCATTTCTTCAACTTTTTCTCAAGAACAGGGTGAAGAAAAGCATGAAAGCATTCGACTGTGCCATCAGTGCCATTGTGTCGATACCTTTCTGGTGACTTAGTTCTTCCAGTTGTTCTTTTTCAAGCAATTTTCTTCATCATTATCGTGTGGTCCAAGGAACAAAGTGATTGCTCTCAAATTAGACTTCTATAGCAATACTCTCCATAATCTATTCGTACTTTTGTACTTTTTCTTATTTTCTTTCAAAAGCCAATTTTTGGTATTTTGTTAAGTGAAACACCTACATCGAGGGCATCTTCAGAAATTTTCTTGGGGTAACAGCGGCGGCCACGAAAAGCACCATTGGGCCAGTTGGGACACCATGGCTCGTCCAACCGGCGAGGGGGGTCTGGGTTTTTCCAAACTTTCACACATTGTCATCTCGATGAAATTGTGGTGGACGCTATGCACTAGCCAGAACTTATGGTCCAGGTTCATAAAGGCCAGATACTTTAACCATATCCATCCATCCACGGCCATCGCTAACAGCAGATCATCCGCGGCCTGGCGCCATATACTCTACGGTCGGACCCTAGCCGAACCGGCGATTCGCCTTGAGGTAGGCAGCGGGGAAGCATCACCATTCTTGGAGCTCTGGCTCGGCGACTTCTTGTTTACTCCCACCCCTGCGGCTCCCAAAAACAGCACTATCAATGATCTTTGGGACCCTCATAATAACTCCTGGAATTGGATTAAATTCAGGTCACGGACTGGGCCCGAAGCGACCGACTACATTCGTCGTAGCAGCTTGAGGATCGGTCCGGATGCAGATAAGCTCGTGTGGTCGCCCGACGGTGCTGACGCCTTCTCGATTAAGTATGCCAGAAATGTCATCATGGGCAACGCGGCCCTGTCTTCTACCATTGCCTCGTTCTGGCAGACATGCATCCCCAAGAAGTGGTCTTTCCTAATCTGGAGAGCCCTCTACAATATCCTCCCCAATGACGACAAGCTCAATGCTATCGGGTTCAGCCTCGTCTCTGCGTGCACATGCTGCTCGGATCGACAATCGAAAACAGCCAACCACATCCTCAGTCAGGAGGACCTACCGGTCAAGGTCTGGAGAGCTCTTTTCCAGCGTTGCAGATTGCCTCATGGACCATCTCATGGACACCTGGGCTTCCGTGTCCCATGGCCACCAGATCGTCGCTGCGGCTGCCATGTGGGTTATCTAAAAAAATCGGAACAAGGCGAGATACGAAGGCCATCAGTACAGCGCGGACCAATTAATTTGGGAAACAATTCGTCAATGCCATAAGCGGAGATCTCTCTATAGGCATGGCCAACAGACCTTCTGAAACTCTTTCCTTTCCTCAGCTTAGCCATTTTGTTTCTGTTTGCCTCTTCTTTTATCAGTATACGTGTATAGGCTTCATCATTTTGTGCCTTATGGTATACTTGTAATGGTTCGAACTTTCGCCCTTATTGAATAAAATGGTTGGTTTATATATATATATATATATATATATATATATATATATATATGTATATATATATTCTGGAAGCAAAAAGCTAGACTGAAATGGGACAATGAAGGGGACCGCAACTCCAGCTTCTTCCACGCATGCGTTAAAGGTCGCAGACAACAGCTCAACCTTAACCGTATCTCTGACGACAACGACATCCAGATGTCGGACCAGCAAAAGATTCAAGAGGCTGCGGCCAACTTCTTCTCCAATCTCTTCACCAAAGAAGCGGTCGTCATGGATGAGGAAGTGCTGGCGGAGATCCCTAGCATCATCACCGATCTTGATAACGAGCAGCTCCTCTCCCTCCCTTCTGCCATCGAGGTTAAGTTCGCGGTTTGGGATCTTGACGAGCACATCGCGTCCGATCCCGACGGCTTCAGCGGGGTATTCTACAGATACTGCTGGAACATCATCGGCCCAAATTTTTGGAGGCATCGGTTGCCTTCTTCCAAGGAGCCATATACCCCAAATCGATATCCAGGGTTAATCTCATTCTTATCCCAAAAAAAACAACCCAGAAACCTTCAAAGACTTCCGCCCCATTAGTCTATACAACTTTGCCAACAAAATTGTCGTAAAAATTATCGCTAACCGGATGACTAATCTCCTGCCCAAAATTATCTCCGAGGAGCAGAGTGGTTTTGTGAAAGGGCATAACATTGTGGACAACATCCTCCTCACTCAAGAGATGGTCACTTGCATAAAATTCCCGGCTAGAGGGGGAAACATCGCCATTAAGCTTGACATGGAGAAAGCCTACGACTGCCTTGACTGGAAATTCATGATCAGGGTTTTCAGGGCTTTTGGCTTCTTAGAACCCTGGATTGACATCATCTTCAGGTCCATCAACAATTCCTGGTTCTCCACCATTATCAACGGCCAGGCCGACGGCTTCTTCAGCGCAAGCCATTGCGTCCGCCAGGGGGATCCTCTTTCTGCTACTATTTTTATTATCGCTGCGGAGGCCCTCAGCAGAATCCTGAAGAGCATGCCCAATACCCCGAGGTTCCACCATTTTCACACCACTACCGGATGTCCCATCATCACCCACCTTGCTTATGCTGACGACGTCCTCATCTTTTCATCTGACGACATCGATTCCGTTGAGGTGGTCCTTCAAACACTTAACAGGTACATCAGCTGTTCCGATCAAAGAATCAACAACAATAAGAGCGTCATATACACCCACCACAAAACGGATAGGTCCCACTCTGCTATGCTATCCAACTTGACTTCCTTTGCCACAACATACCCACCTTTCACCTACTTAGGGTGCCCTCTGGTCTACGGCAAGGCCAACTTGGGCATCTTCGAACACACGGTCAGTGCCATCAGGAAAAGGATTGAGGGCTGGCACAATGCTACCCTCTCGTCCGGTGGCAACAGATTCTTACAAGCACGTCCTATCCTCCATACCGATCTACACCTTGGCGGTCTGTAACCCTCCCAAAAAGGTTCTCACCTCGCTCAAATCCCTCTTCGCCAGCTTCTTCTGGGGTCACAACAAAGGAAAAGATAAGCACCACTGGACAAGATGGACCACTATGGCTAAACCCACTTCTGAGGGCGGTCTGGGATTCTGCAGATTGGAATACATCACCGACGTATGCTCCATAAAGTTATGGTGGAAGCTGCGCACAGACAATTCAATTTGGACTCGCTTCATACAAGCGAGATACTTCAGATATTCCCATCCTGGGACGGCCTTAGTCAACAACCGTTCATCGACATCCTGGAGACGCATTACCCGTGGCCGACATCTTGCTGACCCCCTAATACACACCCAGCTGGGTAACGGGTACTCATCGATGAGCCACGATCGTTGGCTGGGTGGCAACCTCTGGCACCCTCCCCCCCGGGTCTCCTCCACGGGAGGGACAGATTCATAAGCTTTGGGATCCCTCGTCCGGATGGATCTGGGACCGAGTCTCTAACTGTCTCGGCCAGGTGGCTGCCGCCCATCTCGCCACTATGAATCTCCGACTCTCCGATACTCCGGACATCCCGAGATGGTCCCCAAGCCCGGACGGCCTGTTCTCTCTGTTCTTCGCCAAGTCTATCGTTCGAGGAATCGGGACCCCATCTCCCCTTATCGCTCTTTTCTGGCATACTTGCATCCCCATCAAATGGTCCATCCTTATCTGGCGAGCCCCTTATCGGAAGCTCCCCACAGACGATGCCATCTCCTCGTTCGGCTACAGCCTTGATTCGAGTTGCCACTGCTGCACTAATCCTCAAACCGAATCCGCAGAGCACATCCTAACATCCGGAGATCTGGCCTCGAATATTTGGACGACACTCAGCATCAGATTTAGGAAGGTCCTCCCTCATAGGGGCTTCAACGATCTCCTGTCCAGCTGGGGCATTTCCCACGGACATCAGATCGTCGTAGCCGCAGGAATTTGGGTCCTGTGGAAAAATAGGAACAAGTTTCTCTACGAGGGCCGACATCTCCCACCAACCCAACTGTACAGCAAAATCATCAGACAGATCCTAAAGATCCGGAGGCGCTGCACGTACTCCACGCCCAAGTTCTGGAAATCTCTAGATTAGTTTCTGTTTTTATGTTTCTGTTTTGTCGGCCTGCCTAGCCGTTTCTTTTCTTCTGCCTGCGCTTAGTGCGCTTCCTCTATAGGCTTCGACATTTTGCGCCTCATACATCAATAAAATTCCCCCTCTTATATATATATATATAAAATATATATATATATATATATATATATATATATATATATATAATATATATATGTCACGACCCGGTCCCCAAATACTTGGGTCGAATCGGATCATGCCCAGCCTGCGCCGTTGATGAGACGGCGGCAGTAAGCTGTAATCCATATTGCAGGTCATTTCAACAACAAGCTTGAATTTAAAAGTTGCCACAACATTTAATTTACGATAATAAAAACTTGTCTTTCAATACAAAGTTCATAAACTGGAAATAAAGAAACAACTAAACTCTCAACTAATGTAGCATCTATGGAGACGCCACAACATCATCATCAGCTGGGAGTACCGCCGGGTACAAGTCAGGATCATAATAGCTATTGATCATCATCTCCAGATCCTCAGTAATACCTAAAATGTTATCTCCAGTCAGGAGGGAGCAAAGTACAATTCATGCAAACTTTTAACAATTAAAATGACAATTAAAATCATGCATTTTTAAACAATTTAAAGATGAGCAGTTTTTGAAATAGTACAGTACAGTGATGTGAATAGGTAATGAATATGATCGGTTTGGGTTACAATAGTATCCTAACGATACGGTATGGCTTGTCCCCGTGTGAAGAGGGGAAAGCTAACACATTCATTATCCTAAGTTTGGATTTGGTCATATCCACTACTCTACTCCCCCAGTCCCCAACAGTACGATCAATGCTCCCGAAGGAGTTCGTGTGTAACAGTGGTTTAAACTTGCAATGAAACAATTGTGAAAATAATTGTAAAATCTACATAAATGTACTTGCCTTAATTTCCGGGTTTGAAGAGTTGGTACTTCGGTATTTGGTAAGTTACACTCTTCCTTGAAATCCTACATTTCCGGGAAACTCGTTTCAGAAGCAATCTCAAGCTGTCTAGTTACAATTTCTATTTGTCTTTCCTAGTCAAATTTTACTTCTTTATTAACAAAACACGATCTTTCTAGATGAGTTATTATTTACCAAGAAAATCAATTTAACATTTCTCTTTTGGAAAACTTACAATTATCCTTTTATTTGATAAAATTTTGTATTTTTGTATATAAAATAATTACTTATCTTTTTAAGTGAGAAAATTATAAATTTATAAATATTCCTAATTATTTATGAGAATATACATAAAATTTCTATTCTACCATTTTACGTATACAAAACCACAACCAGAAAATAAAGATAAATGCTACACTACTTACTTATTACAGACCACAATTAACAAAATAAGAATTGGGCTTATGCCCTTACAATATTTTTTTTTTTTACATGAAATAAAATAAGAGAAAAAGGTTAGTCCCGTAAATTGCCTACAAAATAATAACAAAAATTTCTAATTAAAAATGTAAAATAAGAATGAAGTCTCAGACTCTGGTCCAGTCATCATATCAGCTACTCTGCCTCAACGTCCGGACAAACCGGTGCGTTTGCATTTCGCTGGGGCCCATTGACCTTTAAGGTCGTCGCCCATAAATATTATTAAAATAATATTTTTACCGAAAATCATTTTAAAATCATTTTTATTATTTTGTAAAATTTTTGACAGCATCTCCTCTGTTTTCGGTCAACCCAAAAACTGGGAAAAACTTCCAATAACCTGCAAAATAATTTCCAACCCAAAAATATAAATACAACCATCACAGAAAATTCCCGAGATCAATTCGAAAAACCCGAAAATATCGGAAAATCCGAAGTCACAACGGAAACTCTTCACAGAACCACATTTTCCCAAAACCAACCGTTCCAGAGAACCCAATCCGAAAACAGAGAACAACACCAAATTTATGCATTAAATCTAAATTCCGTTTTATTCCCGCAAATTCTCGGAAAACCCGAGAATACAGAACTCAGAACCTTTTCCGAAAGAGTTCTCGGAATCCCGAGAATTCTACAGAACTAGGTTCTGTCCAAGACATTCCAGCAACCAACCAGCAACAAAAAAATAATTTTTCGAAGAACTCGAAAAACCAAGACAGTAACGTAGTCGCTACGTTACCGAAAATCAAATTCCAGAAGGAATTTGTAGGACCAGATTTTCATCATAGACTACATAATATAGGAAAACTATAAGATTAGAGGTTACCCAATCGACAACGTGAAACCGAGAATGAACTCGGAACGGAACCAGAAGAAGTCGTCCAACAGCGAACCAGAAGCGCTCGGGTCGGACGGGGCGGTCACCGGGGCAACGCCGGCGACGGGCGGCCGGAACGGGGCCGGTTTGGCGGCGGCGACTGCAGAAAAAAGGGCGTCGGGTCGGGAAAACACGCCGGAAAGGGCGCCGGCTGGGATCGGCCTCGGGAGGGGCGCGGGTTCCCCGGTGGCTTGGGCGGAGGCCGGCGGTCGGGATCTGCCGAGGGGAGCTCGGGATGGCTAGGGATTTGGAGTAGGAGTTTGGGGAAGATGGAGAATGGGATGGTGGTGAAGGATTTGGAAGTAGAGTCTATATATAGGAAGGGAAAGAAGGGGGTCCTTGCCATAACTCCGACCGGCGGTAGGGAGGGGAAAGGTCAGCTGTTTTGATCGGAAAGAAACCGAGAAGACTTTCGGTTTTGGGAAAGGAAGAGTTCCAACACAAAAGAATTGAATAACTTTCCTACATAATGAAACAACAAGGCTAATAGCTTGCAACTCATTAATTCCTTTAAGGAACAACATTCATTCTTAATGAATGAATGGTTTTAGAAACAAAGGAACTCCACAGAACAAATAATGGGTTGGCAAATGGGTTAATGGGTTTTATAACCCACTATAATAGATGAGTTGGGCCAATGTTTTGGGCTAGAGGCTTAGGCTTAAAACAAAGGCTTTCTAAAAAATGGTTTTTAAGGACTAATAATTTGGACTTGGGCTAAATCTAATAAAAATAATTTGGGGCAACAAAAATATTTTTGTTTTAAGGAGGAAATAACAATATTATTTAGAAAAATATTCTTAGGACTCCTATTTAAAATATTTTTAATCTGGAGATAGGTTCGGGTCTGGTCACATTCAAAAATCCACGTAAAATTATTTTTTTAAAAAATAATTTTCATAAAGTACAAATAATATTATTCTAACACAAATTTTAACAACACACTATTTAATTAAAATAATTCCTAAAAATATTACCGAAAATTACGGGTTTCACAACCTTCCCTCCTTAGAAAATTTCGTCCTCGAAATTTAAAGAGTTAGGTTGAGAAATTACCTCAAATCTCGAACAAGTACGGGTATTTCTCCCGCATCTCATCTTCACGCTCCCAAGTAGACTCGCCTGGGGAATCATGTCTCCACATCACTCGAACTATGGGAGTCACCGAGGTTCTGGTCTTCTTCTCGCCTCGATCCAATATTGCCACTGGCTTTTCTGGAATAGTGAGGCTCGGTCCAATCTCCAACTCTGAATGGTCCAGAACGTGGTTCTTATCAGGTACATACTCCCTGAGCTGCGAAACGTGAAAGACGTTGTGCACGCCTTCTAGATTAGCTGGTAGAGCTAACCTATACGCCACTTCTCCAATCCGGCTCAGAACTTCGAACGGACCAATGTACCTGGGACTCAGCTTCCCGGCTCTGCCAAATCTGATAGTACCTCTGGTAGGAGAAATCTTCACAAAGACCTTATCTCCTTCTTCAAATGCCAATGGTCGTCGACCGCTGTCTGCCCAGTGCTTCTGTCTGTCTTGAGCGATCCTGAGCTTGTCTCTGATAATCTTTACTTTCTCTGCTGCGTCAGTCACCATCTCTGGACCCAGCAGTACTCTTTCTCCTACGTCGTCCCATGCAAGTGGTGTACGGCAACGACGTCCATAAAGAGCTTCAAATGGGGTCATCCCAATGCTGGCTTGGTAGCTGTTGTTGTAAGAAAACTCTACCAAGTGCAGATGGTCTTCCCACGATCCTCCAAATTCCAAGACACAAGCTCGCAGCATATCTTCAAGTGTCTGAATTGTCCTTTCAGATTGTCCGTCAGTCTGAGGATGATAAGCTGTGCTGAACTTCAACTGTGTCCCCAAGCTGTCATGCAAACTTTTCCAAAAATGTGAGGTAAAACGAGTGTCTCGGTCAGATACAATGCTTACCGGTACTCCATGAATCCGGTAGATGTGCCGCATGTACAATGCTGCCAACTTCTCAGTGGATAAACCCACTTTGAAGGGGATAAAGTGAGCTGACTTGGTTAGTCGGTCCACTATTACCCAGATGGCATCCTTCCCTCCTTGGGAACGAGGCAGTCCTGACACGAAATCCATCGTGATGTGCTCCCACTTCCATTCTGGGATGTCCAGCGGTTGTAGAAGTCCTGCAGGCCTCTGTCTACTAGCCTTCACTTGTTGACAAATCAAGCATCTAGCAACATACCTGGTGACATCTTTCTTCATTCCACTCCACCAGACAATAGTGCGCATATCCCGATACATCTTATTGGCTCCAGGATGTATGGAATATTGAGACTGATGCGCTTCCTTCATCAACTCGTTCCTCAGTTCGCCAGACGGTACACAAAGCCTTGTACCATTCTTCAAAGCTCCATCACTGGCGATTGAGAAACCCTCCAGTGTTCCTGCTAACACTTGATCTCTCAGCTTGCAAAGTGCCTCGTCTTGAAACTGCGTCTCCTTGACTCTGTCCATCAGGTACGAGCTCACTTGCAACTTCATCATCACCGAATCAGCATCCAGTTCCTTCCGTCCAGGCAGTACAATCTCCAGTCCAAGCTTCTCGATGTCCTCCAGCAGGTGCCTCTCCTTGGTTAAGAACATCGCCACTGGGTATCGACTAAGTGCATCAGCGACCACATTAGCCTTACCCGGGTGGTATTGCAAGTCGATGTCGAAATCCTTCATTAACTCCAGCCATCGCCTTTGCCTCATGTTCAACTCTTTCTGAGTGAAAACATACTTCAGACTTTTGTGATCTGTGTATATTTCCACCCTCTCTCTATATAGATAGTGCTTCCAAAGCTTCAATGCAAAGATGACTGCAGCCAGCTCCAGATCATGAGTGGGATAGTTCTTCTCATGAGTCCGTAATTGCCTAGATGCATAAGCAATCACTTTCCCATGTTGTTGAAGAACGCAACCCAGTCCTTTGCCTGAGGCGTCACTGTAGATTGTGAAACCACCGGATCCTGCGGGTAGCGCAAGGATTGGTGCAGTGGTAAGCCTCTTCTTCAACTCCTCGAACGCTGCTTGGCAGTCCTCCGTCCAGATGAATTCTTCATTCTTCCGAGTCAGCTTCGTCATTGGTTCAGCAATTCTAGCAAAATCCTTCACAAACTTCCGGTAGTAGCCCGCCAAGCCCAAGAAACTTCTGATGTCAGCAACTGAGCTTGGGGTAGGCCACTTCTCCACAGCAGCTATCTTCTTAGGATCCACAGAAATTCCTTCTTCTGTGACAACATGGCCAAGAAAATCCACCTTGTCTAGAAAGAATTCACACTTGGATAGCTTACCGTACAGCTTCTCCTTCCTCAAAGTTTCCAGAACTTTCCTGAGGTGCTCTTCGTGCTCCTCCTTCGTCTTTGAATAGATCAGTATGTCATCAATGAAGACGACGACAAACTGGTCTAAGTATTCATGGAAAACCTTGTTCATAAGGTTCATGAACACAGCAGGAGCATTCGTCAAACCAAACGGCATGACCAAGAATTCAAACTGCCCATACTTGGTGTTGAATGCCGTCTTGGGAATGTCTTCCTTCCTGACCTTGATCTGATGATAGCCAGACCTGAGATCAATCTTGGAAAATACCTTGGCTTCACTCAACTGGTCAAATAAGTCATCGATCCGGGGCAGAGGGTACTTGTTCTTGATTGTGACATTGTTCAGCGCCCGGTAGTCGATGCACATCCTCACTGTTCCGTCCTTCTTGGGCACAAACAAAACAGGTGCTCCCCAGGGTGAAGCTCCGTCTCGAATGAATCCAAGGGCCTTCAGTTCGTTGATCTGCTCCTTCATCTCTTTGGCCTCCTTCGGGTTGACTCTATAACATCCCTTAGAGATCGGGGGAGAGCCAGGGACTAAATCAATAGTGAATTCTATGTCCCGATCTGGGGGTAGCCCAGGCAGACTATCAGGGAAAACATCCATGAATTCCGCTATGATAGGGTGAGGTGGTTCAGGTTCTTCAGAAATAGAGTAGACAATACTCTCCATAACCTCCGGAGCTCTAGAGACTTCAAACTCTGGCCCTCCAGGTGGGCTGAAGATCACACATCCTCTATGGCAATCTATCAGCGCATGCTGCTTGCTCAACCAGTCCATTCCAAGGACTATGTCATAGTTGGGCAAGGGCATCACCAACAAAGGTGCTACAAACTTGTGGTCAGAAATTGTAATGGGGCAATTACAAGTCTCCGTTATAGGTAGAGGTCCACCTCCAGTCATAACCCTACATATTCTCTTGCTAAAGCCCGTAACTATGTGATGTGCAGAGATAAATTTGGTTGCTATGAAACTGTGTGTTGCACCAGAGTCGAATAAAGCTAATGCAGGATGAGAATGTACATAGATGTAACCTGATATGACACCCGCATTAGGTTCCTGCTCCAGCTCTGGTTCCTCTGCAGTTAGGGTAAAAGCTCGCCCCGTCTTCTGATGCTGCCCAAATTGTTGCTGCTGAGTGGGCAGAGGTCCTTTCTGCTGATTTCCTCCAGCCTTGTTGTTTGACAAGGGACAGTCTCTCACTTGATGGGTGGAAGACCCACAGATCAGACATTGCCCTAGCCTTTTCCTGCAGATGTTTGCCAGATGTCCCGGCCTCTTGCAAAAGTCGCAGATAGGAATCTGCCTCTGGGGCGCTCTTTCATTGTTCCTCGCTTGCTGGTGCTGAGAACGGTTGTTGTTATTGTTGCTGCTGTTGTTGTTGTTGTTGGGCTTCTTCTGATTACCCTGGAAGTTGCTAGTTCCAGGATAATCTCTCTTCGAGCGGGCAGGTTGGCTCTTCTCTATGTCTTGGGCTCTCTCCAGAATCTTCTCATAAGTCTTAGCTCCGCCAGAGATCACATAAGTGCGAATCTCCTCTCGAAGTCCATACTTGAATCGTTCAGCACGATCAGCAGGATCAGCCACCATGTTCTTGGCAAATCGGCTGAGCTGGCCGAATTCTGCCGCATACTCTCCCACAGTCATATTGCCTTGCTTCAGGTTCTGGAATTGTCGCTCCATCTCCCGCATCTCAGAAGTTGGGAAGAATTTCCTCTGGAACAACTTCTTGAAGGTGTCCCAATCGACCTGCCTATCCTGGAGTCGGGGTTCATTCCGATACCAGGTGCTAGCTATATTCTGCAGTTGGAGTCCTACAGCTTCTGCCTTAAGGTCTTCCGGAAGTCGTGCGACGCTCAGGAGACGTTCCATACTGTCGAGCCATTCGTCAGCATAGACAATTCCCTCGGTTCCCTTGAAAGGTCGAGGGTTCTGCTTTTTGAAGCTCTCAATATCCCCCACCTTACCATAATATGATCTCTAATCACTATTAATGGTCTAAAAAATTACTAAAATTTATCCTCTAGAATGGCACTTACCTTAGCTGGTCTAGGCTCTTCTGGGTTCACTTCTCTCCTTCCAAGTGCAGCCATAGCTACATTGTGGGAGTTCTCCATTCCTTCCTTCATAATCGCGTTCTGCTCGCGATGAGATTCAGCTTCAGCCCTCTGAGTTGCTAGCATTTCCCGCAGCAAACTTATGAGTTCGGAGGGGTTCACTGGAAGCGGCGGGGCAGATGGGACAGGCATCTCTGTCCGCAGTCCAGTCCTCGAGCCTGAAGGATCAATCGTCTGATGAACTTGAGTGTCTCCAGCATTATGATGGCGATCAGAAAGTCGCAGAGTAGGATCTGGACTGAACAGGGAAGGTGGTGGTGTGGTATGTTGAGGTGACAACTCATCTCCAACATTGTCATTCTCATTAATGGCCATGGTCTGGAAAGGTTTTAGGACATAAACATAAGCAAGGTATCCTACCCATCTATAATCAAGCAAAAATATTTAATAAGATATATCGGTCCTAAGTTGTGGCAATATGATGTTCTAGTGTTCCTAATTGTTTCTAAGTTTTCCTAAGTTGTTGAACAAAGACCTGCATGGGCCACCACTAAAAACATGTCACGACCCGGTCCCCAAATACTTGGGTCGAATCGGATCATGCCCAGCCTGCGCCGTTGATGAGACGGCGGCAGTAAGCTGTAATCCATATTGCAGGTCATTTCAACAACAAGCTTGAATTTAAAAGTTGCCACAACATTTAATTTACGATAATAAAAACTTGTCTTTCAATACAAAGTTCATAAACTGGAAATAAAGAAACAACTAAACTCTCAACTAATGTAGCATCTATGGAGACGCCACAACATCATCATCAGCTGGGAGTACCACCGGGTACAAGTCAGGATCATAATAGCTATTGATCATCATCTCCAGATCCTCAGTAATACCTAAAATGTTATCTCCAGTCAGGAGGGAGCAAAGTACAATTCATGCAAACTTTTAACAATTAAAATGACAATTAAAATCATGCATTTTTAAACAATTTAAAGATGAGCAGTTTTTGAAATAGTACAGTACAGTGATGTGAATAGGTAATGAATATGACCGGTTTGGGTTACAATAGTATCCTAACGATACGGTATGGCTTGTCCCCGTGTGAAGAGGGGAAAGCTAACACATTCATTATCCTAAGTTTGGATTTGGTCATATCCACTACTCTACTCCCCCAGTCCCCAACAGTACGATCAATGCTCCCGAAGGAGTTCGTGTGTAACAGTGGTTTAAACTTGCAATGAAACAATTGTGAAAATAATTGTAAAATCTACATAAATGTACTTGCCTTAATTTCCGGGTTTGAAGAGTTGGTACTTCGGTATTTGGTAAGTTACACTCTTCCTTGAAATCCTACATTTCCGGGAAACTCGTTTCAGAAGCAATCTCAAGCTGTCTAGTTACAATTTCTATTTGTCTTTCCTAGTCAAATTTTACTTCTTTATTAACAAAACACGATCTTTCTAGATGAGTTATTATTTACCAAGAAAATCAATTTAACATTTCTCTTTTGGAAAACTTACAATTATCCTTTTATTTGATAAAACTTTGTATTTTTGTATATAAAATAATTACTTATCTTTTTAAGTGAGAAAATTATAAATTTATAAATATTCCTAATTATTTATGAGAATATACATAAAATTTCTATTCTACCATTTTACGTATACAAAACCACAACCAGAAAATAAAGATAAATGCTACACTACTTACTTATTACAGACCACAATTAACAAAATAAGAATTGGGCTTATGCCCTTACAATATTTTTTTTTACATGAAATAAAATAAGAGAAAAAGGTTAGTCCCGTAAATTGCCTACAAAATAATAACAAAAATTTCTAATTAAAAATGTAAAATAAGAATGAAGTCTCAGACTCTGGTCCAGTCATCATATCAGCTACTCTGCCTCAACGTCCGGACAAACCGGTGCGTTTGCATTTCGCTGGGGCCCATTGACCTTTAAGGTCGTCGCCCATAAATATTATTAAAATAATATTTTTACCGAAAATCATTTTAAAATCATTTTTATTATTTTGTAAAATTTTTGACAGCATCTCCTCTGTTTTCGGTCAACCCAAAAACTGGGAAAAACTTCCAATAACCTGCAAAATAATTTCCAACCCAAAAATATAAATATAACCATCACAGAAAATTCCCGAGATCAATTCGGAAAACCCGAAAATATCGGAAAATCCGAAGTCACAACGGAAACTCTTCACAGAACCACATTTTCCCAAAACCAACCGTTCCAGAGAACCCAATCCGAAAACAGAGAACAACACCAAATTTATGCATTAAATCTAAATTCCGTTTTATTCCCGCAAATTCTCGGAAAACCCGAGAATACAGAACTCAGAACCTTTTCCGAAAGAGTTCTCGGAATCCCGAGAATTCTACAGAACTAGGTTCTGTCCAAGACATTCCAGCAACCAACCAGCAACAAAAAAATAATTTTTCGAAGAACTCGAAAAACCAAGACAGTAACGTAGTCGCTACGTTACCGAAAATCAAATTCCAGAAGGAATTTGTAGGACCAGATTTTCATCATAGACTACATAATATAGGAAAACTATAAGATTAGAGGTTACCCAATCGACAACGTGAAACCGAGAATGAACTCGGAACGGAACCAGAAGAAGTCGTCCAACAGCGAACCAGAAGCGCTCGGGTCGGACGGGGCGGTCACCGGGGCAACGCCGGCGACGGGCGGCCGGAACGGGGCCGGTTTGGCGGCGGCGACTGCAGAAAAAAGGGCGTCGGGTCGGGAAAACACGCCGGAAAGGGCGCCGGCTGGGATCGGCCTCGGGAGGGGCACGGGTTCCCCGGTGGCTTGGGCGGAGGCCGGCGGTCGGGATCTGCCGAGGGGAGCTCGAGATGGCTAGGGATTTGGAGTAGGAGTTTGGGGAAGATGGAGAATGGGATGGTGGTGAAGGATTTGGAAGTAGAGTCTATATATAGGAAGGGAAAGAAGGGGGTCCTTGCCATAACTCCGACCGGCGGTAGGGAGGGGAAAGGTCAGCTGTTTTGATCGGAAAGAAACCGAGAAGACTTTCGGTTTTGGGAAAGGAAGAGTTCCAACACAAAAGAATTGAATAACTTTCCTACATAATGAAACAACAAGGCTAATAGCTTGCAACTCATTAATTCCTTTAAGGAACAACATTCATTCTTAATGAATGAATGGTTTTAGAAACAAAGGAACTCCACAGAACAAATAATGGGTTGGCAAATGGGTTAATGGGTTTTATAACCCACTATAATAGATGAGTTGGGCCAATGTTTTGGGCTAGAGGCTTAGGCTTAAAACAAAGGCTTTCTAAAAAATGGTTTTTAAGGACTAATAATTTGGACTTGGGCTAAATCTAATAAAAATAATTTGGGGCAACAAAAATATTTTTGTTTTAAGGAGGAAATAACAATATTATTTAGAAAAATATTCTTAGGACTCCTATTTAAAATATTTTTAATCTGGAGATAGGTTCGGGTCTGGTCACATTCATAAATCCACGTAAAATTATTTTTTTAAAAAATAATTTTCATAAAGTACAAATAATATTATTCTAACACAAATTTTAACAACACACTATTTAATTAAAATAATTCCTAAAAATATTACCGAAAATTACGGGTTTCACAATATATATATATATATATATATATATATATATATATATATATATATATATATATATATAAAATATATATATATTTTATATATATATATATTTATATATATATATATATATAAAAAAATATATATAATATATATATATATATATATATATATATTTATATATATATATAATCTTAAATTAAAATTAAAAAGAAAAAAGAAGAAGAAGAAGGTAAATACTGAGCCAAAATCACCTGAGTGCTAAATAAGATTATATAGCTTTATATTTTACTGCAATAATAGAGTTTAATGGTTACAATACTGCTTCATTTTGCTCTTCTTCTTTCCATTATTGGTGTTCCTTATGTATTATTTATACAATGTTGATCTTTTGGACCCTACAATTATTAGAATCAATCCTGAAATTTATTGTGACGTTGACTGATATGTTGGGTTGAGAGATTAATTACGGAGGAGAGCAAAAAGTACTTGTAAACTCAAATAATTAACTAAGGGAGTGTTTCGTAGGAGGGACAAGTGAGAAAAAGGAAAATAGAGGAGGAAAAAGTGAAAGAAAATATTCATTTTTTCTTGTTCGGTATGGAAGAAAAATAGGAAGAAAGAAAAAGTGGAGGGATTACTTTTCCCTCATAACCTAAGAAATCTAATCCCACCAAAAGTGGGAGAAAAAGTGGAAAAAAGTGGAAGCTTGTATTAATTAACAATTATACCCCCATATGAATGTATTGTTTAAAAATTGTTTATAAAGTCAAATGGTAAATAAGTGTTTTTAGTTGATGGTAGAATTGGTAAACCCTATATTTTTTACTTTCTTTCCTTCCACTTTTTCTTTCATAACAAACAAAGGAAAATGCATCTCTTATCTTTTCCATCCTTGCTACCAAACACAAAGGAAGGAAATGATCTTTCATTTCCATATGGAAGTAAAATATATCTGTTGGAAATGAAGTGCGAAAACCGTTCCCCCAAACCAGAAAGTCCTGCGAGAGAACCGAGCAAAAGCACACAAACCAAAAATGCCAAACACAATCGCAGACACAAAGATTTTTGACGTGAAAAACTCTTACAAAAATTATCACGGGACGATCCGAGTCCAACCCTGAAGAACCTCCACTAATGGAATAAAGAGAATACACCCACTATAAGCTCCTCCCGATCCAACACGGATCACCACAACTCACTTGAAAGAAGAAAATGTTTGATTGCGGACTCCGAAGAACAAGAGATGCCAAAAAATTATTCGAAGCAATATCTCCTTCACAATAGTCCTTAATCCTCTCTCTCTCTCTCTCTCTCAAAGATTGTAAAGCACTCTTGTTTTGAGATGACAACTAGCATGCATCACCCTTTTATAAGCCCTTGGTAATCCATACATGGAAGGCCAATATATATAAAAACTTCCAATATGCATCAATCATATATTTAATGAAAATTCAATCATAATTGGCTTGCCATAATTGGAAGCCCAATTATATGGAAAGCTACTATATGAAGGGTCCAATCATAAATATATGATCATGTAAATATGAAAATCTAATCATATATTTCCTTACCATATATGTTCCAAAATAGGATCCAAGCACTTTTCGAGCTTCTCCGACACACAGATGGCGCTCGTCGCTCTCCGAGATATTCTCCACATATGTTGGGAACCCTACCCACTCCAACAAATCTCTTCCTTCACAACTAGGTGGAGGAACTCGTCATTTCGATGATCCGCCTGCAGTACTCAAACTTCTCCCTTGGTAGAACTTTCATGAGCATGTCCGCTACATTGTCATCAGTATGGACCTTCTCAAGCATCGCGTCCTTCTTCTCAACCACATCCCTTATCCAATGATAGCGTGTCTCGATGTGCTTGGACCGAGTATGAAATGCCTGGTTCTTCACAAGATAAATAACACTCTGACTGTCGCAAAGCAAAGTATACTGCTCTTGCTTCAGCCCTATTTCCTGTAACAGCTTCTCCATCCACAGCAGCTCCTTACAAGCCTCCGTCGCGGTAATGTACTCTGCCTCTGTCGTCGATAAAGCAACACACTTCTGTACCTGCGACTTCCACGATACCGCTCCTCCAGCAAATATCATCACATAGCCCGAAGTCGATCGCCTTGTGTCTACATCTCCAGCCATATCAGCGTCGGTATACCCAACCAGCTTCGGTTCGTCACCACCAAGAGAAGGTCTCAAATCGTAAGTGTCCTGAAGGTATCGTAGAATCCACTTGACCGCACTCCAATATACCCTTCCAGGATTTGAATGGTACCTGCTAACCGTGCCAACTACATGAGCGATGTCTGGCCTCGTACACACCATAGCATACATAAGGCTTCCCACAGCTAAAGCATATGGAACCCATTCCATATTTTTCTTTTCATCCTCGATAGATGTACATTGCTCCTCAGTGAACTTAAGGTGAGCTGCAAGGGGGCCACTCACTTTCTTCGACCCGTCCATCCCGAAATGCTAAAGTACCCGGTAAATATACTTCTTTTGAGAAAAATGTAGCAGCTTGGACTCTCTCTCTCGGCTGATCTTCATCTCAAGAATAGTCTTCACTACGCCCAAATCCTTCATAGAGAAGGCCGTGCCCAGTTGGCGCTTCAACTCCGCTATCCTAGTGGCATTTCGATCCACTAATAGCATATCATCTATATACAGCAATAAAATAATAAAATGATCATCGAAAAAATACCTCACAAATACACATTGATCAGACGTCGTCTGTGCATAACCATGCTCCCCCATAAATGACTCAAACTTCCTATACCACTGCCTCGGAGCCTGCTTCAGACCATACAAGCTCTTTCTTAATCGGCAGACCAAATGTGACTTGCCCTTCTCACAGAATCCCTCTGGCTGCTCCATGTATAACTCATCCTCAAAATCACCATAGAGGAATACCGTCTTCATATCTATCTGCTCGACCTCCAAGTCGAGATGGGTTGCTAATGCTAGCACCACCCGAATAGACGAATGTTTGACGACAGGCAAAAAGATCTCGTCATAATCAATGCCTTTCCGTTGACCGTAGCCTTTAACTACAGCCTCGCTTTATTTCGAGGGCGAGTAGCATCATCCGTCTGCTTTACTCTATACACCCTTTGATTCTTCAAATCCTTCTTGCCCTTTGGCAACCGCACCAACTCAGAAGTAGAATTAGTGTTCAAGGAACTCATCTCCTCCTGCATAGCCTCCATCTACTCATGTCTGTGTTCGTCTTCTATAGATTCTGCAAAACTTTTGGGCTCTCCCCAGTCATTCAATAGCACATACTCACCCGATGATTATCTCTTAGATGGTCGACGCTCTCTGTCGCTCCTTCTCAATGGAGCTACAGGTGCTGGCTGTATACCAACAGTCTCCTCCTCTTCAGGAACTGCCTCCCCGGCATGCTCATCCTCCTGAGGGACACCCTGATCACCATCAGCAGGTTGAGGTTAGAAGCAACTCCATGTACTGGCTCCTCTATAATTGGATCCTCTGCGATGTGCCTTGGAAACTGCTTGAAGCGAAATAACTCTAACTCAGGCAATTCCTCAACCTTAGAAGGCGTATCGGAATCCTGAGTGTTGGTCATGGTCTGATCCTCGACGAATACCATATCCCTGCTTCTGTAGAGCTTTTTTCCTACCGGGTCGTAGAGTCTATAGCCAAACTCATCCCGACCATAGTCTACAAAGACGCATAGCCTCGTCTTCGGCTCAAGTTTGGTCCTCTCGTCTTTCGGTACATGTACGAAGGCCTTACAACCAAACGTTCGCAGGTGATTGTATGACGGCTCTTTGCCGAACCATACTTTGTCAGGTACATCACCCTGCAAAAGAGCACTAGCAGACAAATTAATAACATAAGCATCTGTAAGAAGAGCCTCACCCCAATAACTGCCTGGCAAGTTTGCTTCTGACAGCAAATACCGCACCCTCTCCATCAGTGTCCTGTTCATGTGCTCTGCTACACCATTGAGCTGAGGTGTCTTGGGCAGAGTCTTCTGGTGTCATATCCCTTGCTCTCTGTAATACGTATCAAAGGGACCGATGTATTTACCACCGTTGTCAGACCGAATACATAACAACTTCTTGCCCGTCTCCCTTTCAACATAGGCCTGAAACTCTTTGAAAGTATGCAGCACCTGATCCTTGGTCTTTAAGGCATAGATCCAAACCTTCCTGGAATAGTTGTCAATAAAAGTTACAAAGTAAGAAGTACCACCAATAGATTTTACCTTCATAGGACCGTAGACATCCGAGTGAATCAACTCGAGCAACGCCGGCTTCCTTGAACTTGGGTGACTTTAGAAAGAT
The DNA here is from genome assembly GCA_029216955.1 of Iris pallida. NCBI lineage: Eukaryota > Viridiplantae > Streptophyta > Magnoliopsida > Asparagales > Iridaceae > Iris > Iris pallida. Next base: position 13,636,143 of record JANAVB010036020.1, read on the forward strand.
ACCCTATTTTGCTTCCCAACTAAGCAGTGCGTGCACTTCTCCAACTTTGTAGACTTGAGTCCTGGAATCACCTTCCTGTTCACCAAGTAGCTCATCCCCTTCTCGGTGATATGGCCAAGCTGCCTATGCCACAACTTGGTAGACGCATCAGTAACTGCGTTCACCTCCTGTGCTCCCTGTGCGCTCTCTTCCATATAGTAGAGATCGAACTTCTTGCTTCCTCTGGCAATCACCATCGAACCTCTGGAAAGCTTCCACTGACTATTCTCGAAGAGACTGAAGAATCCCTCGTCATCCAACCTTCCAACCGATACCAGGTTGAAACGGATATCAGGGACATGACGAACATCTTTGAGAACAAGAACTGCACCCGTCTTCGTTCTCAAATGCACATCTCCAACGGCAACTACCTTCGACACATCTCCATTGCCCATCTTTAACACTCCACAGTCGTCTATCATGTAAGTGGCAAATAGTACCCTATTGTGAGATACGTGCTGAAGCCCCTGAGTCCAACAGCCAAGAATTGTTATCGCAGGCGAGGTTTGTGATAACCTCATCACCTACGACGATCATATCGCCTCCATGTATCGAGGCTGCCGCTGTAGTATTCTCGTCTTGCTTCCCCTTGTCGCCTTTCTTCTTTCTCTTCCAAGCGAAACAGTTCCGCTTGATGTGGCCCTTCTTGCCACTGTGGTAACACTTCGAGTCCTCGTAACAACCCTTGGACTTCCCCCTACTCTTGTCTCTGTCCCCACCTGGACCCCTGCTTTTGCCCCTTCTGCGGCTCTTTGAAACCAATGCCTCTGAGTGGTGGGATGTGGATTAAGTGCCCTGAGAACGTCTTCCCATCTCTTTATTCAACACCATGCTCTTGGCAAACTCCAGACTGACCACGCCCTCTGGAGAAGAATCGATCATAGATACTCGTACGGTCTCCCACAAGTATGGCAATGGACACAGCAGCCATAGTCCCTGAACCTCGTCGTTGAACTTGACTTCCATCGAAGACAGCTGGTCAACCACGCCCTGGAAATCACTCAAGTTATCTGTAATAGACGTCCCATCTTTGTACCGCAGACCCATCATCATCCGAATCAAGAACAGCTTATTTACTCCGGTCTTCTTCGCGTACAAAGATTCTAGCTTATCCCATAACGTCTTCGCGTGCTCAATATTGGCAACGTGGTTGTACACGTTCTTGTCAACGAACTGCGCATATACCCACATACCTGTATATGCTCGAAGTTCCAGTCCTCATCGGATTTGTCACTGGGCTTCTCGGATACAAATACTGGAAGATGCAGCTTCTTGACGAACAGCAAATCCTTTATCTTGCTCCGCCAATAATGGTAGTTGGTACCATTCAGGTTCACCATGCGCACCGGCTTCGTGTCCATCTCTGCTTCCTGGTTTGACTGTGAACTCCTGACACTTCTTTGAACCCAAAGTTCTTATACCAATCTGTTGGGAACAAAGCACAGAAACCGTTCCCCCAAACCAGAAAGTCCTACAAGAGAACCGAGCAAAAGCACAGAAACAAAAAATGCCAAAAACAATCGCAGACACAAAGATTTTTGACGTAGAAAATCCTTGCAAAAAAAACTACGGGACGATCGGAGTCCAACCCTGAAGAACCTCCACTAATGGAATAAAGGGAATACACCATCTACAAGCTCCTTCCGATCCAACACGGATCACCACAACTCACTTGAAAGAAGAAATTTTTTGATTGCGGACTCCGAAGAACAAGAGATGCCGAAAAATTATTCGAAGCAATCTCTCCTTCACAATAGTCCTTAATCCTCTCTCTCTTTCTGTCACCCCCAGTTTTCAAATTAGGGGTATTTTTGTTATTTTTCAATTTTTATAATTTTTAGGAATTTTTATTTATTTTATGTGATTTTTTGGGATTTATTTGGTTTGGTTTAGATTTTATCCAATTCGGACTCAAGTTGGAGACCCGGGTAGCCTGGACCCTAGTGGGACCCACATACTAGCTGGGCTTGGCCCACATACCATAATAATTAGGTTAGAAATCATAAACCCAACTTCCATGGCTTAATTAGTCATTTTAGAGACTTAATTAGTTCATTAGAAACAAACCGAACCAAACCGAAACAAACCAAACCCAACCTAAGTCTAATAGGTTTGGAGGGCTATTGGATCCCACCCAAACCCAATACCCCCCCCCCCCCCCCCCACTTGGCCGGCCACATATAGGAGGCCCCCTTTTCTTCTCCACTAAGTAACACACTCTCTCTCTCTCTCAAACTTCATTCATTTCTTCAAGCTTTCTTTCTTCCTCAAGCAACCAAGCTTAGGTAAGCTCATTAATTCCCTATTTATTCCTCTTTACCATTTATTGCCTTCACAATAATGATAGAGGATAGAATTCTCCACACTTTGCCCACAAATTTTGTAGGATTCCCTAGAAATCTAGGTTAGAAAATTTATTTGGGAGTTTTCTAACTAGAGTGGTGTATACATATATATGTAGATATATATGTGTATGAATATATGTATATTGATAAATATTTGGTGTCATGAGGAATGGTGGTGGTGTGTGAGAGTGGTAGGGAGTGTGTGTGTGCTTGTGTGAGTGTGTGTTTGTGAGTATGTGAGTGTTTGTGTGTGTGTGTCTATATTAATATAAATATATATATATATATATATATATATATATATATATATATATATATATACATATATATATATATATATATATATATATATATGTGTGTGAGTGTATTTATATATATATATAGATAGATGTGTGTGTGTTAGAGTATATATATATATATATATATATATATATATATATATATATATATATATATATATATATATATATATATATATATATATATATATATATATATATATATATTTTATATATATATATCTATCCACCTATCTATATATATATATATATATATATATATATATATATATATATATATATATATATATATATATATATAGATAGATAGGTGGATAGATATATATATATATAGATATATATATATAGAGATAGATGAGAGGGAGGAAGAGAAGAAGAAGAAGAAGAGGGCAGCTGCAGCAGCAGCTAGGAGAGCTGCAGTAGCAGCAGCTACTGCTGCAGTAACAGCAGCAGCAACTGGCAGCAGCTGCTGCCAGTTCCCCCCCTTAAATCCCCTATTTTGGCCCCCCTATTTAGCCTATAAACCCCTTCCCATTGTATATATATATATATATATATATATATATATATATATATATATATATATATATGTATATATATAGATAGATGCAGAGAGAAAGTTAGAAGAAGTTAGGAAGAATTAGAAGAAGAAAGGTTAGGAGGAAATGGAGAAATTAGAAGAGTTAGAAGAAAAGTAGAAGGAAAGAATAGAAGAAGTTAGGAAAAGAATGAGAAGAAGATTAGAAGAGAATAGGAAAGGAGAATAGGAATTAGTAAGGTGGAGAAGAATTAGAAAGGGAAGAAGAAGTTAGAAGAAGAAATTAGAAGAGGAATTAGAGTAAGAGCTAGAAGAGGATTTTAGAAGAAATCGAGTTAGAAGGGGAATTTGAGCTCCGAGTATCGGATCGCGATGAAACTTGGCGTGGACCTAGAATACGTGAATTAGATTTTGCGGATAGGCTCCCGAGTTGAAATCGGGGTTGTAGGGCGTCGGTATCGCGCCGTACCATTGCGTATCTTGAAATATTCAAGATATCGGCAATGGGCCGTATCATGGACTAGACGTCCACTTTACCTAGGTATCTTGGTAGGTAATATATGTATAGGCTAGTATCTTACTACCCTAGGGAGCACGGGTCAAAATACCAAGCGTAGGTAGGCTAACTAGGTTTCCACCTAGGCTAGAAATTTACCTTAGAAAAGATAAATTAGGAAATTGGCCTACGACCAAGATTTGAGTTTCGAAGTCCAAGATGGACTTGGATATGGGTTGTAGAGGTTGGTAATAGTTATAACTAGTCGCCTAGACCTAGTCTTGACCTCGGTTGACCACGGTTGACTTTTAGACCAAAAGTCAACCATGGGTCAACACTTTAATTTAGTCCCAAATTCTACTAAACTTGGGCAGTTGACCAAAAGTCAACTATTAGTCACCATTGACCTAGAGTTGACCTAGGGTTGACCAGAGTTGACCAGAGTTGACCAGTTGACCAAAAGTCAACTGTAAGTCAACTGTTGACTCAAATCGACCTAGATTAATTCCGTTTGACTTGCATTGACCCAGTTTGACCTGGTTAGACCTAATATGACTTAGGTTGACCTCGTACAGTCTAGTTTGACATGTCTTAACCTAGAATGACTTAATATGGTTTAATTTTGATTTGACTTTACTTCCTAAACATAGTATTGATACGTCTTGTTCTCTATTGGTCCTCGAGACGCTGCATTTGCTCCAGTTGACTTATCATACCATATTACAGACGAGTACATTCTCTGACATTTTTGTAATTTACGATGATTGTTATAATTCTTGTAATTAGTGTAGATATGCTTGTTCTCGACACATTGGTCAAACGGATTGGTATTCATGGATCCCGACATGAGATGTTATTCCTCGTTATCTTGGTATATCTTGTGCAAGCTCCCTTGTAGTTCTTGTGTAGTATATGGACACCGATTCTCGAGGAGACTTGCTCCCTTCTCGTAGAATCCTGTGTCGTAACATATCTTGCCTGGATCCACCCTACCAGTCGGGAACGGGGAGCACTAGTGTAGACATGTGGTCATTATCCACCTTGTTATTCTTGTAGACCTTCTGAGTGTTAATCATATACTCCACGTATGATTAACCAGGCCAGTAGACCTTGTGCAGACCCAAGCCGGCCACATGTTGAAACTAGTACTCACATACCTAGATATATGATTCTTGATTCTTGTACATGCCATGATCAGTTTACTTGCCTTGTTCTAGCTCTAGTTTTACAGCTTACCTTGCTATGATACTCACATGTTCATTCCATGATTTTCTTGTATATACTCTCTATTTACAGTCTTATAGCTTTTGTCATATCTTGTTAACTGTTGTTAGTAGATTGTACTAGTTCCATCCTGACAGGATATGTTGACAAATATTACAGATGCTGACGAGGGGGATTACTGTACCTACTACGGTCCGGATGACGTTGTGGGCATAGACTTGGAGACGTTGGTCCAGCAGGGCTTAGCTCCGCCTGACGAGACCTTACCTATTGCTTAGTTAGAGTAGGTCTTTTGTACTAGACCTTGTCTCCAGCTACTTTTGAGACTTTTATTATTATGGATTGTATTAGAGACTTGGACTTGTATATATTCTTGTGTTGGACTTGACAGGTTATTATATTATTATCGTCTTGTTGTCTTTATCTTTCAGTCTTTATTTTATCATCTTAGAGTTGTGATTTGAGCACTCATATATATTCATTGCTTGTCCTCCGTTCGGAGTTGACCATATTCTCGACAGGTTTTGATATATATATATAAACTGTTTAGAATAGAAAATCTACAGCGTTCCACGTCGTTTTTACGGTGAGGGCTGGGCGTTGTCACGTGCACGTGCCCTTATAGCGGGTGTGGGTCGTGACACGTTTTTAGTGGTGGCCCATGCAGGTCCTGAAGTCGCAATTAGTGCGATGTCGTGGCGGCACTCGTCTTAGAGTGTTGACTCGAGCCTTTGTTACACATAGGAGGTAGTAGGCTAAGAGTGCTCAATCACAGTAGGATCTTTTCTTGCTTATCTTGCTTACCGTCTTTGATATTGATTTACTGCATTCTAGCTGTCCTCCTTTGATATTGCCTTCATGTGCCATATTGATATCTTTTTTTTCAATTTGTCTCTAGAATAGTTATGACTCATTCTCCTGGTGAGGAGCACGGGAAGACGGAGAGGTCTGCCACCTTTGGCGGACAGGCTCCGGTCACTTCTCCTACAGATGGGACTTCTGTTGGGGCTCTCGGGGGTACTCCTCCAGCGCTCTCGATGACCGTCCCTGGGGTTGCGGGTGCTCTTCCCGCAGTACCGGGGGCTACAACGGGAGTTGTCGGGGGCGTTCTTCCTTCTGCTGTGCAGCAGATTCCTCCGCTAGTTGCAGATGTACTTCCACCTCCATCTCCTCTACCTACAGATATGGGGCACATGCTTACCTTCCTCTAGCAGATGCTGGAGACTCAGAGAGCCCAGGCCGAGGCTCATCAGAGGCAGACAGACGCGATGCGTCAGGGCATGGAGGATGCCCATCAGTTGGCCCTTGCAGTCGTGGCGCAGAGGGCTCCTCATCCGGGGACGCGACCGAGGTACGGATATATCCAGGACTTCAAGAAGCTCGGGCCCCGTGACTTTAGCGGGACCGAGGGTGTGGTCTATGCAGATGATTGGCTCGAGGATATCGAGCGGCAGATGAGGGCCTTCCGCTTGGCAGACGACCTGAAGGTCGAGGCGGCGGGTTTGCAGTTGCTAGACATTATGCGCACCTGGTTCAGAAACGAGCCAGCCCTAGCTGGAGAGGGCCGTACTTGGGTAGAGTTCAAGATCCTCTTCAAGGAGAAGTTCTTTTCCCCCACGGACAAGATTGACCTGGTACGACAGTTCCAGGATCTGCAGCAGGGCAGTCTATCTGTGGAGGAGTACGCAACGGAGTTCGACCGTCTGAGCCGATACGCAGAGTACATGGTTCGAGACCCGAAGATCAGGGTGAGCCGTTTCAGGGAGGGGCTCACTTGGGATATCAAGATCCTCATTCCCTCCTTCTATGAGACTTATACCCAGATCTATGCGGAGGCCCGCAAGGTAGAGCGGGAGTGGGGCTTGAAGTCTAAGAAGGAGCGTGATCTTTTCTCGGGGGCTACTAGCAGCGTAGGGGCTGCTAAGCGCCCTCAGCTTCTGCATCGTTCTTTCTAACATCACCAGCCGCAGATGCAGGCCAGAGCACCGGTTCAGCAGCAGGTGCAGCACACTCAGCCGAGGCAGGCACAGCATAGGGCTCCTTGCCACTTCTGCAAGAGGCCCGATCACGTTTGTGAGGTTTGCCGGAAGAGGCTAGGGTTGTGCCTCTACTACAGGGAGGCTGGGCATCAGTTGCGGGATTATCCTACGAACCCTCACAGGGTAGCCCATGGAGCGGTAGTAGCTCAGGGAGCACCGGCGAGAGTACCTGCAGTGCAGCAGAGGGGTCCATTTTTGACCCAGCAGCAGCGGTTTGTTCAGCACCACCAGTAGCGGGGTGGTCAGGGTAGAGCCTTTACTCTTGCAGCTGAGGAGATGGAGCCTATTACAGATGTAGTCGCAGGTTCTATTCTGCTCGATTCTTTTCTAGCTTTAGCCTTGTTTGATTCTGGTGCTACGCACATTTTTGTGTCTGTTTCTTTTGCTCTTAGGCATAATATTATTGCTGAGTATTTTGGTAGGACTTGTAAGATTATGACTGGAAATGGCATCATCCTAGTTAATAATGTTTGCAAGGGGCGGAGAGTTTCTTTGAGAGGCCGGGAGCTGAGTGCGTGTATACTCGTAATGCCACTTCTGAGTTACGATGTGGTACTCGGTATGGATTGGTTGAGCATGCACCACGCCAGCATCGACTGCAGAGGAGGAAGGATTCTGTTTAGGCCGCCGGGAGAGCCGGAGTATGAGTTCACCAGGGGTGCAGTGGAGCAGGGAGATGGTTTCTGCGGAGCGTTGTTGGCGGGGCCGGTGTTGCCAAATCCACTTATTACTGAGTTCTTGAATATCTTTCCCGAGGAGCTGTCCGGGATGCCGCCAGATCGTGATATTGAGTTTTTTATAGACCTAGTATCGGGCGCTGAGCCTATCTCCTAGCATGTCTATAGAATCAACAACAGTGAGTTAGCAGAGCTGAAGAAGGAGGTCGACGAGCTGGAGGACAAGGGCTTTATTCGATCTAGCTCTTCACCTTGGGGCGCGCCAGTTTTTTTTGTCCCCAAGAAGGATGGTACGGTACGTCTGTGTATTAATTACAGGGCGCTCAACAACCTTACCATCAAGAACAAGTATCCTTTGCCAAGGATTGATGACTTGTTCGACCAGTTGAGCGGGGCGAGAGTGTTCTCGAAGATCGACTTGCGCACCGGGTACCATCAGCTGAAGGTGAAGCGGGATGACATTCTGAAAACTACCTTTCGGACTCGCTATGGCCAGTATGAGTATACCGTCATGCCGTTTGGGTTGACCAATGCCCCAGCGGTATTCATGAACTTGATGAACAAGGTATTTCATCAGTACCTTGACAAGTTCGTGGTGGTCTTCATTGATGACATCCTCATCTATTCGAAGACGCCAGAGGAGCACGAGGCGCACCTGAGGATTGTGTTGAACACTCTCAGGAGGGAGCAGCTGTATGGGAAGCTGTCCAATTGCGAGTTCTTCTTGGATCGCGTGGAGTTCTTAGGCCATGTTGTCTCTGGCGAGGGGATTTCGGTGGATCCGAAGAAGATTTCTGCGGTGGAGTCCTGGTCTACGTTGAGCTCAGAAGCAGAGGTTCGGAGTTTTCTGGGTCTGGCAGGTTATTACCGGAGGTTCGTGCATGACTTTTCCAGGATCGCCCAGCCGATGACCCGCCTTACCAGGAAGGACGAGGAGTTTGTTTGGTCCGATGAGTGCCAGGCTGCCTTCGAGGAGCTGAAGGCGAGGTTGACTACAGCTCCTATTTTGACGCTGCCATCTGGATCTGGTGGTTATACGATCTACAGTGATACTTCAGGACGGGTTTTGGGTTGTGTGCTTCAGCAGCACGGAAAGGTAATTGCCTATGCATCTAGACAGTTACGTCCTCATGAGAGGAATTACCCTACCCACGATCTGGAGCTGGCAGCGGTCATCTTTGCTTTGAAGTTGTGGAAACACTATTTGTACGGAGAGCGTGTGGAGATCTATACTGACCACAAGAGCTTGAAGTACGTGTCTACCCAGAAGGAGCTGAATATGAGGCAGAGGCAATGGTTAGAGCTGATGAAGGATTTTGATATATCCTTACAGTACCATCCGGGGAAGGCCAACGTGGTCGCGGATGCTTTGAGCAGGTATCTCGTGGCCATGTGTTTGACGATGGATCATCACCTTCTGGCAGATCTGGAGAGCTTGGGCATAGAGGTGATAGTTCCGGGGTTCGAGGCGCAGATATGGGGTCGGCAGGTGCAGTCAGAGCTGATGGAGAGAGTCAGGATAGCTCAGTTTGAGGATGAGGCTCTGAGGGTCATCAGGGAGCAGGTCTAGACAGGACTGTTGGATGAGTTCTCTATAGCAGGGGATGGATCGTTGAGGCATGGTACCAGATTGTGCGTGCCGAGCGGAGGACTTCGGAAGGAGGTTCTTCAGGAGGTGCACCGCTCTCAGTACTCTATGCATCCAGGAGCCAACAAGATGTATAGAGACTTGAGACAGCATGTTTGGTGGTATGGCATGAAACGTGTGGTGGCTCAGTTCGTTTCGAGATGCTTGGTGTGCCAGCAGGTGAAGGCCGGGAGGCAGAGACCCGGTGGATTGCTCCAGCCACTACCCATTCCTGAGTGGAAGTGGAAGCATATCACTATGGACTTTGTATATAGGCTTCTGCGCTCTCCAGGAGGGAAGGATGCGATTTGGGTCATTGTTGACCGATTGACCAAATCGGCCCATTTTTTGCCTTTCAAAGTGGGTTTATCGACGGAGAGGTTGGCTGAGATGTACGTGCGACAGATAGTCCGATTACATGGGTTTCCAGTGAGTATAGTCTCGGATCGGGACAGCCGATTCACTTCCCACTTCTGGTGGAGTTTGCAGCTTAGCTTGGGCAAATCGCTCAAGTTCAGTACCGCATACCTGAAGAACAGTTTGGCAACTCTAGAGGGGGGTGAATAGAGTTTATAGAGAAAAATAGCCAATTAAAAATAACTCTTTCACCAACAATAAATAATCAGAGTAAAGTGCGGAAAATAAATGAAGAGCAGAAGAGCATACGCAAACACAGCGATTTTAACCTGGTTTCCCTCGTGGAGGACTAGTCCAGGCCTGAGAACTCTAGCTCAGGATTAAATCCACTATTTGTGAAATAGTAGTTTACAACCCGTGCCTTTTCTTCAGAAGAGCACGTCAACTTCTTAACAGAGGATCGTAGTGGCGATTTGCTTGGAATTGTCCAAGCGACTTCTTCAACTCTTGCACAAGAATCCTAACTGAGAGATGCTGAGCACTCGAGACTTAGGAGGCTTGTGGCTAGTAGATGGGAAGGGTATGGCTTATTGAGCTTATAAGAGAGAAGAGAAGAGAAGATTGGATGGATTGAAATGAGAGAATTCATGCCCTATTTATAGTGTTTTTATAGGCAGAATTCGGCCAGAATTCGGGTAGGAATATTCAAAAATTTGGCCGTTGGACAACTAGCAACCAGCTATCCCTAAAATTAGGGTTCCTGATTTCTAGGGGACAGAGTTCGGCCCGAACTCTGTGTGGAGGCAGAGTTCGGCCCGAACTCTGTCTCCAGAGCACAGAGTGGTTCTAAGGGGACCAGTGGGCAGTTTTTGGTTCAGTGGAGCTTGGGATTTTGGGTAGGTTATAGACTAAGTTCCAAGAGCTCAGCAAGACTCAGAGTACATAAATCTAGACTCAATGAAATTATAAAATACAGACTCCAGAACACACTGAGAGCCGGAGACTGAGCTGTCATCTGTCTTGAACTGAATGTAGTCGTCGTGTGTCGTATTGAATTAATACAAATATTATTTGGTCAATGTAGTCAATATTTGGTTGACTGTGACTTTGTGTCAACAATCTCCCCCATATTGATAATTGACAAAATAATATATGTATATTTCAATGTTCATACCTGGACACAGTTGATTGTAACATAGCTCCCCTATAAACGATGCCTGAGCTAAGAGAAAATAGCTCCCCCGTAAACCATGAACGGTGTCGAGCTAGAAGCTATAGCTCTCCCCCGTACAAAATGCGTAGTACCTGTGATCTGATAGATAATATTTTCCAGAGCAAGAAGTACAGATATACACAGATATACGAATGCATAGAACCAGTGGCCTGATAGATAATATCTCCCAAAAGCAAAACAAGCACAAAAATATACATTATTTCTCCCCCTTTTGGCAGTTAGCAATATAAAGAAGCAATGAATAGTAATGCAACCACACCAAGCAGAGAAGAAACAGTGAAATACTAAGCAAAATAAGTCACTGAAATAAAATGATAATAAAGACAGATAATGTCATCCACCAAACCAAGTGGCCAACTCATAAACAGAGTACATAAACCAGCTAAAAAAATCCATGATAAACTAAATAACTGAAAGCAAAAGTAACTAAGATCATCAGCAGTAGCAGCAGCAGCAGATGGTAGCCAATCTCCATCACGGAGCACGAGATGGTCCGGGAGTGTCTGAGCGTCTGGGATCCACAAAAGCAGCACCCGGATCCAGGTAACGCAAGACCCACGGATCATCAATGCGATAACCCTCACGATCGGGATCCCGCTGCATGGGAATGGGCATAGCAGGATGATGGGACATGGAGTACCGAATATCATGCAGCGAGTTGCTAAGTGCACTCATCTGCAGGATAGTGCGGTAGTCCATCTGAGCCCACCGATCGTCCTCCAAGTCGAAACGTTCCCGGAGCATGGTCTGGATGGAGTCAAGAGTGGCAGGTGGAGGTGGTGCATCCTGACCAAGAGGAGGGGCGTCAGGCTCCTCATCAGCAGAATGCTCAGATGACTCAGAAGCAGCGACAGGCTGAAGGCGTCGTGCTTTGGATAGAAAAGCAGGTGCAGGCAAGAACGGACAGATATCAAGTGGTATATTAAATGCACGAAAGATCATAGGAAGGAACAGAGGATAAATCAGAGGTCGTGGTTTCTTCCTACAGTGAATCATCCAGTCCATCATTGTACGTGGAAGATTGAAAGAAATTCCAAAGTGAAGATGATAAAGAGCAGATATTTCAAGATAAGTGATGTCATTATGGGAACCTGTTTTGGGTAGAATGGTGTTAGAAATAATCCAATAAAGGTCAGAAAAATATGGGTTGAGATATTTAGCCGTGAGCTTGCGAGGACGTGTATATGGAGAACACAAATCGTCCTTGAAGCTCTCAAGGGAAATTCCGTCGGGAAAACGGAATGAGCGAGCGTCAACTAGCTTTTCCCAAGAATTGGGCTCTTGAAGATCAAGATATTCGGCTAAGTCAAAGTCATCAAAAGAAATATTGATACCTGCAACCCGGGAATAAATATAGAGATCATCAAAGGTCATGTTGCAGTAGAACATTTGGACAGCATGACGATAGATGGCAGAAGTGGAAGTGACAAGCTCATCAAAGTAGAGGTCATGAAACAAGGAATCATATTGAGAAAAGATAGAAAAATTAATAGGATGTCCTGCGAATACCTGACGATTCTGATAGTCACTGAACCAGTTGTTTGAGGCTTCTAGTGAAACAAACAATCGGTTGTCATAGGTAGAATGGTTTCGAGGACGAGGTGGGTTGAACAACGGATGAGGTGGTTGAAGTTGTTCAATGATTTGTTCATTCGTCGGAGGAGTATCCGAAGATGAAACACTCTCAGTTCGAATTCTCTTTCCACGATTGAACAAGCAAGGAGCCATAAAAACAATTGATAGAGTGAAGTATAGAAGACAAGAATGATACCTCAAAGTAATACCAAACAGTAGAAGAGAATGATGAGAAACCCTTTTTCCTTGATTTTGAGGAGCAATGGAGCACTCTAGATCAAAAACTAGGGTTAGGGTTTGAAGGAAGGAGTTTGGAGATGTGAAGAAGGAGACAATATGGAAGGAAAGAGAAGGAATCCCGACATAAAGTAGGGCTTTGTCTTTGGTCGGGTAGAATAGTGACCATTGGATTGGAATAGATCCAACGGCAGAGCCAGATCCCGATTCTGGAACCTAGGGACCGAACTCGGCCCGAACTCTGTTAGGGGCAGAGTTCGGCCCGAGTTCCGGATCAGTGGTCCAGAACAAAAGTTGGGCTGAAAAATGATTAAGTGTTGAACAAAAAGAGATACAATTTTGATAAACCCAATAAAGTACATAGAGAGATTCACAATGGTCAGAATGAACTTTAGGATGATCAATTTGGCAATAATAAATCGTAACAAACCATATAATAAATAAGGAAATATATTGTAATTCAGTATTTCAAATTTGCCATGGGTTAGCTGCAGGGGCCGGATCCCAGCTAGCGGTAGTCCTGAGGACTAGTGCACCGTGTCGCTTAGGCTTTTACGCCTTTTTGTCAGAAGGACCCTTTCGGCTTGTACCCATAATAAATTTGTCATAAAAGAATCAAAATATACTCGATATTTACGCAAGTAAGTCTCAACTTATAACTGCTTCATCCAAAATTCCGAGTTCACGACAAAGAAAATTGAAGCGCTCTTCGGATAATGGCTTAGTAAAGAAATCTGCTAGCTGATGATCAGTTTCAATAAAATCTAAGTTAATCGTGCCATTTTGCTGATGATCACGCAAAAAGTGGTGTCTGATCTCAATGTGTTTAGTGCGTGAGTGGCAGACAGGGTTCTTAGTCAAATTGATGGCACTAGTATTGTCACAGAATATAGGAATATGCATGAAAGATAACTTATAGTCTTCAAGGGTTTGCTTCATCCACAGAATCTGTGCACAACAACGCCCAGCTGCTATGTATTCAGCTTCTGTTGTGGATAGTGCGACAGAGTTCTGCTTCTTGCTAAACCATGAGACTAAAGCCTTTCCTAACAAATGACACGTGCCGCTCGTACTTTTATGGTCGACCTTGCATCCAGCAAAGTCAGCATCAGAGTAACCGATGAGGTCAAATGATGTTGACTTGGGATACCATAGGCCCACTGTAACCATACCCTTAAGGTATCAAAAGATACGCTTAACCGCGGTCATGTGAGATTCCTTAGGATTTGCTTGATATCTAGCACATAGGCAAACACTAAACATGATATCGGGGCGACTAGCAGTTAAATAAAGTAAGCTGCCTATCATACCTCGATACTTACGTTGATCAACGGGTTTGCCGCTCTCATCTGGTTCGAGTTTGGTTGAAGTAGCCATTGGCGTGCTAATTGGTTTGACGTTGTCAAGGTCGAACTTCTTCAGCATGTCCTTGGTATACTTCGATTGACAGATGAAAGTTCCATTTGCCAGTTGCTTTACTTGCAGGCCAAGAAAGTAGTTGAGCTCTCCCATCATGCTTATCTCAAATTCTGTCTGCATACACTTGGCAAATTCTTGACAAAGAGTTTCATCAGTAGACCCAAAAATAATATCATCAACATAAATTTGAATCAACAGAATAGTGTCTTTAAAAGATTTTATAAACAGTGTAGTGTCAATTTTCTCTTTTGAAAAACCTTTCTCAAGTAAGAAGCTACTTAGCCTTTCATACCAAGCTCTGGGGGCTTGTTTGAGGCCATAAAGTGCTTTCTTTAGCTTGAACACGTGGTCGGGAAATTTGTGATTTTCAAAGCCAGGAGGTTGTTTCACATAAACTTCCTCCTTAATAAAACCATTCAGAAAGGCACTTTTCACATCCATTTGAAATAATTTAAAGTTTTAAAAATTAGCAAAAGCACAAAGCATCCGAATGGATTCTAGTCTAGCAACAGGAGCATACGTCTCATCGTAGTCGATACCTTCCTCTTGGTTGTATCCTTGAGCTACTAGACGAGCTTTGTTACGTGTGACTGAACCATCTTCATTTACTTTGTTTCTAAAAACCCATTTAGTACCAATTATAGAGTGATTAACCGGTCTAGGAACGAGTTCCCATACTTGGCTTCTCTCGAATTGGTTGAGTTCTTCTTGCATAGCAGAAATCCAAAATTCATCATTAAAAGCTTCAGAAATGTTTTTAGGCTCTACTTGTGAAATGAAGGCAGTGCTAGCAACAGAGTCTCTTAGTGATGATCTAGTAGTTACTCCACGTGAAACTTCTCCTATAACTAAATTTTCTGGATGAGAAGGTTTGAAAGAGAATTTCTTAGGCAAACCCTCCAGAGAATTAGTTTCGGTTGAAGTATTCATTGGAGTAGAAGTTGATGGCTCAACGTCATCATCAAGAGTACTTGCTGCACTGTTGTCTTCATCAAAAGTCACATTTGTTGACTCTTCCACAATAAGTGAGCGTTTATTGAAAACTCTATATCCCTTACTCTTGGCGGCATAACCAAGAAAGATACCATCGTCAGCTTTGGCATCAAATTTGCCTAAGTTGTCTTTGGTGTTAAGGATAAAACATCTACAACTAAAAACTTTAAAATAAGAAACATTGGGGGTTCTCCCAAACCAAAGCTCATAGGGTGTTTTCTTCGTAATGGGACGAATTAGCACCCTATTCAAAATATGGCATGCTGTACTAACAGCTTCTGCCCAAAAGTATTTCGGAAGTGAAAATTTATTCAACATGACTCTGGCCATATCGCCGAGAGTTCTATTCTTCCGCTCCACAACACCATTTTGTTGAGGAGTTCTAGGACAAGAAAATTCATGATCAAAACCATTTGTATTACAAAAACTTTCAAAATCATAATTTACGAATTCGCCTCCATGATCACTTCGGATTCGAGTAATCATGTAGCCTTTTTTGTTTTGAACTTTCTTTACAAAAACTTTGAAAGCAGAAATAGCATCGCTCTTATTAGCGAGAAAGAAAACCTAAGTAAATCTCGAAAAATCATCAACAATAACAAATGCATACAGTTTGCCACCAAGGCTAGCTATTCTACTAGGACCAAATAAATCCATATGAAGTAGTTGCAAGGGTCTAGTAGTACTTACAGAGTTGATGGAATGAAACGAGGATTTTGTTGCCTTGTTTAGTTCACATTCGGCACATACCGTGTCCTTTTTGAATGTGATGTCAGGCAATCCTCTCACTAGCTTCTTGGTAGAAAGCCTGGATATAGCATCCATGTTGGCGTGACCAAGACGCTGGTGCCAAAGTAGTCGTTCGTCTTTGTGGGCATATAAACATCTACCTGCATTGTTAGTATTTATAGAAAGATAGAAAATATAGATGTTATCCTCTCTTTTCCCTTCAAAAGCAATGTCTCCTGTTGACCTATCATAGATGTAGCAACTGTTTTGTCCAAAGTTAATGTCATATCCATGATCAGCAAGATGACTAATGCTGAGCAGGTTATGCTTTAACTCGGTCACTAGGCAGACATCCTTTATTACAGGAGAGGGAGGATGACCAATGATACCATTACCTATAATGTGCCCTTTGAGATTGTTACCGAAGGATACATATCCTTCTCTCTTCATCGATAGTGATGCAAAAAGGTTTGCGTCTCCCGTCATATGTCGCGAGCATCCACTATCGAGAATCCACTTACTTTCAGTTGAGGAGGGAAGGTCCACCTACATCAAGAGTAGATGTGACCTTTGGTACCCGAGTTCTTGAGGGTCCTGAAAAGTTAGTCTTTGGGAACCAAGCATATATCCTTTTATCTACAAGTCTTCTAACTCTGCACTGTGGTGAGATGTGTCCATGTAATCCACAATAAGTACAGATAGCATTCTTGTTTATACTAGGAGTATGAGAATAATATTTATAAGCAACAGGATGAGGATGGACATGATGTGAAGAGTTAGCATGGTGAGGATGATTATGCATGGAATAAGTGGCATGGTGATGGTGTTGTCTATGATGAGTGACATGCTGATATTGTCTAGATGGCATGGCATGATGATTTTGTCTATATGGCATGACGTGATGATTTTGTCTATATGGCATGGCATGAAGATTTTTATGTGTGAAGTGCTGTTTCTTGTGTCTTTGTGCATGATGCTTGTGTACTGAGTGAGAATTGTTCTTACGTGCACGTGGTTTGTGAAAGTTTGTGTATATGAATGCATGGTTATGTGCTGCATGAGAATGACGTGGTTGACTAGCATGAGTGGTGTTGTGCTCATGTGATTGGGTTTGAGGTTGAACAACCTGTTTACCCAGTTTGGTTTTTAATCTTTTGGTAACAGCTTGCAGTTCATTAACCTTAATATTTAAGCCATATATCTTAGTCATGGAAATCTTGTGTCTACTCTTTTCTTCAGCAAGCAACGTGTTGAGTGTAGTGATTTCTTGAGTTTGTTGCTCAATACGTGCTTCAGCATCATGCAAGCTTAATTTGAGCTTGGATACTTCATCAGTGTCATTAGTGGGTGATGTGTCTCTAACATTATCAAGAAGTAAGGAAATTCTTTGTATCTCATCTTCTAGACTTTTGATTTTGTCCTTGGCATGTTTATATTTACCGATGACCTTTTTATGATCATCGAGTAAATCAGTGAAAGCATCGCCAAGTTCATCAAAAGAGAAGTCATCCAGAGTTTCGTTAGATACCTTGTTAGAAGTTGCCATCAGGCACACATTTGCTGTATCTTGAGGAGAGTCCTTTTCTTCCTCAGAGTCACTTGCTTCACTTTCATGCCAGATGCCTGTGTTGGCATATTTCTTTGATGAGTTCTTTTTGTATGGCTTCTCATAGCGGTTGCTCTTCTTTATGAATGGGCAGTCTTTTCGGACATGTCCAGTTTTCTTGCAACCGTAACAAGTTGGTTCTTCTTCATCGTCTTCTTGAGATTCCTTCTTCCTTCGATTGAAGCGAAAGAATTTCCTGAAGTTGCGAACCATGAGAGCTTGGTCTTCATCATCCGAATTATCTTCTTCGGTCTCATCATGATTAGCTCTTCGTTGATGAGCTTTGAGTGCGATCTCCCTGGTCTTCGGAGCAGGCTCTTCGAAGTCCTTGAGGTCAAGCTCGTGAGTCATAAGCTTACCCATCAAGGTCTCCATTGACATTGTTGTGAGATCGTTTCCTTCTATGATGGCTGTCACCTTAGGGTTCCAAATCTTTGGTAGCCCTCTGAGCAGCTTACGAATCTTCTCGTGGTTTGAGTACTGCTTTCCGAGCGAAGATAGAGGATTGATGATGTCGAGGAATCTTGTGATCATTTGAGTGATCGTCTCACTTGGCTTCATCTTGAAGGCTTCGTATTCTTGAGTGAAACGGCTTATTTTAGATTCCTTGACCTGTGTGGTTCCTTCATGCGTCACTTCTAGAAGTCTCCATACTTCATGAGCAGTGGTGCAAGTAGAAACCCTGTTGAACTCATTCCTGTCTATAGCACAGAATAAAGCATTAATAGCCCTAGCATCTAGACTTGCCTGTTTCTTCTCCTCGACAGAATATTTGTCGTGTGGTTTCTCAATGAGGTCACCATCGACAACTATCCTGGCGGGCTTTTTGTAACCGTCAGTGACGACAGTCCACAGGTCAAAGTCTAGAGACTTAAGATAGAAGCTCATCCTTGTTTTCCAATATGTGTAGTTTGTCCCATCAAATAGGGGAGGCCTATGAGTGGACTGACCTTCACCATGATTGGAAATCAAGGATTGTGTGGTTGCCATGGATCAGCTCTTAGGATGTTAATCCTTGTAAAGAGAACAGAGCTCTGATACCAATTGAAGAACAGTTTGGCAACTCTAGAGGGGGGTGAATAGAGTTTATAGAGAAAAATAGCCAATTAAAAATAACTCTTTCACCAACAATAAATAATCAGAGTAAAGTGCGGAAAATAAATGAAGAGCAGAAGAGCATACGCAAACACAGCGATTTTAACCTGGTTTCCCTCGTGGAGGACTAGTCCAGGCCTGAGAACTCTAGCTCAGGATTAAATCCACTATTTGTGAAATAGTAGTTTACAACCCGTGCCTTTTCTTCAGAAGAGCACGTCAACTTCTTAACAGAGGATCGCAGTGGCGATTTGCTTGGAATTGTCCAAGCGACTTCTTCAACTCTTGCACAAGAATCCTAACTGAGAGATGCTGAGCACTCGAGACTTAGGAGGCTTGTGGCTAGTAGATGGAAAGGGTATGGCTTATTGAGCTTATAAGAGAGAAGAGAAGAGAAGATTGGATGGATTGAAATGAGAGAATTCATGCCCTATTTATAGTATTTTTATAGGCAGAATTCGGCCAGAATTCGGGTAGGAATATTCAAAAATTTGGCCGTTGGACAACTAGCAACCAGCTATCCCTAAAATTAGGGTTCCTGATTTCTAGGGGACAGAGTTCGGCCCGAACTCTGTGTGGAGGCAGAGTTCGGCCCGAACTCTGTCTCCAGAGCACAGAGTGGTTCTAAGGGGACCAGTGGGCAGTTTTTGGTTCAGTGGAGCTTGGGATTTTGGGTAGGTTATAGACTAAGTTCCAAGAGCTCAGCAAGACTCAGAGTACATAAATCTAGACTCAATAAAATTATAAAATACAGACTCCAGAACACACTGAGAGCCGGAGACTGAGCTGTCATCTGTCTTGAACTGAATGCAGTCGTCGTGTGTCGTATTGAATTAATACAAATATTATTTGGTCAATGTAGTCAATATTTGGTTGACTGTGACTTTGTGTCAACAATACCACCCTCAGACAGACGGGCAGTCGGAGAGGACGATTCAGACCCTCGAGGATATGCTACGTACTTGTGTCTTGGACTTCGGAGGATCTTGGGAGGACCACCTTCACTTGGTAGAGTTTGCTTACTACAACAGCTACCAAGCCAGTATAGAGATGTTACCTTTCGAGGCTCTATACGGACGGAGGTGTCGTACTCCCTTGTCTTGGGATGATGTCTGCGAGAGGGTTTTGCTTGGCCCTGAGATGGTGGTGGATGCTGCAGAGAAGGTCAGTGTTATCAGAGATCGACTTCGGGTGGCGCAGGATAGGCAGCGGCATTGGGCCGATAGCCACCGGAGGCCGTTGGAATTTGAGGTATAGTTTAGATTTTTCTAGCATTTGAGTCTGATTGTGATTGTTTTAGATCAAGCTCTAAGTCTTGTGTTTTGTTCTAGGTTGGTGATCTTGTGTTTCTGTGGATTTCTCCGACACATGGCACGATTCGTTTTGGTGGCGGCAGGAAGCTTAGTCCACGATACATCGGACCATTCCGTATCTTGGACAGGGTCGGTGCAGTGGCTTACCGACTGGAGTTATCGCCCGCCTAGAGGGAGTGCACTGCGTGTTCCATGTGTCGAAGCTGAGACGATACGTGGCAGATCCCAGTCACGTCTTAGACCACTCAGAGATCGAAGTGGGACCGACACTCAGCTATCCAGAGAAGCCGGTTGAGATCTTGGACCGAAGAGAGAAGGTGCTCCGGAACCAGGTCATTCCCTTGGTTCGCGTTGTATGGAGACAGCACTCTCCAGGTGAGTCCACCTGGGAGAGGGAGGACGACATGCGAGAGCGATTCCCATATCTCTTCGAGCCTTGAGGTAAAATTCTATCTTTTTCTTTCCTTGTTCTATTCATGATTACTGTGTTAGTCCTCATTCAATTTCGAGGACAAATTTTTTTAAGGAGGATAGATTTGTCACCCCCAGTTTTTAAATTAGGGCTATTTTTGTCAATTTTCAATTTTTATAATTTTTAGGAATTTTTATTTATTTTATGTGATTTTTTGGGATTTATTTGGTTTGGTTTGGATTTTATCCAATTCGGACTCAAGTTGGAGACCCGGGTAGCCTGGATCCTAGTGGGACCCACATACTAGCTGGACTTGGCCCACATACCATCATAATTAGGTTAGAAATCATAAACCCAACTTCTATGGCTTAATTAGTCATTTTAGAGACTTAATTAGTTCATTAGAAACAAACCGAACCAAACCGAAACAAACCAAACCCAACCTAAGTCTAATGGGTTTGGAGGGCTATTGGATCCCACCCAAACCCAATACCCCCCCCCCCACTTGGCCGGCCACATATAGGAGGCCCCTCTTTTCTTCTCCACTAAGTAACACTCTCTCTCTCTCTCAAACTTCATTCATTTCTTCAAGCTTTCTTTCTTCCTCAAGCAACCAAGCTTAGTTAAGCTCATTAATTCCCTATTTATTCCTCTTTACCATTTATTGCCTTCACAATAATGGTAGAGGAGAAAATTCTCCACACTTTGCCCACAAATTTTGTAGAATTCCCTAGAAATCTAGGTTAGAGAATTTATTTGGGGGTTTTCTAACTAGAGTGGTATATTCATATATATGTAGATATATATGTGTATGAATATATGTGTATGAATATATGTATATTGATATGTATTTGGTGTCATGATGAATGATGGTGGTGTGTGAGAGTGGTAGGGAGTGTGTGTGTGTGTGCTTGTGTGAGTGTGTGTTTGTGAGTGTGTGTGTGTGTCTATATATATATATATATATATATATATATATATATATATATATATATATGTGTGTGTGTGTGTGTGTGTGTGTGTGGGTGTATTTATATATATATGTAGATATATGTGTGTGTGTGTAGTTATATATATGTAGATATATGTGTGTGAGTGTATTTATATATATATAGATAGATGTGTGTGTGTTAGTATATATATATATATATATATATATATATATATATATATATATATATATATATATATAATATATAAAAATATATATATATATATATATATATATATATATATATATACATATATATATATATAAAATATATATTTGGAGTTCGGATGGCTAAGTTGTGATGCCTTGAAGCTTTGGCTTCATCATGGTGTTCTTGCTGTTTGGAAATCCAGAGCTTCTTAGCTTACGCCACTGAGCCTTAGATACGCTTCCTGTTGGAAGCGTGTCTCCTGCGTGCGTGCTTTTGTGCGTACGCAGACTTGAGCGTGCGTGACTTTTCATGTACGCTGCTCCCTTGAGCGTGCGTGACTTTTCATGTACGCTGCTTCCTTGAGCGTGCGTGACTTTTCATGTACGCTGCTCCCTTGAGCGTGCGTGACTTTTCATGTACGCTGCTCCCTTGAGCGTGCACGACTTTTCATGTACGCTGCTCCCTTGAGCGTGCGTGACTTTTTATGTACGCTTCTTCCTTGAGCGTGCGTGACTTTTCATGTACGCTGCTCCCTTGAGCGTGCGTGACTTTTCACGTACGCTGCTCCCTTAAGCGTGCGTGACTTTTCACGTACGCTGCCCCCTTGAGCGTGCGTGACTTTTCATGTACGCTGCTCCCTTGAGCGTGCGTGACTTTTCATGTACGCTGCTCCCTTGAGCGTGCGTGACTTTTCATGTACGCTGCTCCCTTGAGCGTGCACGACTTTTCATGTACGCTGCTCCCTTGAGCGTGCGTGACTTTTTATGTACGCTTCTTCCTTGAGCGTGCGTGACTTTTCATGTACGCTGCTCCCTTGAGCGTGCGTGACTTTTCACGTACGCTGCTCCCTTAAGCGTGCGTGACTTTTCACGTACGCTGCCCCCTTGAGCGTGCGTGACTTTTCATGTACGCTGCTCCCTTGAGCGTGCGTGACTTTTCATGTACGCTGCTCCCTTGAGCGTGCGTGACTTTTCATGTACGCTGCTCCCCTTGAGCGTGCGTGACTTTTCATGTACGTTGCTCCCCTTGAGCGTGCGTGACTTTTCATGTACGCTGCCCCCTGACCCCTTGCTTAACCCATTGGCTCTTGGAGTTTTGGTCTTAATTCTTTAAGCATTGCTCTTCTATAGCCCTGTATATTGATATTTTATTAGATATTTTATGTCCATTTTATATCCTTACGCCTTTTGTCCTGAACTTGATAATCACGAATTTACTTGATATGTTTGGAATTGATAATTGAGCATGACCTGATAAGTGGCCCGTCGTGGCGCACTCCTGACTAGTACACTTGATATGATAACCTGACCTGATATATCTTGAATAGCTGTTGCGACGGCTACCTGACATGACATGACATGTATAATTAATCCTGACATCGTGGGCGATTGTGCTTGTACAAATAATCCAGTCATGTCTTGCATCATGTCTAGAAGGGGACTCCTGAGTACCACGGTCAGGAGTACCTACTGAATTGGACTAAGGTTAATAATTAGTATAACTCACTAGTCATGAAGAGATGTTCCCCCAGTTACAGGTGATCCCGTTATCCCGGCCGCAAATGATTGGATTTGTAGCCTGCCGACGAGTAGGGCACATTTCCAGCCCACTGTTATGTGGGGCACCCACCATTGTCACTTAAATGATTGAACTCTATTGTCACTATAATGCATTGCACTCTCTAGATTGTCACTATAATGATTGCCTGGATAACCTGGATAGCTACAGGGCCTGTGACTACTTGGAGCATCTCATTGTATCTTGCTAGTAACTAGGATTGTGATAACCCTAGTTAGTTAATGTAGAAAGCCGTAGGCAATGATTGGCCGTGATTGCTTGGATGGAGTCTAGTCCAGTATAGTATTGTCTAGAATTGATTGATTGTAGGATTGTACCAGAATGATTGAAGGATTGTCACTCCAGATTGTCACTATAATGATTGTCACTCCAGATTGTTACTTGACCTGATTTCTTATATTTATCTTGCCGATAAATGGTGAGAGAAACCAAGTTCTGTTCAGACGAAGGGTTACAACCCCGGCCCTTGTTTGGTTTACGGGTTGTAACCTAGCTATCTGAATAGTCCCATGGTTATCTCATCGTATATCATCCTGTCATGCTTTTCCATATGTCCGGTCTTTTAGTAATTCTATGCAAGATTGTCTTTTATATTTACCCATCATGCTTTTTCTTAAATTACTGTCTCTTGTTATGTAATTATATTATTGTGCTAATTTGCTTGCTTTGGTTCTTATTTTGTGGCCTCCTTTGTGGTACTTGCTCTTCCTGGGGTCTGACCCAGCTGGTTTTGTATGGCCAGATACCGGAGCAGCAGCAAAGGATCTACCTGTCTTCCAGCCCGATGGTGGTCACTAGGCGTAACCAGGGCATCGATTGGATTTCTTTTGTTCTCCCACTGTAATATTGTAAATTATTCTTTTGAGACGTTTAGCCGACGAGCAAGTGTTAGCTCGACTGTACTTACTTACTGTCTGCCTACGGGCCGTAACATGATTGACAAGCCCCGGGGGTTGATTATGTATGACTGAACTCTTGCTAGTCCTCACATTTTGTAACGACTAGCTTCATGATCATCTGGATATGTAATGTCTCGGACGCCTTACAATTGTATATTTGGAGATCTGATATCTTGTGATTATTATTAGTTGGTTGAGATTGAGACAATAGGCTATTTTATGACCTTAAGAGACTGATGGATTGTAGTGAAACCCTCACATATCTAAACAACCGTGACCGTATAGCGGTGTGGATTCCATTCCGTTATACGTAGCTGGCTATGTCTGCCCCCGCTCTCCAGTATTCTGGTTCTGGGGCGTGACACCATTAAACTTGGGCAGTTGACCAAAAGTTAACTATTAGTCACCATTGACCTAGAGTTGACCTAGGATTGACCAGAGTTGACCAAAGTTGACCAGTTGACCAAAAGTCAACTGTAAGTCAACTGTTGACTCAAATTTACCTAGATTAATTCCGTTTGACTTGCATTGACCCAGTTTGACCTGGTTAGACCTAATATGACTTAGGTTGACCTCGTACAGTCTAGTTTGACGTGTCTTGACCTAGAATGACTTAATAGGGTTTAATTTTGATTTGTCTTTACTTCCTAAACATAGTATTGATACGTCTTGTTCTCTATAGGTCCTCGAGATGCTGCATTTGCTCCAGTTGACATATCATACCATATTACAGGCGAGTACATTCTCTGATACTTTTCTAATTTACGATGATTATTATAATTCATGTAATTAGTGTAGATATACTTGTTCTCGACACATTGGTCACACGGATTGGTATTCATGGATCCCGACATGAGATGTTATTCCTCATTATCTTGGTATATCTTGTGCAAGCTCCCTTGTAGTTCTTGTGCAGTATATGGATACCGATTCTCGAGGAGACTTGCTCCCTTCTCGTAGAATCCCGGGTCGTAACGTGTCTTGCCTGGATCCACCCTACCAATCGGGGACGAGGAGCACTAGTGTAGACATGTGGTCGTTATCTACCTTGTGTCACGACCCGCACCCTAGAGTAAGGGCACGAGACGTGGGTACGTCCAGCCAACGCCGCAGTGTCGGCGGTAGAACGCTGTCCTAGGTCAATCACCTAATAATATAAAGGTACCTGTACAGTTTATACACTCCGAATGGAGGTAACATCACAACATACAGTCTCAATCACATCTAAGGTAGAAGAATGAAAGACAGATAGATAGATGGATAAATAGTAACTCAAAGAGAACAATAGCATAGATGAAAATAAGTCTAAGTGTCTAGGATACATAACATCCAGAATGTCAACTCATAATACAATAAGTCTAAGAGTCTATACATCTCCACATCTCAAAATACAACTCAGAATGTGAGACAAAATATAATGTAGAAAAGACTGTCTAGCTAACTGGTCTAGACTACTGGAGCAACATCCTCAGCTGTAGGTGGATCCTGCTGAGGGTCCTCAACACAAGTGTCATCTAGTCCTGCTCCATAATATGTAGTTACCCATGCCTCATCCTCATCCTCTGTAATATTTTCAACAGGTCCAGTCAGGACAGGAACGAGCATAATACATCTCACACAGTTCATATCTGGTTAGGAAATACGATACAGGCAATAGAGTAAGATACAAGAAATGCTGAAAGGAAATATACGTTGTAAAAGAGATAGCTGTAAAGGAAATATCTACTATATATAGAGAACTGTAAGTGACTAGTTATGTAGAGTACAAGATAGGCATGTGAATGGCTAGAATTTATACATGATTACACTACTGAGTTTGCACATGATTACACTACTTTGGAATTATTCACATGTCTACTTTTACTCCCCCGTTTCTCCAATCAATACACAAGGATCTAGATAAGTTACGTTATTATACATGATTACTTCACATGAGGCTCATAAATGAGTATACGTGAAGTTATACATGAGGGCTCAGTGAATCATGAGAGTACATGATCATATGAGTGCACATGTAAGATGGAAGCATAGGAGTACATGATGATAGTGAAACACACATAACATAAAGTACCCGATGCTCCCAAGAGGGATAACATCTCATGTAAAGATCCATATAGTACCAATCCGTGTTACCAATGTGACAGCAACAAGTAAAGTAATCAAGAGCGAGAAGTAAAGCCTGAACAAGTATGAAACGGTCAGAGAATGTACTCGCCTGCTGTATGAATGTCTGTAGAGAATATGTTGTCTGAGGAGAGGTGTCTGGCTCCTGATCAGAGCAACACAAGTCACAATGTGTTCTAAATAGTAAAAATGAAGTCTACTATGCATACTACATGATTCTAGGTCAATCTGGTCAAAGTCAACTCTTGGTCAACTCTGGTCAACTCTAAAGTCAAACTAGTCAAAATTAGGTCAACACTAGTCAAACTAGTTAGGGTTTTAGTCAACTAGTTAAACTAGTTGTTTTAGGTCATTCCTAGTCAATTCTAGGTTAACTAGGTCAAATTTGACCTAAGGTTGACTTTGGTCAACCCTTAGTCAACAAGGGTCACTAGTTGTGTTTTAGGTCATTAGGGTTAGCCCCAAGCCATAGGCTAGTCTTATAAGTTTTCATATAAACCTATACCTTAGCAAGTTATACATATATATATATATATATATATATATATATATATATATATATATATATATATATATATATATATATATATATAAATATATATATATACATATATATATATATTTTTTTTTTTCTTTTATATATATATATATATATATATATATATTTATATTTATATATATAGATATACACTATCTATCTACTACCCAAATACCAATATGTAAATACTCTATATAATACAACCCACACTCACATATATATATATATATATATATATATATATATATATATATATATATAATGACTTAATGGGATCTAAGACAAAATGTATATATATCATTTATATATATACATATATATGTATATATATATATATATATATATATATATATATATATATATATATATATATATATATATATATATATATATATATTTTATATGTATATATATATATATATATATATATATATATATATATATATATATATATATCAACTTATATATATTACATATATATAGAGAGAAAGTGAGAGAGGGACATAGAGTGAGAGAGAGAGTGAATGTGAGAAGAGAACAGTAAGAGAGAGCTGCTGTACAGCATGAGGGGTTTCCAGTATTCCTGGAACCAGGAAATAGCCCCCAACCAATGCACAAAACTCACACACACAGTGCACATATACACATACATGTGTATACACACACAACTACAAATATACACAACCATTTATCCTCAAAACTCACCTACACTCACACATACATATATACTACATATATATATACTAAAAACATACCATTACGTGTATAATTCATATCAAAAATAGGTTTAAAACTCGAATTTGCAAAACTGGAATTTATTCCAAAACTGGAAAATAGGGACTGTTTACTCGAAACTAGGTAAACCCAAAAACACACACAAAACTGAGCTATGGCTCGAATCAATTGGTCGGTAACTGAGTCCCACAGTGTCCCCTAGTGTCCTAGGTACCTGACACGACACCACGACACGAATTTATGTGTCCAAACACACAAAAACTCCACTCGGGTAAATTCCTGATACGCAACACGTGCACAGCGTCGTGCACGCATTCCACACGCTCGTGGACACACCACGAGACACGACACATCTCGTGGTCGTGCACATGTGTAGCCCACCTATAGGGCTACATGCTCGTGTCACCACGAGACACCCAAGTGTCGTGTCCGCGCGACACGATACGCGCAAAGTTGCCCCCGCGTGCGTGTGTGCTGACAGCGCGTGTCCAGTGCGAGTGAGATTTCTCACTCGACACGACACGACGTGACACCAAACTTTGGGGGCATGTTCGCAGACATTGCCCCCGTGTCCATGTAAATTTTCTCGTATCCTAGTGTCACGTCCCGAGTCGACAAACCGTTCGTCCCCGGTGTTACTTTGCCGATTCGATCGTCCACGCTAAGGCGTGATGCCGCACGAGCCTGGAGTTGCGCTCGTGCAAGGCAAGATGACAAGTTCTCAAATGGTTATCTTATTGATTTTGATATAAATACGCCAAGTCGAAACTTCACAAATCACATCAGAATATAAGGTACAGTATAGGAAGATAGAAATGCTTTTCATTCATAGCTTGCAACGAAGTGCAAGTCGTAATTTATATTGGAAGCCGTTGCGGCTACATTGATTGAAAACATAAGGAAATACATTCGACAAGTTGCCTGAACTAACGCTTGCCGTCCCATACATTCGCCCCTTTATACAAAGCCGTCGACTTGAATTGGCTTCAAAATACTTCAGCATAGGAAGAGCATCAAAATGCCTCTTCGTACTTCAGCTCCAGTTTAGTTGAGCGCGCCCGTCGCACCTGGGGAAATTGGGGGAATGGGATTAGCACACTTGCTAAGTGGACGAGACGAACCCACTCGTCTAAACCGACTCTGATTGTTAGGGTAGGCATGCTTTAGAGTTGTCTTTCTATTAGAACTAAATAAATTCAGTTCATATTCGATAGCCATCTTTACGTAATAAAACATACAGTGAACCATAGCAGTTTATCATATTTCTTACCACGGCCGTGCTCGTTCCAGCATAAAATAATAGATAATATTCACACCTGTATAAGACAATATGTGAGCATGCTACTATCTTATATGCGGTCATTGATGTTACACATCACGTGGGACTATCTCAACGGCATTTCGGCCCGCTCAGTCTAGGTTGCAAGCCTGACTGACGGTCCCGCAATGCATCAGTACCGAAGTACGATTATTCATTCCCCCTAGGTCGAGTCGATTCCGATGCCCCGGATATCAATTCGAGGAAAATATCAACTTGTGCACAAGCTGTCCATGACCATGCCAATGCGTGAACAGTTTATATATACAACCAGTTTTGTATAGCGCGGATAGTATTGAACGACATTATCATTTCCCCTAACTCATGCAACGTTTCATTTTCCCCAAGCCGTACTCCGATTTAGCGTCCCGTAGACACCAAATTGTCCGAGGCATCATAACCCACGATCGACGTTTCATAATATTTTGCAGCACGTAAAATAGTCTATCTTTTTACTAGAACCTTAAACTTTCTGGTTTATGTGATAGACTTGTATTTTCAGAGTGAATTTCTCTAAATCGATACGTTTTCCCGAGTTCTTGGACTTAGTGGATTGGCATGCAATTAACTTGGCATCGTTCGATTTGAATGAATTTGAAGCAAGGAATAAGTTTGCGGGACAGAGTAGAAAAGAAGGGGCCGAATCACCCACCGATCACTTTGCTTTGTGCAGGTCATCGAAGCGCTACGCAACGTCAATCCTTAGTTACGCGAGCTCCTGCAATGCATCAACACTTTGTTAGATTTCCTTCTTTTTTTCTTGCATCAAAATTTGTAATTGTATCCATAAAAACGACGCGAAAGCACTTCAATCAAGCCCAGCGGCAAAGCTCCAAGAAAACCATACAGCGGTCCGGTCCCGTCGAAGGGACTCCTATAGAGAGCTCACTCGCCGAGACGCAGCCCGCTGCATCTAGGACTTATTTCAACAGAAGTCGTTCCATTAGTTGGATCGATTCTCGTAACTTCCGTCCAAATCGATTTGAATCGATGCTGCAAGGCGTTAACGTTTACCAAGCTTAGCGATCGAGTCAGATGGCCATCTAAGTTCCCGATCGATCTGACTTGGCGCTAGCATATTATGAAGTTCCGTCGCCTATCAAAGCGGGGCGCTACATAATATACCACTAAAAAAAAGTTTCGTCCCGAAACTTAAGAACAAGGGTCTGACCTTTATTTAGACAAACAACGCGGGGTACTTCTCTTTCATCTCTGCCTCCATCTCCCACGTCGACTCCTCGACTGAATGGTTCCGCCAAAGCACGCGGACCAAGGACATCGACCGATTTCGCAGCACCTTCTCCTTGCGGTCCAAAATTTGAATAGGCTCCTCCGAGTAAGACAAGTCAGTACGTAGCTCCAACTGATCGAAGCTAACTACATGACTTGGATCGTGCACGTACTTTCGAAGTTGTGAAACGTGGAAAACATCGTGCACATTAGCTAAGGCAGGAGGTAGTGCGATCCGATAAGCAACCATCGCAACTCGCTCAATGATCTCGAAGGGGCCTACAAATCTCGGGCTCAACTTGTCTTTAATGCCGAACTACATCACACCGCGCATGGGCGTTACTTTCAGAAACACATGGTCCCCGACCAAGAACTCTAGCGGTCGTCGACGAAGATCTGCGTAGCTCTTTTGTCGACTTTGCGCGATGCGGAGTCTACCTCGAATCAAGCAGACCTTTTCGACAGCCTGCTCCACCAGTACTGGTCCAAGCACTTGTCGCTCTCCGACTTCATCCCAGCATATCGACGAACGGCACTTTCTCCCGTAGAGCACTTCGTATGGAGCCATCTGAATGCTCGACTGATAACTGTTGTTATACGCAAACTCCGCAAGCGGTAAATGCGTATCCCAACTAGTCTTTAGGTCGATCGCACACAGACGCAGCATGTCTTCTAGGATCTGATTTACCCTCTCCGTCTGACCGTCTGTTTGGGGATGGTATGCCGAACTAAAGTTCAGTTTGGTCTCCATCGTCGCTTGGAGGCTCGTCCAGAAACGCGATAGGAATCGCCCGTCTCTGTCCGAAATTATAGAGGCCGGTACCCCGTGCAGTCGAACAATCTCATCGATGTAGATTTATGCTAACCGATCGACGCTCCATCCTACTTTAATTGCGATGAAGTGAGCCGACTTGGTCAATCTATCAACAATGACCCAAATTGCGTCATTCCCCCGCGGCGTCTTCGAAAATCCCATAATGAAATCCATCGAGATATTGTCCCACTTCCACTCGGGAATAGGGATGTTCTGCAGCTCGCCGCCTGGCCGTTGGTGTTCTGCCTTCACCTGCTGACACGCCATGCACTGCGATACGAACGTAGCCACGTCTTTCTTCATGCCGTGCCACCAAAAGTTCGTGCGCAAGTCCTTGTACATCTTGGTGCTTCCAGGATGTAACGAGTACTTCGCATAGTGCGCCTCCGTCAGAATTTCTTTTCTGAGTTCGGCAGTTTCAGGAATGCAGAGCCTTCCCTTTAGTCGTATCGTCCCGTCTTCGTCTTTCGCAAAGTCAGTCGCCCTTCCCGTTGAGATTAGCTCATGCATTTTCTTCAGGAATGAGTCGTCGCCCTGTGCGGTCTTTATCTTGCTAAGCAGGCTCGATTCTAACTTCAGTTGAGCTAGGTGCAGGTGTCGATACTCAATTCCGAGTTTGATACCCATCGCTTCAAGGTCTCACCGTATTTCTTTGTTTATGGCCAGTGTTCCTATAAACATTCTGCTGAGTGCGTCGGCCACCACGTTTCCCTTGCCCGGTGTATACTCGATCGTTAGCTCGTAATCTTTTATAAGTTCGAGCCAACGTCGCTGTCGTAGGTTGAGTTCCCGTTGCGTAAATAAGTACTTCAGGCTTTTATGATCTGTGTAGATTCTGCATGCGATGCCATAGACGTAGTGCCGCCATAACTTCAATGCAAAGACGATCGCCGCCAATTCTAGGTCATGCGTCGGGTAGTTTTTCTCGTGCTGCTTCAACTGCCGTGAAGCGTAGGAGATGACTTTGTCTCTCTGTATGAGTACACACCCGAGGCCAGTTCCCGACGCATCGCTGAATATCTGAAAGCCTTCTGGACCATCTGGAAGTGCAAGGATTGGAGCTGAGATGAGCCGTCGCTTCAACTCTTGGAAGCTGGATTCACAGTCATCGCTCCATTCAAATACTACTCCCTTCTGGGTGAGGCGAGTCAGAGGCGACACTAGTTTTGAAAAGCTTCGCACGAATCGACGGTAGTAGCCCGCTAACCCCAGGAAACTCCGAATGTCGCTAGCCGAGGCAGGTCGTTTCCAATCCACCACCGCATCAATCTTCTTTGGGTCCACCGCGACACCTTCGACAGAGATTACGTGCCCGAGGAATGTCACGCTACTCATCCAGAACTCGCACTTACTCTGCTTGGCGTACAATTTATTTTCACGCAGAATCTGCAGTACCGTCTTCAAATGTTCCGTATGTTCTTCACGATTCTTTGAGTAGACAAGGATATCGTCGATGAATACGACTACAAATTTATCTATTTGAGGTCGGAAGACTCAGTTCATCAGATCCATGAACGCGGCTGGGGCATTCGTCAAACCGAACGGCATGACGAGGAATTCGTAATGACCATATCGAGTGCGGAAGGCAGAATTCGATATGTCGTCGGACTTGATCTTCAATTGATGATAGCCTGAACGAAGATCGATTTTTGAAAATATTGCCGCGCCTTGCAGTTGGTCAAACAAGTCGTCGATTCGCGGCAAAGGATACTTGTTTCATACGATCGCCTTGTTGAGTTCCCGATAGTCGATGCATAGCCGCAACGACCCATCTTTCTTCTTCACGAACAGTACGGAAGCTCCCCACGGAGAGACGCTAGGGCGAATAAATCCACGGTCTAGCAACTCTTGTAATTGTACCTTCAGCTCCTTCAGTTCCGCTGGAGCCATTCGGTAAGGCGCCTTTGATATCGGCCGTATATCCGGAAAGGTGTCGATGCTGAATTCAATTTCTCGATCCGGCGGCATCCCGGGCATCTCGTCAGGAAAAACGTCAGGAAAATCTGCCACAACATCAGTCTGCATTGCGTTTGTATTATCCGTTCGCGTGTCTCGAACTGATGCCAAGTATCCCGTACAGCCGGAACGCAGCATACGCCTTGCCGAGATTGCCGATACCATCATCGCCGTCTTCGAGGCCGTACCGTACGAATATGAGAACTCTGTCTCGCCAGGAAGGTGAAACACCACTCTCTTCTTCGCGCACTCGATCGTTGCACGACAAGCGCCCAACCACATGCCCAGGATGATGTCGTAAT
This sequence comes from Iris pallida, assembly GCA_029216955.1. Classification (NCBI taxonomy): domain Eukaryota; kingdom Viridiplantae; phylum Streptophyta; class Magnoliopsida; order Asparagales; family Iridaceae; genus Iris; species Iris pallida. Next base: position 13,669,033 of record JANAVB010036020.1, read on the forward strand.
CTTTGATGTCTAGTACGACGACATCCAAGGATAGATATCTTCCTCCGATGCAAATGTGGCCATCCCTACAAATAAAGTTCGCAGGCATATCGACTCCCGACGGAGTGCTAACGCTAATATTTATATCTAGTAATTGCATGGTTATTTTATTTTCTTTCGCAAAATCAGCAGATATAAAGCTATGCGTCGCACCCGAATCGAATAGGACTCGAGCAGGTATACTTTTGTAGAGTAATATACCTGTTACAACAGTATCGGACGCGAACGCCTCATCCCGAGTTAAGGCATAAACTCGGCCTTGAGCTCCGTGTCGTTGGTTCTGCTGGTTGACGGGCACTGCATTTGCGCCTTGCAGTATCGGCACTTTATGCGGATTCGGGACGTTCCTCGGTGGGTTGTGTTGATTCGGACCTTTGTGCGGGCAATATGTAACTATATGGCCTACCTCGCCACACTTGTAGCAAGATCTCGTGACGCAGTCGACGGTTCGATGCCCACGCCTACCGCACCTGGTGCAGTGTTGACTGCCATGGCCTCGATCATCGAATCTGTTCGGACGCTTTGTTATTTCCGATCCCCCGGTGCCAGCGTCGTTAGGACGCTTGTTGAAGTGGTTACGGATGCCTCTACTCGACATACGGCCAAAGATGCGCTCACTATCAAGAGCGGCATTATAGGATTCACGGTATGTTCGGCACCTTTGATTCATGACGTCCCTTCGCAGTTCGTCATTTAGGCCTTGTTGGAAGCGTTTACACCAGGCTTCCTTGTTGGGCAGGAAGGCGCTGTAGAAGCATGAAAAATACTAAAGAAATTGACTCATGCGGCCAAGAAAGACCCATGCGGCTCAGAAACGCATGCGGCTCAGGGAGTCATGCGGCATAAGGAGCTATGCGGCCGGAGGTATCTCATGCGGCTCAGAAGACACGAGGCGTGACAGTGCTTCCCTCCGATCCATGCTGCATTAATTGCTTTGACGGCTGACCCCTCTGAAAAGTTGACAGACCTGACACCAAAGCAGGTAATTATGACTCTGTCATGATGATGAATCTCTAGGAAAGAGAAAGAAATCTCTGACATGATCCCCCGAGAATAACAAAATGCCACGTGGCCCTGCCACGTGGGTGTGCTTATGCGGCTCGAAGTGAAGACTTCCCATACGGTTCAGAGTGAAGCTATCCCATGCGGCTCGAGTGGAATCATCCCTATGCGGCTCAAGAAGATCATGCCCATGCGGCTCAAGCAGACACACCATTATGCGGTTCATGCGGCTCATCATATGGTTCAGAAATCTGAAGGAGGGGGCCACTGCCCAGATAGTCCTGACACGTGTCCCAAGTCTTATGCGGTCCGAAATTTATGCGGCCTAAATCTCATGCGGCCCAATCTGTATACGGTTCCAGTCTCACCATGGGCTCTCAGGACACATGTCCTCAGCCGATCAATCTTCCAGATTTAGGGCAATCCAAGATCGGGTGGAATCCCAATGATCTGGGGCACGTGGCAGGAGAATAAATTTGATTTATTCGCAGATATTAGAGAATCATTATAAGGAAGATTTATGCCAATCAACATTATTTGCTAATGGGGATTTGGTGTAATCTACCCTTAATGGTTCTGATTTGTCACAACCAGAAACGAACGGCCTGGATTGATCAATCCCCAGGCCGCCGCCATCTCCAAGAGCTAATCATTGGCAACCCTAGTGATCACATCCCACTATTATAAATAGCAAGGTGCCATTCCCTTGTAATATATAGAGAGATATACAAAAAGAAACCAGAGAAGAATACGTATACACAGAGAGACTTCCCCCATAGTCAGAGAGAGAATATACACAGAGAGAGAGAAGCCAGGAGAGTAATCAGAGAGAGGGCAAGAAGGCATTTCTTCGTCAACGACCAAGCAGATCTTCCCCGAGTCAAGGCTGCGTACCGATCGTCCAAGAAGTAAGGCAGAGCGGCCGTCGCTTTCCCGAGCCTCTATCGTCACCCTCCAGATTCTAAAATAAACAATCGTACTTAGACTGCTGTACCTAGGTTTTCGTCCCTAGGCTTTCTTTGTACGAGCGAGTTTGTATTGTGAGTCTAAGTTCAGTCCTCCGATAATTGTTCTGTACTTTTACAATCAATGGCAAACACGATGGCGACTCTGCTGGGGACTAACTTCTCCACGGTTGAGGAGTTGGTGACGCAATCGGACGCAGCCAAACTTGGCTCTACACAACAGAAGATGGTCGTACGCTTCGACCAACAGGCGTTCGAAGAGATGCTCTCTGAAGGTAGCGCTGGCCCGGTCCAGAAGCGCACCCGTACCATAAAGGCTCGCAAAGAGTGGAGGCCAAAATCATTTGCTCCTCCGCAAGCCCTTGATGAGGTGCTCTCTATTGTTCAAGATGGCGAGAAAGACTCCCCTGCGGCCCCACTTCAGACCGTAGACAACTCTGCTGTCCCCAAGTCCAGCAGAAGAAAACACTATGATACTGGACTTGCAGGGGCAAAGAGAAACTCTACGCGCTCCGAGCCGCAGAAGAATATTAACCGCAGGGAGAAAACCCATGCGGCTACAACCGCCGACCGCATAAAGAAAACTCATGCGGCCACATCTGTCAGTCGCATAACTTATGCGGCTACAGTTGCCAACCGCACGGATGAGACTCATGCGGCTACTAAAGTCAATCGCTTGCAGAAAACCCATGCGACCACAGATGCCAACCGCATACGGTCAGCCTGCACGGTCGTGACTCCTAACCGCATAAAGACTCATCCTACAACAAAAGACAGCCGCATGCAGACAGCCTGCACGGTACCCAATGCTAGCCGCATAGCATCCGTCCCACGCTTCTCTCGATCAGTCTTCGACCGGCTCTCATGCGCTCCTGACTCTGATCATTATCTGGATGATAATCCAGACTCTGTAGTATTCGACTTAGACTCCTCCTATTACGCACCCACAAGTGCTAAAAGGAGGAAGTCTAGGGCAGCGCGGGCTCATCAAGTCCAGACGACTGCCCCAACCTCTGACTATCGGGGCGTCCCGCTGATTATCACGCGGGCCTCTGATGGAAAGTTGTATAAGACCACTCAAGTCCAGCCCCCGGCGGCAAACAGACAAAGTGGTTCCTCTGACCTGCGTGAGGTTATCCTCCACAAACGCAAGGAAAGAGAAAGAGCTTCGGGGTATAAAGAGCCCTCACACGGACATCAATGCACCCAGATCATCGTCAACTGCTGCTGCAGCAGCGCGGCGGTGACGGAAGACCGGCCATCCGTCTTCCAAAGACTACATCACCCGAGCTCAGAAGACGAGACACCTCCTGTTGTCTCCTGCAAATCCGCGCAGAAAGTTCTCGCCAAGGGAAGAGGGAAGAAAACGAGTATCTCCAGCCCAAAGGTGTTAACTACTGCAGCTAAGAAACCATCGTCAATAGGGTTATCCTCCACTGGAGTATTTCAACACACCCGTTCGAAGACGAAAACTGCTGCAGTAGGAAGTTCGTCGTCCGCAACATTGGGGGTCGTCGGAACTGGGGGTTGCACTCCTCCAAACATCCACGACAATCCGACATTCCAAGAATACGGACTGGAGGAAGCAAATCCTCCGACGGATACAACAGATACCGACGTCCCCAAGGACATCCTAGACGAAGCAAGCTCCGATGCCGGGGGTAGTGTTCCTTCCGAGTCTGAACCTGAAGAGTACATCCCCATATATCCTGATGATTTCTCGATGCACGGGTACGACTCGGAGGGTACATCCTCCACCACTCCTTTCGTCACTCCTCATGTGAAGACGGTGTTCATGACAGACAGCAATCAAGGTGGTTCTGGTGATCGCCAGCACATCGACACTTTGGAGGCCATATTGCACGCCCTGGTCAAATCTGTAGACGAGATCAAAGCGGCACTTCCTAATCTGCAGGGGGTGACACCTGGCCAGACAAGCACGGGTCCCCCAATCAACATAGATTCAAATTCGGCGGCACCAAACCCGGGCAATAATCCTCCCGAAGTAACGGCTCCGACTGCGACAGATGAGACCCGAGAAGTAAGGAGAGAAGTTCAAGAGCTCCGAGCCATGTTCCACGCCAGAGAAAACTCTCAAGACCTTCGGATACGGCAACCATATCCTGCTGAATGGAGGGATGTTCCCTTTCCACCAAGATATAAGCTGTTCAATATCAACCCATATGATGGCAAGACTTCAGCAAGTCGGTACATCACTTACTTTGAGGTCACTACCGACCATCTCCCCCATGATGACGCTATCCTCACGCGGTTATTCATTGGGGGCATTGGAAGGAGTCGCGTTCGATTGGTTCCGCAACCTGCCGGACAATTGCATCCATTCCTTCGCTGGCTTCAAACGCCTGTTCTTGGAGAGGTTATATGAGGTAGAGCAGGACGTCACGATGTCTACCCTCATGGACGTCATTCAAGGAGAGAAAGAGCTGACGAGGAATTACATTGAGCAGTTTCGTCAAATCGTAATAAAGTTACCATCTGGCAACCCGGACTCCTCCTTGATCGAAATTTGCCAAAAGAGACTACTCCCAACAATCAGTCTCTGGATGGGCGAGAGTCAATTCAAGGACTGGAAGGCTTTTATCATTAGTGCTACAAGTGCCGAAGAACGATTAAAGAAGGCTCGCCAACTGGAATTATATATCTCAGAGGGAGAGAACAAAGGCAAGCGTCCCAGCACCATCAACGACAATGGGGGTAGCCCCTCCAACAACCGGGACAACAGAGACAAGCAGGCTATGGTGGCCGATACAGCCCAGAAGCCTGAGTCGCAACCTGCGGACAAACAATGGCCTCAAATCACTTACTCTTTTGAAGACGGTCACGTCAAGCCTATTTTGGACAAGCTCATACAAGGAGATAGGATTCAGCTTCCTCCACCAAGACGGGAGCCTCGGCCGGCTGATCTGGAGAACCCAAAGTTCTGCCATTACCACCGCTACGTCCACCATGCTACGCACGACTGCTACCAACTGAAACGATATATTCAGAACCTCATCGATTCAAACGCTCTGGCCATCGATTTCGAGGAGGTAACCGTGGCAGCCAACATGGTGTCCGTACAATTCGGCAGCTTCCCTCCAACAGAGACCCAGGACGGGGTTATACCCATCCCTCTGGCAACGATGGAGATTGCTAATCTCCTGCCTGCTCAAGCTGCTGGTCTAGTACCCCTCACCACATCACGAGTGGAAATCATGTGGGTCCATCCGGACCTAGTCTACGAGGTAACTCAGTCCACTCCATCTTCTAAAAAGAAAAGTGGAAAAGTCAGATCCTGCCGCACCACCTCAGCAGATGGAGAGGAAGTCACGGCCGTTGTTACTCGATCCGGAGCACAATCTCAATCTGTGGCTGAAAACTCGACTGATGATCATCTGTCCATTACTACGGATGCTCCGGGACCGGCTCAGCCTTCGACGACCGACAAGCCTAGGCCGAAGGAGACTCGCTTCGACAAATCCCTCCGAAAGGAAACATCTCAGGGGCTGGAGAAGCCCTACAACTTCGACATCTTGGCGCAATTGGCCAATACACCGGCCAAATTGTCCTTATATGAACTCCTGAGACTCTCGAAGGATGTCCGCACAGCTTTGAGCGATGCACTTCAAAATGCCGACGCGTACCTGGCTCAGGTCAACCTCACGGGAGAAAATCGGCCCGCAGACCTCCAAGACAGCGCCTATACGGGAGCAATGCCCAACATCGTCTTCACTCCACAAGACATGCTCATCAAGACTAATCTACACGATCGCCCATTATACTACACATGCTACATCGGCGACATAAAGGTGGACAGGATGCACATTGACCCTGGGTCTTCCATAAGCATCATTCCGAAAGGACTACTGCATCATCTTCACATTCCGATGCATCGCCTGACCCCTACAAACACCGCCATCAGCGGGTTCAATTCGGGCAGGAGCTACCCAATCGGGAAGATCCGTCTGAAATGTCAGATTGGCGATCTCCAATCAGAAATCACTTGCTACGTCATAGATGCCGACACTTCATACAACATCCTTTTGGGGCGCCCTTGGATACACGATTACATGATCGTGCCTTCCACGCTACACCAATGCTTCAAATACGTCGACAAGCACGGCTTCGTAAGGACAGAATTTGCTGACATCGATCCCTTCAAAGGGGTCGAATCTTATTACTCGGACTCCTGCCTATAGGAAAAGTCGAAGAGGTACCTTGAAGGAGGAAATAAACAAACTGATGTTGAAGCAACCACGGGATCTGAAGAGCCTCTGACGATCCACCTCCAGGCTCGTAAACCAGGCAATTCTGCACCCCTTACGGCCACACCGCGTAAGGACACGATCAGCCTCTCGGCACAGGAAGAGCAGTTGAGAATCCGGCTGCCAAGGTCCGGCCATGTACCGAGACCTACGACAGGGCCACTTACCATCAGATTGCCGAGAGTCGGTCAATCCCAAACAGAGAAGCTCAATCCCTCCGATAGGCCTCTGACGATACGCCTGCCTAAGAAAGGTCGTCACCCCGATGCGAGGTCTGACACTTCAAACGAACCAGCCACCCCTCGCTCCACATCAAGTGCCAGACTAGGGGTTGCTAGTCTACCGACAACCCCACGCTCCGTTCCGTCAGATGAGCCTCTGAAGATCAAGCTGACTAGGACGCCCTCTCAATCTTCATTCACACAGGGGGTAGCCGAAGAAGAACCAGAGCTAGCCAAGTATGTGGCTGCCCACACTGACGCTCCCTCCGTAGATGATGTAATCCCTCTAGAAAAGATACCTTACTTCATCAATAAAGGGTTATCTTTGAACTACACCGAGCTCAATAAGCTATGTACAATGTATGCTATGGAACACGGTATAGGCACTCACCTACATACACAGGTGACAAATGTGTACACCGCTATCCAACTTACTCCAGTAGAAGACGCTTACCGAATAATCGAGGGATGGGACCACCCAATCATCTTCGGCCGGACGAACAACCCGCATCCCCTCGCCATGGAAGAAGTCGACTTCGGGTCAGATGCTGGAAGACTGCCTCTGTATCTCTATAGCCCTCAATCCAAATATCTCATGCAGAAACAGGGGTATGATCTAGAGACAACGCCAGGACTGAACTACGGCACTGGACGACGATTACCTTTGAAGATGCCAGCCCCGGCGGGCAAACCTCGGAACTACTATAACAAAACTCGATGCGGTTTAGGGTATGTAACGCCTACTACGACCCCTGAAAGCTCAGATGAAGAATGCGACTGGCAGTCACATTCAACCGGATCACCGACTTCCGACTCAGATACCAGCATCGGAGATGTGTTCAGACAAGTCATGTCAGTCAACATGGTATTCACCGACGCTTACGAGGAAGACAAAGACATCCCCGAAATCTTTGAGCTAGAGCCATGGGCCCAGCAATTAGACGCACGATGGGAAAAGTGGTTCGAACTGAGAGAACCTCCTACTGAAGATAAAGTCATACAAGTGGATCTCGGCAGCGAATCTTCTCCAAAATCGATCTTTATCAGTAAAAGCCTAACTGGTGAAGAACGAGAGTCGCTGTTAGAACTTGTCAGAGAATACATTGATGTGTTCGCCTGGAGCTATGAAGACATGCCAGGGTTAAATCCTGACATCGCTCTCCACAAACTCAATATACGGCCAAATGCAAAGCCAATCAAGCAGCAACAACGACGCTTCCGTCCAGGTGTCATGGACGCGATCGAAGCCGAAGTCAACAAGCTAATAGCCAGCGGCTTCATTCGTGAAGAGCAACATCCTGATTGGGTCGCCAATATAGTACCCGTCCTCAAGAAGAATGGGAAGATTCGAATCTGCATCGACTTCCGCAACCTGAACGAGGCATGCCCCAAAGATGAATTTCCCCTTCCTATCACAGACATCATGATCGACAATACATGCAGCTTTGAACGTATGTCATTCATGGATGGATTCTCGGGGTACAATCAAATCAAGATGTCTCCCGACGACGAAAAGCACACTTCATTCCGAACCCCGATTGGCACATACTGCTACACAGTCATGCCATTCGGTCTAAAGAATGCTGGCGCTACATATCAGCGATCCATGAGTATCATTTTCAGAGAACATTTGCACAAGACAGTGGAATGCTATGTCGACGACATCGCCGTCAAGAGTCGCCGTAAGGAAGATCATCTGCAAGACCTGAGAACGGTGTTCAACTTAATGCGAGCCCACAATCTGAAGATGAACCCTACGAAATCGTTCTTGGGCGTATCCAGCGGGAAGTTCTTGGCTTCATCATCACTGCACGGGGTATCCATGTAGACCCCGAGAAAACGAGGACAATCATGGAGATGGGTCTCCCGAGAAATCTCCGTGAACTTAGAGGCCTCCAAGGGAGGCTAGCTCATATCAGGAGGTTCATTTCCAACCTCTCCGGGCGATGTCGACCGTTCACCCACCTCATGAAGAAGGGAGTCTCATTCGTATGGAACGAGGAATGCCAGCGCGCTTTCGATGACATCAAAGAATATTTATCAAATCCTCCAGTCCTGGTGGCCCCGGTCCCTGGAAAACCATTCCTGCTCTATGTACGAGCGATGGAACACTCCCTCGGTGCCCTGCTGGCACAAAACAACGATGCAGGCCACGAGCAGGCTATTTACTATCTCAGTCGAATGATGGTCGGGCCCGAACACCGATACACCGCTGTGGAGAAAGAGTGTCTCGCCCTGGTATTCGCCATTCAAAAGACGCGGCACTACGTCACGGGGCAAACCATACATGTGATCTCACGAATCAACCCTCTCAGGGTCCTCATGACCAAACCAGGGGCACTCAGCTCCCGCCTCGCTACATGGGCGATATTGCTGTCCCCCTATCATATGATCTTCGTCCCACAGAAGGCTGTCAAAGGTCAAGCCCTGGCAGACTTTTTGGCGGCCCATCAAGGATCGGAATCATCCAGAATATACGAAGAAATCCCAGATGAGGTCGCCGATTCAAATACAACCACCCACGATAACATATGGCGGATGTTCTTCGATGGCGCTTCAAGAACCGGACCCAAGGAAAACATCGTCGTCGGAGTCGGAGTAGTATTGGTCTCTCCTACCGGGCTAGTGATCAATCGCGCCTACTCTCTCACGGAACCCTGCTCTAACAATGTGGCCGAGTACAACGCTTTGGTCATTGGCCTCCAACTCACAAGAGAACTGGGGGTAGAATACCTTGAAGCATACGGCGATTCGCAATTAATCGTCAACCAGATTCGGGGGACGTACGAAGTCCGCCATGAAGATATGATCCCCTACCACCAAATAGCGATCAACATTATCTCATCCTTCGAGGGATTCTTCATCGAACACGTCCCTAGACTCCAGAATATCGAAGCTGATGCCCTAGCAGGCCTGGCTGCTTTCCTAGCAGTGCCAAACCACTCTCATCATTCGGTCGATGTAATCGGCCATGAGTTGGTCTGCCCCAAGAACAACGTTCACGCCATGGCGAGTTATTCTGCTCAGATGATCGACGAAGCGCCAGACTGGAGACAACCATTCATAGACTTCGTGGTCTACGACATCCTGCCCGAGAACCCGAAGGAGGCTACTTCTATCAGACGGCGTTCTCTCAGATTCTTCTACGATACAGAGACGAAAATGCTGTATCGTCGCTCCTACGACGGATTACTACTTCGGTGCTTGTCGAACGCAGAAGCTAAAGAAGCCATACGAGAGGCTCATGACGGTGTCTGCGAGGCCCATCAACCTGGCCCTAAGCTGCAAGATCGCCTTCGCCGGATGGGCTACTACTGGCCCACGTTGGTGGCTGATGCAATAAATTATGCCCGAAAATACAAGGCCTGCCAAGTCCACGCAGACTTCATTCACCAACCATCCGAATTTCTACATCCGACAGTGGCATCCTGGCCATTCGAAGCATGGGAAATGGATATCATTGGTCCAATCACCCCACCTTCCTTCCGAGGACATCGCTTCATACTGGCGATCACTGATTACTTCTCAAAGTGGGCAGAAGCTGTCCCACTCGCCGAAGTCAAGACTTCGAATGTAATCAGCTTCCTGAAGCACCACGTCATCTACCACTTTGGACTGCCCCGAAGGATCATCCATGATAATGGTCCACAGTTTATAAGCCACGCATTCTACCGATTCTGCGACAAACACCGTATTCAGAATGTCGCTTCGACACCATACAATCCGGCAGCAAACGGGTTAGCAGATGCATTCAACAAAACAATCATCAAACTCCTCAAGAAATTTGTCTCCTCCAACAAACGCGACTGGAATGAGAAGCTCGGCGAGTGCTTATGGGCTTATCGCACCACGGTTCGAACAGCCACCGGGAATATACCATTCTCTCTAGTGTATGGGAGTGAGGCAGTTCTCCCATTAGAGACTCAGATTCCTTCACTCCGAGTCGCCCTCACTTATCAATTGACAACGGATGATAACTACCGACGTCGACTACAAGAGTTAGAGGCCTTAGATGAAAAATGCCTCCTAGCCCAGCAAAGGATCGAATTATACCAAGCACGCATCTCAGGAGCCTTCAACAAAAAGGTCAAAGTCAGAACATTCCAAGTGGGCGATCTTGTTTTGGCAGTCAGGAGGCCAATGGTCACGACTCACAAGACCACCGGCAAGTTCCAGCCAAAATGGGAAGGCCCATTTATCATCGAGGCCGTGTTCTCCAATGGTGCTTACCGCCTCGCCAAGCAGAATGGAGACTTACTCATGTTGCCCGTCAACGGCAAGTTCTTGAAAAAATACTATGTTTAAACAACATTTTCCAGAGTTTCGAGTTATGTGCCCGCTGGTACCTCTGAACTCAACCCCCTAATTTTCTAACTTATCGAGTCACGTACCCTCTTGTACCGCTGAACTCATATCCCAAATTCCTAAGTCATGTACCTGCTAGTACCTCTGAACTTATACTTTGATTCCAACATTCACAGATTTTCGAGTCACGTACCCGCGTGTACCGCTGAACTCATGCCCTTCTTCCATAAAGATATCCCAAATTTCCAAGTCATGTACCTGCTGGTACCTCTGAACTTACACTTTGATTCCAACATTCATGGATTTTTGAGTCATGTACCCGCTAGTACCAATGAACTCACCCCATAATTTTCCAGATCTTCGAGTCATGTACCTGCTGGTACCGCTGAACTCACACTCACCATTCTCCAGATTCTCGAGTCATGTACCCGATGGTGCCTCTGAACTCACATCCTGGTCACTCTTTCAGGTAGAAAGTTATGTATGATCATACCGCTGAACTTTCTTCCTACAAGAGATCCTCCCTCATGATCTAATACCTGCACTCCCAGTGCACAACAAAGGTAACGGATCCACAAATTTTTGAGACGACCATGTCCTCATCACCTCTGAGTCGTCCCATTTCTGCCAAAAATAAATCACCCCTACATAGAATTTCCATGTCCTCATTACCTCTGAGTTATTCTACGTACCCCCCTTCATTGAGCCCACTCCTGTCATATCCTCATTACCTCTGAATGGGAAGGCTCCGTCGAAGAAACCTTCATACTTGCCATGTCCTTATTACCTCTGAGTAAGTATGATGATCCCCTTTCGACCTATTACCTGTACCCGCAACTGGAGTACGCCAAGGGTAATGGGTCAACAAATGTCCTCTGTTGACCACAAATGTCCTATGTTGACCACAAATATCCTCTGTTGACCACCAATACCCTCATGCTCACCATGTCCTCAGCACCTCTGAGTCAGTATGATTGGTTCCTTTCTTTTAAACTTATTGTCCGTATCCAAAACCAGGGTATGTTAGGGACAATGGGTCCACGCAAAATGACCCGATAAAAGGATTATTACAAAGCAAAAGAGTGAAGCAAATATATATTTCATTCAGTCAGAAATCAGTTACATCCATACGGTTACAGGAAAGTTCTTCATTACAGACAAGACACCTCAAACCCCTAGTTACAAAAATATGTATACAACTCCTTCAACCACATTACGTATGAAGGGTGCAACTGAGGAAGATCCTCGTCCAGAATGGAAGAATCAGGATTCCCAGTGGTGTCACCCTCAGCAGTCTCGACAGTGGGGAGGACGTCGTCCCTCTCAGGCTCCGATTCTTCTTTCATTGTCTCCTTCTTAACAGAGGAAGGCCCCTGATTGACGCCAGGGAACGACGGATCCTCTACCACTGCAATATCAGCACTCGGTGGAGACACTATAATAACCAAAAGACGGAAAAAAGTGATGAGAAATGATGAAAACAGTCAGAAGATATTCAGAAGTGTTCATGCGGCTCGTTTAAAGACAATTCTTATGCGGCTTGGGCATGGAATATATTCCATGCGGCTCATAGGATGTGTATACGGACCACGTAATCTAAAAAGCTCGCATCAAAATGATTATGCACGAAGCAATACAGCAGAGCAGCATCCTTTAGGGTTTCAGAGCACCCAATCTTCCGCACAGTCCTTACCTTCGACGACAACATGAACATCAAGACGAACGGGGGGTGCGGCAAGTGAAGACGAAGCCAACTTCCTGCTCCTAGCCACAACCTTCTTCACTGCCTTGGAAGCCCTAGGTGCCATCGTGGTTTGTCAGTTGGAAGAAGGAAGCAAGACAGAAATCTTAATCAGAAAGAGTCTAAGAGAGAAATCATTCTAAATACCCTTCCATTTATAGAGAAGTAGTCGACTCTTCGGCTATCGATACTGACTAGTTAATTAGAGGTCAGAAACTCCTAGGATCCTGCCCCAAAAAGGTTTTGCATGCATGACATAATGGCGTGGCGAGCAGCTATACGGCTGAACAATCTATGCGGCCAAGATCTCTATGCGGTCAGGGTTTCATATGCGGTTAGAAGAGCATGGCCATGCTTCTTATTCAAAGTATTTCAATTTTACAAATTGAAAACTTTGAAGGGGGTCCTGTAGAAGCATGGAAAATACTAAAGAAATTGACTCATGCGGCCAAGAAAGACCCATGCGGCTCAGAAATGCATGCGGCTCAGGGAGTCATGCGGCATAAGGAGCTATGCGGCCGGAGGCATCTCATGCGGCTCAGAAGACACGAGGCGTGACAGTGCTTCCCTCCGATCCATGCTGCATTAATTGCTTTGACGGCTGACCCCTCTGAAAAGTTGACAGACCTGACACCAAAGCAGGTAATTATGACTCTGTCATGATGATGAATCTCTAGGGAAGAGAAAGAAATCTCTGACATGATCCCCCGAGAACAACAAAATGCCACGTGGCCCTGCCACGTGGGTGTGCTTATGCGGCTCGAAGTGAAGACTTCCTATGTGGTTCAGAGTGAAGCTATCCCATGCGGCTCGAGTGGAATCATCCCTATGCGGCTCAAGAAGATCATGTCCATACGGCTCAAGCAGACACACCATTATACGGTTCATGCGGCTCATCATATGGTTCAGAAGTCTGAAGGAGGGGGCCACTACCCAGACAGTCCTGACACGTGTCCCAAGTCTTATGCGGCCCAAAATTCATGCGGCCTAAATCTCATGCGGCCCAATCTGCATGCGATTCCAGTCTCACCATGGGCTCTCAGGACACGTGTCCTCAGCCGATCAATCTTCCAGATTTAGGGCAATCCAAGATCGGGTCGAATCCCAATGATCTGGGGCACGTGGCAGGAGAATAAATTTGATTTATTCGCAGATATTAGAGAATCATTATAAGGAAGATTTATGCCAATCAACATTAATTGCTAATGAGGATTTGGTGTAATCTACCCTTAATGGTTCTGATTCGTCACAACCAGAAACGAAAGGCCTGGATTGATCAATCCCCAGGCCGCCGCCATCTCCAAGAGCTAATCATTGGCAACCCTAGTGATCACATCCCACTATTATAAATAGTAAGGTGCCATTCCCTTGTAATATATAGAGAGATATACAAAAAGAAACCAGAGAAGAATACATATACACAGAGAGACTTCCTCCATAGTCAGAGAGAGAATATACACACAGAGAGAGAGAAGCCAGGAGAGCAATCAGAGAGAGAGCAAGAAGGCATTTCTTCGTCAACGACCAAGCAGATCTTCCCTGAGTCAAGGCTGCGTACCGATCGTCCAAGGAGTAAGGCAGAGCGGCCGTCCCTTTCCCGAGCCTCTATCGTCACCCCCCAGAATCTAAAATAAACAATCGTACTTAGACTGCTGTACCTAGGTTTTCGTCCCTAGGCTTTCTTTGTACGAGCGAGTTTGTATTGTGAGTCTAAGTTCAGTCCTCCGATAATTGTTCTGTACTTTTACAATCAATGGTAAACAGGCACCGGCAAACTTCGCCAGCTTTTAGAAGCTCGAATCATAATCGTCGACAGACATATTTCCCTGTCGTAGCGTTATGAACTCGTCTTCTTTTTGTTGACGGACAGCACGAGGAACGTACTGTTCGAGGAAGGCTTGCTTAAATATTTTCTAGGAAATCGTGGCGTCTGTATCTGCTTCGTAGATTTTCTGCTTTTTAGCGGCCCACCAATCGTACGCCCTCAGTTGCAGCTGTAACGCCGTACAAGTTACCCGCTGGGAGCCCTCGATGCTAAGCAGATTAAATAGGTCCTCCATCTCCGCGAGCCATCCCACGATCACATCAGGCTCCGCTCGACCGTTGAACTTCGGTGGATTCATCTTACGGAACTCCTTTGCCTTGAACAAGGAAGAAGAATCTATCATTTGCGGTTGAGTCTCTTCTTCCTCGTTTTCTTCTTGGTCGCCTTGCTTTTTCTCGGTCTCTTCGTCCGTCGTCTTGGTATTGCCCGCCATTCTGCTCACTATCTGAGTCAGGGCATTCATCTGTTTTTGTTGCGCCTCGAATTGGGCTTTGAATTGTGTCTGCAGCTGCTGCTGCTGCAGTTTCATCAACTGTAGCATCTTCTGCATAGTCGTCTCGCTAGGCTCGGTGCTTTTTGTGCTCGACGTACTATCTACAGTTTGGGTTAGGGCGGGATTGTTCCTTTTCTTAGTCATTCCTACAAAACAGAGTAAACCCGTTGGTATTTTTCAAAATATCTATGGGCTTACCTATATGGAACTTTTATTTCACGCAACATGTCGACAAGCATTCAATCGAGCCATCGCAACGGACATTCCAATAATGAAACATCTTTCGAAAATCCGAGGAAACATAACTGGGCTCTGATACCAATTTGTCACGCCCCGAGTCGACAAACCGTTCGTCTCCGGTGTTACTTTGCCGATTCGATCGTCCTCGCTAAGGCGTGATGCCGCACGAGCCTGGAGTTGCGCTCGTGCAAGGCAAGATGACAAGTTCTCAAATGGTTATCTTATTGATTTTGATATAAATACGCCAAGTCGAAACTTCACAAATCACATCAGAATATAAGGCGCAGTATAGGAAGATAGAAATGCTTTTCATTCATAGCTTGCAACAAAGTGCAAGTCATAATTTATATTGGATGCCGTTGCGGCTACATTGACTGAAAACATAAGGAAATACATTCGACAAGTTGCCTGAACTAATGCTTGCCGTCCCATACATTCGCCCCTTTATACAAAGCCGTCGACTTGAATTGGCTTCAAAATACTTCAGCATAGGAAGAGCTTCAAAACGCCTCTCCGTACTTCAGCTCCAGTTTAGTTGAGCGCGCCCGTCGCACCTGGGGAAATTGGGGGAATGGGATTAGCACACTTGCTAAGTGGACGAGACGAACCCACTCGTCTAAACCGACTCTGATTGTTAGGGTAGGCATGCTTTAGAGTTGTCTTTCTATTAGAACTAAATGAATTCAGTTCATATTCGATAGCCATCTTTGCGTAATAAAACATACAGTGAACCATAGCAGTTTATCATATTTCTTACCACGGCCGTGCTCGTCCCTGCATAAAATAATAGATAATATTCACACCTGCATAAGACAATAGGTGAGCATGCTACTATCTTATATGCGGTCATTGATGTTACACATCACGTGGGACTATCTCAACGGCATTTCGGCCCGCTCAGTCTAGGTTGCAAGCCTGATTGACGGTCCCGCAATGCATCAGTGCCGAAGCACGATTATTCATTCCCCCTAGGTCGAGTCGATTCCGATGCCCCGGATATCGATTCGAGGAAAATATCAACTTGTGCACAAGCTGTCCATGACCATGCTAATGCGTGAACAGTTTATATATGCAACTAGTTTTGTATAGCGCGGATAGTATTGAACGACATTATCATTTCCTCTAACTCATGCAATGTTTCATTTTCCCCAAGCCGTACTCCGATTTAGCGTCCCGTAGGCACCAAATTGTCCGAGGCATCATAACCCACGATCGACGTTTCATAATATTTTGCAGCACGTAAAATAGTCTATCTTTTTACTAGAACCTTAAACTTTCTGGTTTATGTGATAGACTTGTATTTTCAAAGTGAATTTCTCTAAATCGATACGTTTTCCCGAGTTCTTGGACTTAGTGGATTGGCATACAATTAACTTGGCATCGTTCGATTTGAATGAATTCGAAGCAAGGAATAAGTTTGCGGGACAAAGTAGAAAAGAAGGGGCCGAATCATCCACCGATCACTTTGCTTTGTGCAGGTCGTCGAAGCGCTACGCAACGTCAATCCTTAGTTACGCGAGCTTCTACAATGCATCAACACTTTGTTAGATTTCCTTCTTTTCTTCTTGCATCGAAATTTGTAATTGCATCCATGAAAATGACGCGAAAGCACTTCAATCAAGCCCAGCGGCAAAGCTCCAAGAAAACCATACAGCGGTTCGGTCCCGTCGAAGGGACTCCTATAGAGAGCTCACTCGCCGAGACGCAGCCCGCTGCATCTAGGACTTATTCCAACAGAAGTCGTTCCATTAGTTGGATCGATTCTCGTAACTTTCGTCCAAATCGATTTGAATCGATGCCGCAAGGCGTTAACATTTACCAAGCTTAGCGATCGAGTCAGATGGCCATCTAAGTTCCCGGCCGATCTAACTCGGCGCTAGCATATTATGAAGTTCCGTCATCTATCGAAAGCGGGGCGCTACACCTAGTGCCCTGTGCAGTGCGCACGAAGGGTGTGGTAGCAGGACATGCACGTACGTTCTCGTGCAGTGAGTTCGTGTCCATTTTGGATACGGACACAGCACTAAAACATGCTCAATCAAGTTGGTATGTGACCTACATGTCTAGGGCTACATGATCATGCAATTTGTTTTACATTTTAACAAAATCGAATCCTCTGTGGCATTTCACCAAACAAGGATTTCTAGCTTAGGATACGTGTCCGATACGGACACCAAACCAAACTTGACCCACAGTTATGGTAGTCCTACATGCATGCATTTATGAAGAAAAATTAGGATATTAACTAAGTTTGAGGGCATTTACCTATTTGTGCAAATCTAATGAAAAATCAATAAGGAGGGGGTGTGCTTCCTTCAACTTGGTGATGTCCAAAGCTCCCAAATTCTTGATTGCTAGCTTCCCTTAGCACCTTTGATGTTGTAGGGTCCCAATGCAAAAGACTAGAGTGAATTTGGATCAATATTGATCAAATTGTGGGTGTTTGAAGGAAATGGGATTTTTCTAGGATTAAATTCATGTAAATTTGTTCATGAATGATACAATGGGACAATATAGCAATGTGTGGCTGCTAGGGGGTGCCCTTGGCCGGCCATGGCATGGGGGGGGTGTCCTTGCCCTTTCCTTCATGGTGAAGGCAAGACTTTGGTGCTAAAGTTGGGACACTTTTGAGGGTTTCAAGCAAAATATCTATAAAGTGCTTTCTAAGATATTTCCATTACTTTAACCCTTGACTAATTATCTATCCTAAAGCTTCTAGGTTAGTAGCTAACCTCTAGATTAGGGTAAGATAGGTTAGTGACTAATTATGGTACTTAACAAGAATTAAATAATATTAAAATCACATAATCTCAAATAAAGTCTAGTAAATTACCAAAATACCCTTTTGGCCAAAAGTCACTAATTTGATGTTCTAAGCCTATGGCTAAGCTCACATGGTCATGGCAACTTCTAGGTTAAGGAAAACTAGGGTTTACACTAAGTTATACTAACAAAATCACAAAGTCATAAGTCATGACTTAGCATGACTTAGAAAATGGTTCTAATTACACTAATAATCACCAAAAATCATATCATGCCCTAAACACCATTAATAAATAATAAAAATAATAATTTTTCAAAAATCCCCAATTTCAGAAAATAGGGTGTTACACCTTGTTATTCTTGTAGACCTTGTGAGTGTTAATCATACACTCCACGTATGATTAACCAGGCCAGTAGACCTTGTGCAGACCCAAGCCGGCCACATGTTGAAACTAGTACTCACACACCTACATATATGATTCTTGATTCTTGTACATGCCATGATCAGTTTACTTGCCTTGTTCTAGCTCTAGTTTTACAGCTTACCTTGCCATGATACTCACATGTACATTCCATGATTTTCTTGTATATACTCTCTATTTACAGTCTTATAGCTTTTGTCATATCTTGTGAACTGTTGTTAGTAGATTGTACTCGTTCCATCCTGACAGGATATGTTGACAAATATTACAGATGCTGACGAGGGGGATTACTGTACCTACTACGGTCCGAATGACTTAGTGGGCATAGACTTGGAGACGTTGGTCCAGCAGGGCTTAGCTTCGCCTGACGAGACCTTACCTATTGCTTAGTTAGAGTAGGTCTTTTGTACTGGACCTTGTCTCCAGCTACTTTTGAGACTGTTATTATTATGGATTGTATTAGGGACTTGGACTTGTATATATTCTTGTGTTGGACTTGACAGGTAATTATATTATTATCGTCTTGTTGTCTTTATCTTTCAGTCTTTACTTTATCAACTTAGAGTTGTGATTTGAGCACTCATATATATTCATTGCTTGTCCTCCATTCGGAGTTGACCATATTCTCGACAAGTTTTGATATATATATATATAAACTGTTTAGAGTAGAAAACCTACAGCGTTCCACACCGTTTTTACGGTGAGGGCTGGGCGTTGTCACGTGCACGTGCCCTTATAGCGGGTGTGGGTCGTGACACTCTCTCTCAAAAATTGTAAAGCACTCTTGTTTTGTGATGATTTTACAACTAGCAAGCATCACCCTTTTATAAACCCTTGGTAATCCATACATGGAAGGCCAATATATATGAAAACTTCCAATATGCATCAATCATATATTTAATGGAAATCCAATCATAATTGGCTTACCATAATTGGAAGCCCAATTATATGGAAAGATACTATATGAAGGGTCCAATCGTAAATATATGATCATGTAAATATGGAAATCCAATCATATATTTTCTTACCATATATGTTCCAAAATAGGATCCATGCACTTTCCGAGCTTCTCCGACACACAGATGGCACTCGTCGCTCTCTAGGATATTCTCCACATAGGTTGGGAACCCCAACCACTCCAACAGTATCCTTATCTTTTTTTCCATCCACTTTTCCATCCTTCCTACCAAACACAGCCTAAGAGCATCTCCAACCCTATTTACTTATTTTGTGTTATGATTCCTATGTGACATGAGGCACAAGACAATATTTTTTTTCTATGTGGCAAGATATTATTCATACAAGATAATGAGATAAAAATGTGTTCTCCAATATAAAAGTATTGAGAAGATAATAAAAAGTATTTTTTTCTAATTTCCAAGACAACTCCTCCACTTTTTATTTTTTTATAGATATTTATATTCATAATTGATGATATGGGGACAAAGTTATTATGAAGTGCATTGTCTAAATCTAGACAACCAATTTCACATTGTCTTTACCATGTGATTGTCAAGTTAACTTCATGATTTATTTTTCATTTGCATTGGAATTTTTTTTTTAAAATGAAAGTTTGTCATTCCTATCTGGCACCTTTTTTTTTTAAACTTACAGTAGGTTGGAGATGTTGTAACAAGGTTTAGGCTTGTGTTTGCTTGGTTGAAGAGCCAAGAGTGTAATTCCATAAATTAATCAATTTACAAGTACGAAATCATTGATTTAAGAGAAATTTTGAGTCGTACCCCACTTACTTTACCATATTTAATGGTGCACCCCTGTCATTTACCATAATGTATAACGCACCCCAGTTGAGACGTTTTTCGTCTCTTGCTAACAGCTGACCGTTATGACTAGATTTTTATGACGAAAAAGCCCTTAATTTATTTTTTGATGAGCCGTAATGAATGGAAGCCCCTAACTTACTTATGTAATCCCTAAACTACCCTTCTCTTTTATTGTAACACCCCAGAACCAGAATACTGGAGAGCGGGGGCATACATAGCCGGCTATGTATAATGAAATGGAATCCACCTCACTATACGGTCACGGCTGTCTAGATATATGAGGGTTTAACTACAATCCATCAGTCTCCTATGGTCAATAACACGCCTAAATGTCTTAATCTCAAGCCAGCAAGTAAAGTTACAAGATATAAGATCACCAAATATACAATAGTAAGGCGTCCTAAATATTACATATTTAGCTGATCATGAAGCTAGTCATTACAAAATGTGAGGACTAGCAAGAGTTTAGTCATACATGATCAACCAAAGGATCTGTCAATCGTGTTACCGCCCGTAGGCAGATAATAATAAGGTATGCAATATGAGCTAACAGGTGCTCGCCGACTAAACGCCTCAAAATGAGAATTTTATAAAATAGTGGGAGAGCCAAAAATAAACCCACTCGTTGCCCTGGTTACACCTGGTGGTCACCATCGGGCTGGAAAGTCGGTAGATCCTCTGGAGCTGCTCCAAAATCTGGCCATACAAAACTAGCTGGGTCAGATCCTGTGAGACCCGTCTCACTGTATCGGTATTTTATACGGATACGTGTTTATTTGAGCCGTATTTTGTATTTATCGATTTGCGTGATGTTTTAAAATTTTCGAAGTATTGGATTTTCATGACTAGGTTTAACTTGGATTTGGTTTTATTGGGTTTGGTTTAACTTGGCTTGGCATTGGACTTGGTTTGAATTGATTTGACTTGGTTTTATTTGGTTTAGTTTAAATTGACATGGGTTGGTTTGACTTGGATTTGGTTTGGTTTAGTTTGGTTCTTTATGAGATGAGGTGTATGGTTTAGATTGAAGTGGAGAGGAATAAATGGTGGAGATCACTTGAGTTTGTTATATAAGCCACTTTTTCTCTCTCCCTCCTCATTCACCCTCATTCATTTCTTTACCACCAAACCCTAGCCATTAGAGAAAGACAAGTACACCTTGCCGAACCTTGAACAAATTTATTTCTGTTTTTCCCTCTTCTTCCTTGCATGATTCTAAGCATATTTAGAACTTGGAGTTTTCGGTTTTAACGAGTGGATTGTTGTAGATCTAGCTATATGGTATTTTCAGTTTTCATGGGTTTTGATCTGTAAAAATTGGATGTTTTTGTCAACTGATGGTTCCATATTGTAGAGAATTTTATTTTACCCAAATTTGACCCATGGAAGTCTAGATTTGGGTTCCTATTGTTGTTTGATGGAGCATGGAGGCTATGGTATTTTCTATGGACATGTTCTCTGTGGGAAACAAAATTTGCATTTCCTGGTCGTATGGCCATACAGCTTCATTGCATGAACTTAGTTTCTTTTGCATGCACTTATTTAATATTTTCTCTGGCCGCATGTGACTCCCTAGCTTTCTTAGCTGGCTAAAGGCGAGCTTGTATTTTGCTTAGCCGCATGAGCAGGACAACATTATTTACTTGCTGACATAAAAATGTTATTAGTTTGCATACAAGCATTACATGCTTGGCCACATACAATATATATATAATTGTTTGGCCACGTGCAACTTGTTTTCTTAGCCGCATAAGAACTATTCACTTTGGCCGCATGGCCATGTATGCATTGTATTACTGCCACGTGGCCATTATTTTCACTTCTTGGCCGCGTGAGAATTAAATTGTTTGCATGGCTTGAAAGCAACTTGCTGCAAGCCACCTTATTTAACATTGTGGCCGCATGGCCTAAAGCCAATAAATGAGGCTTCTTCCTAACAAACCATGCATGTATGGTTGCAAACACTAACTTTTCCATACATTAATAGTTGTATGCATTAGCATGAAATAAATAATGTTGCCTGCTTTAGCACCCATTAATTCAGTTGCATGAAAATGCATGAATTAATATATTGCATAAGGCTTTAGCATAGAGTATGCATGCTAACTGAGAGTATATTATTGCATACTTAGTTCATTAAATTGTTTGCATGGCCATTCCAAAGTATTGGCCGCATGCACATTGTGGCCGCATGACCACTTGTTTTGGTAGTGGCCGCATGGCCTATGTGAACTTGCTGGCCGCATGGCCAATAAACTTCAGCTGGCCGCATGGCCACTTAGCTATTTTGAGCCGCATAGCAAATTGCTTGTTGCTTGCATGCATTGATTGTTTTTGAACCGCACTTTTGGCCGCATGGCCCTGCACTATTTTATTGCATGGCATAAGTTTTCACTTCTTGGCCGCATGAGGGTTCTTGGCCGCATGACCTTATGTACTTGCATGGTATATTATAATGTGTGAAATAATTGCTTGGCCACGTGAACCAATATTTAAAAGGTTCACGTAAACCTTTTCTTACCGCATTAATTGTTGGGTCCCACATGGCCTCTGTACTTGAGTTGACACGTGCCTTTTTTTTTGTTTTGAATGTAAGTTTGCATTTATTATGGGTCCTACCATCTTTTGTCTTATTTGATTCATGTTGGCTGGCCGCATAAGCTTTGGCTGGCCGCATGGATGGCCTCTCACTCTCTTTGGCCGCATGTATGTTCTCCCACTTTTGGGCCGCATGGGGTCCACTTTGATTGTTTAAATATTTTATTTGCCTGAATTATGGTCAAAATTTCTTTCCACTCTCAACATAAAAGTTGTAGAATTTCTCCTTGGCTTCAAGAATATATATATTATATTATTATTTAATTGTACAAGTTTCTTCCCTTCTTAATAAACGAGAATGACTTTACAGTGACCCGTGGTGGTACACTCTTGACTAGTAATAATGAATGACATGACATGGTTGTGGCCCGCCGTGGCGCACTCCTGACAAGTAAACTTGATATGGTAACTTTGCATGATAATTCTTGATAGTGGCCCGCCGTGGCGCACTCTTGACATGATAAACCCGACATAATATTTCTTGAAATATTGTTGCGATGGCTAACATGACACGACAAGATTGAATGGCCTGGACACCGTGGACGATTGTGCTTGTACAAATGAACCAGTATTGTCTTGCATCATGTCTAGGATGGGGACCCCTGAGTACCACGGTCAGGGGTACCTACTGTAAATGGTTAAGGCTAATAACTAGAATAATGTAGTAGTTCATTAAGAGACTTTCCCAGTTACCAGTTGCCCCTTTGATCCCAGCCTTATATATATATACATGGGACTTGGAGCTATCTGTCAGGATGAGCACATTTCCAGCCTACCGTCGAGTGGGGCACCTCTTTAGGACACATGTATCTCACTGCAGTGTGTCTGCTATACTTGTTTTTCTTTTGCTGGGGTCACTCAGGTAGCAGCAGGCGGATAACTGGACTTGAAAATCTCTTTGCATCATGCTAGTAACTAAGCCAGTGATAACCCTAGTTAGTTAAAGTATCAAGCTGTACTTATTGCTTGGCCGTGATTGTTGGATGGAGTTCAATCAGTCTAGTCTTGTTTTGATCCTGTACAAGATTGTTACATGTCCTGATTTCTTATTTTATCTTACCGATAAATGGTAGGAGAAACCAAGTTCTGTCCAGACGAAAAGTTAAAGAGAGGGTGTTCAAGGTTGGCGAACTAGTATTGGCTGTTCGAAGACCGATGGTGATGACTCACAAAAGCAAAGGGAAATTCCAAGCAAAATGGGAGGGTCCTTATGTTATTGAGACCGTATTTTCCAATGGCGCCTATCGGTTATCAAAGTCTAATGGAGATCTACTCATGATGCCAATCAATGGCAAATTTCTTAAGAAATACTATGTATAAAAAAAAGAGGCAGAATGAAAATAAAGTTTCTTTTATATTTATTTTTGTTCAAGACAAAAGATTAAGGACGAGGGCCACTCCCTTTCTTATTGAATATATAGTCAGCCAATGCATAGAAGGCATCGTTTCCTGAACTCAAGAAAAATTTGCAGACAGCCATCCTCGATGCTTCTTCTTCAGGAGTTTTCCCTAGCTCTACTAAGAAAGCAAGGATGTCTTGGGGTAGCTTGGGTGTAGAAGAGCTTCCACCTATTTTGGTTGGGCCTGATACAGTGGGTTCAACGGGGAACGCCTCAACGATGTCCTCAACATTCCTGGAGACTTCATTCTTTTGCTGCATATCCTTGGAAGATATTTCCAATAGAGGAGTGGAAATAAGAATGAAATATTACAAAGAGTTTTCGCCTATTTATAGGAGAGATCTGTTGATGCACCAGTCTCTGAAAACAACCTTTCATTCCCGAAACAGTCTATCCGTCCATTCTATCGGGTTCATTCAGTTAATTATGGAATTGAATCAATGTTCTCTTTTCCCAAAAGTTATGTTGATTCATTTATACATTGATATGGACATATATGCTCATGACATCTGTCTCCTTATTCCCCGGCTACCAAGGTTTGGTTAAGCTGGTTTCTTGTCTCCTGGGAGAGGGATTTTAAATCTTCTATTTTATCAACTGATTAAAAAGTGGGATTCGTTATTTATCATGTCTTCATGACCTCTGAATGAATATTAAATCTACTTACTTTCCTTATCTATCATTTCCATCTGACCTCTGCATAGACATTAATCTACTTTTCTTTGAATTCTTACATACTGTCATGTCCATATTACCACTGATAGTATTCTATACTCTAAAAACAGAAAACAAGATTTCATTATCTATCATGTCCATATCACATCCAGATAGATACAAATCATTGAGCATAGAAGACATATCATTTCCATTCCCATATCATCAAAAAAGTCTATTATATTTCTTAGACTTTCTTACAAGTTATAACAGAAATCTATTACATTCTTGGATTTTCATTCTATACACACAACGATAGCCTAATGGAGATCTGTTTCTTCTTTGGATCTTCTTCGTCGGATTCGTTGTTGGTGTCAATTCCTTGCTGTCCAAGCCTTTGTGGCGACCAGAACAGAAAGAATCAAACTCTGGTCTTCTCTCTCAGACGAGAGGAGAATCCCAGAGTATGGCAGCCCGAAGACGTGTTGCTGCCAATATAACTGGTGGAGGAGTGGCGGCACCTCAAAGGAGATAGGAATGTATCCAGCATTGGAATACAATTCCTAGTCCTGCCGTGAAAGGAACTCTACTACCCGATTTCTCGGGATAGAGTTGACTCCACCATCCAACTCTCCGTGTATAAAGGCTCTTCCTACCAACAGAGGAAGACCCTTTTATCTCACGAAGAGTTCTGAGTTGTCTGATTTGCGCGTCAAAAGCGCATGAGCTCCCCGATGTTGATGTCAGAAGGACGCTCTTCACAGTGTCAAAGTCACCAATACCGGTTCTGGAAAAGCTCTTTAGCCAAACTTCTGTAGAAAACAACAAAGAAAAAGTATTTTAAACAGAAGTACCAACAGATGCGTATGAGACGCTAACAGATGCTCATGCGTCTTGTTTCATCTTCAACAGACTACAAGGCATTTTACGCCAGCGTCTCAGGTATATCACAATTCAGCAAGGCTTTTACGCTAGTGCTTCAGCAAGGCTTTTACGCTAGTGCTTCAGCAAGGCTTTTACGCCGGTGCTTCAGGTGTACCACTATTCAGCAAGGCTTTTACGCCAGTACTTCAGAAAATTCAAAAGGCAGATAATTGCTTACGATCAGACTTACCTCTTAGGTCAAATGGTTTGGCTCTAATAGTGGATGAAGCTACATCTGGTGATTGGGCGTACAAAGGAACGCCATTGGAAAGCATCGCCATTGTCATTTGTGGGAGAACGACATTGCAAAAAGTTATCTTCAGAGGAATGAGAATAAGAATATATGAAACATTCTCGGCTATTTATAAAGACTGAAGAAACTGTTAGGAGTCTATTTCGGGAAAAAATCCTATTAAAAGGCTCTCGTGACCACAAGACAGACGCCACGTGTCGGTTTGTTTCTTGGGAATGAACAACCATAGAAGCAGTCAAAAGAAGTGTTGAACAGTTCTACGTACCAACAGATGAGATTAACATCGAAACTTTATTTATAAAAAGGGGGGAGTGGACACTTACATATAAGAGAGTCACAATACATAGAATTTCATTTTCTCTCTCCTTCGTTGGACTGACGAAGGGAGGCACCTAACTCGCGCATGTTGCGAATCCCGGAGCGACGTTAAAAATGCATCTGCATCTTCTGAGCCCTCATATGCAGTTGGAGGACCACCATCGATGCGACTGAAGACTGCTGGAGTTTATCCGAAGCACTCTACAAAGTTGCATGCTCGCTCAAAGTCAATCCTTGAGCCCGAAGCCTCTTCATTGTTAATCTCCTTCTTTGGCGCCATGTCACTATGGAGATGAATGACAAGAGTGAAATTTTTTTCCTCAATTATACGATTGAATCAACTCTCTATATTTCTTATTGGAAACTGTTCATTATTAATGCAAACTCCGTGAAGCGAAAAGGCATTCGTAAGTGTTGACCGACACTATTGGAAATTATGCCGACTGTTGGATGTCCCCGCTTTTACGCGGATGACTGTTGCGTATCCCGAATTTTACGCTGACTAGTCAAAACTCAATTTTTACGCTTCTGTTCAAAGTATTCCAAACTTTGGAGATATTTGAAAACTTTGAAGGGGGTCTTGTAGGAGCGTAGAAAGTGCTTCAAAGAAAGAGTCAAAGTGATAGATCATCCTACTCCAATTGATCTACTTTACGCCGAAGAGAGGCTAAATACTTTACGCCCAAGACAAGGCTAATCACTTTACGCCTAAAGTAGGCGGATCACTTTACGCTCGGGTCTACACCCATGACTTTTACGCCAAGGACATATCAGCCACTTTTACGGTGGACAAAGCTGTCAAGTCTCACATTTAATGCAAACTCTGACATGGAGATATTAATGATGGCATATATCACAGAATTCAAAGGGATTTATTTTTACACAGAGACCAATGTTGTCGTTTAGTATGTGGATTGAGCTACTTTATGCTCACACTATGGCTTCTTTTACGCATGAAGACTATACGAGCTTTTACGCTCAACAGTTGACGTGTGCGTAAAGTCTATTTGAGCTACTTTTATGCTCAAGGTTATTTAACAACCACTTTACGCGGGGAGTCTATGACGGGGCTATTTTACACCTAGTCTACTGCTTTACGCTCAGAGTACATTGGGTTTATTTTTACGCCCTATTCTTCTGACCAGCTTGGAACGTGGTTTGCCTACATGGCTTTCATGCCACACATCCCGAAGAACGTGTGTACGTGCATCCTATTCTTAATGAAATAATGGGACACGTGTCAACGTATACAGAGGATGACTTTGGTCGTGGGTGGCGGTTGTTGGCGTAAAGACAGAACTTTCGCTAAGTTTTTACGCACAAGAGCCCAAGTTTATAAATGGACTTATTTTTCTCAAAGCAAGACACATAGAGACAGGAAAAAAGACAGAGAGATTAGAACTCAGAGATTTTTGATTCTCTGGAGCATTCTTCTTCAGCCTTTCTTTCAGAACAGAGTGAAGCAAAGCAGGAAAGCATTCGGCCTCGCCATCAGTGCCCAAGTGCGTCGATACCTTTCTAGTGACTTAGTTCTTCCAAGTTGTTCATCTTCAAGCAGCGATCTTCATCATCATCGTATGGTCCAAGGAACAAAGTAATCATTTACAGATCAGACTTCTACATCAATACTTCCCCAGAATCAAATTTGTACCTCTTGTACTTCTTCTCATTTTATTTTCAAAATTCGATTTACAGGCATTTTGTTAAGTGAAACAGTATATATGGTTCGGGACGTCTTACTATTGTATGTATGATGATCATACTCTTTGCTCTTGTATAATTGTCTGTGATTGAGATACCTAGGATTGTTAAACCACATGATTGACTGATGGCTTGTAGAGTAACCCCCATGTCTTGACAGCTAATACATGATTTCAGAGTATTAACGTAATTTGGGATTGCGTAGCTGGCTGTGTACGCCTCCGTCCAGTATTCTTGTTCTAGAGCGTTACATGGTTTTAGTGGTGGCCCATGCAGGTCACGATTTTCAGATTTGTGGGGGTTACCATGTTTAGATATCTCAATCACGATTATCCTTATTGATCTCCTTCGGATTATTCTCTACCTCTGATACTTGACTTGATATCTGTTTTGATCATTGATCATTCCTGTTTCCATGATTTGATCTTGTGTCCTTCAACTTTCAAGGGCACTGTTCTTGATCCTTCTGATTATCTTGTTTATGTTTTGCCGAGGGCAGCTCAGCATTCTTCAGCTAGGCCAGTTATGGAGATCAGCCTCAGCATTCAGACAGAGGTGTTAGTCCATTCCGATTAGCCAATCGCTTCTGTCTTCGTATCTCGAGACAGGTGATAAGGTTCATGCATCTGTTTCAACTACGATGACATGTCCCGGGTAGAGTCATCTCTTGAACTAAGTCATTGGTACCGACTTACCTTGAGGCTTGATTTTTATCCATTTTTGGAAATCAGCTTAGGCCAACGAGGATATTGGTTTCTACACAACTGTCTCAGGAGACATATTGATCCATATGCCTCCATCCCTTCTTGATCATGATTGTATTTCTTCTTGTGTATTTATTTACCGCTTACGCATTTATTTACATTACTGATTGTTTTACTTTACTTATATACAATACTTGATTTATTGAGATTTTTGAGTTTCCTGGAGCTTTTGTTTTGTTATCTTGCTCAACTAGCCTCAGAAAATTTCGAGGACAAAATTTCTCTAAGGTGTGGAGAGTTGTGAGACCCGTCTCACTGTATCAGTATTTTATACGGATACGTATTTATTTGAGCTGTATTTCGTATTTATCGATTTGTGTGATGTTTTAAAATTTTCTGAAGTATTTGATTTCATGACTAGGTTTAACTTGGATTTGGTTTTATTGGGTTTGGTTTAACTTGGCTTGGTATTGGACTTGGTTTGAATTGATTTGATTTAGTTTTATTTGGTTCGATTTAAATTGACATGGGTTGGTTTGACTTGGATTTGGTTTAGTTTAGTTTGGTTCTTTATGAGATGAGGTGTATGGTTTAGATTGAAGTGGAGAGGAATGAATGGTGGAGATCACTTGAGTTTGTTATATAAGCCACCTTTTCTCTCTCCCTCCTCATTCACCCTCCTTCATTTCTTTTCTACCAAACCTAGCTATTAGAGAGAGGCAAGTACACCTTGCCGAACCTTGAACAAGTTTATTTTGTTTATTCCCACTTCTTTCTTGCACGATTCTAAGCATATTTAGAACATGGAGTTTTCGGTTTTACCGAGTGGATTGTTGCAGATCTAGCTTTATGGTATTTTCGGTTTTCATGGGTTTTGATCTATCAAACTTGCATGTTTTTGTCAACTGATGGTTCCATGTTGTAGAGAATTTTATTTTACCCAAATTTGACCCATGGAAGTCTGGATTTGGGTTCCTATTGTTGTTTGGTGGAGTATGGAGGCCATGGTATTTTCCATGGACATGTTCTCTGTGGGAAGCAAAATTTGTATTTCCTGGCCGCATGGCCATGCAGCTTCATTGCATGCACTTAGTTTCTTTTGCATGCACTTATTTAATATTTGCTCTGGCCTTATGTGACTCCCTAGCTTTTTTAGCTGGCTAAAGGCGAGCTTGTATTTTGCTTAGCCGCATGAGCAGGACAACATTATTTACTTGCTGACATAAAAATGTTATTAGTTTGCATACAAGCATTACATGCTTGGCCACATGCAATATATATATATATATATAATTGCTTGGCCACGTGCAACTTGTTTGCTTAGCCGCATAAGAACTATTCACTTTGGCCGCATGACCATTTATGCATTGCATTACTGCCACGTGGCCATTATTTTCACTTCTTGGCCGCGTGAGAATTAAATTGTTTGCATGGCTTGAAAGCAACTTACTACAAGCCACCTTATTTAACATTGTGGCCGCATGGCCTAAAGCCAACAAATGAGGCTGCTTTCTAACAAACCATGCATGTATGGTTGCAAACACTAACTTTTCCATACATTAATAGTTGTATGCATTAGCATGAAATAAATAAGGTTGCCTACTTTAGCACCAATTAATTCAGTTGCATGCAAATGCATGAATTAATATATTGCATAAGGCTTTAGCATAAAGCATGCATGCTAGCTGAAAGTATATGATTGCATACTTAGTTCATTAAATTGTTTGCATGGCCATTCCAAAGTATTGGCCGCATGACCACTTGTTTTGGTAGTGGCTGCATGGCCTATGTGAACTTGCTGGCCGCATGGCCAATAAACTTCAGCTGGCCGCATGGCTACTTAGCTATTTTGAGCCGCATAGCAAATTGCTTGTTGCTTGCATGCATTGATTGTTTTTGAACCGCACTTTTGGCCGCATGGCCTTGCACTATTTTATTGCATGGCATAAGTTTTTACTTCTTGGCCGCATGAGGGTTCTTGGCCGCATGGCCTTATGTACTTGCATGGCATATTATAATGCGTGAAATAATTGCTTGGCCACGTAAACCAATATTTAAAAGGTTCACGTGAACCTTTTCTTACTGCATTAATTGTTGGGTCCCACATGGCCTCTGTACTTGAGTGGACACGTGTCCTTTTCGTTTGTTTTGAATGTAAGTTTGTATTTATTGTGGGTCCTACCATCTTTTGTCTTATTTGATTCATGTTGGCTGGCCGCATAAGCTTTGGCTGGCCGCATGGGTGGTCTCCCACTCTCTTTGGCCGCATGTATGTTCTCCCACTTTTGGGCCGCATGGGGTCCACTTTGATTGTTTAAATGTTTTATTTGCCTGAATTATGGTCAGAATTTCTTTCCACTCTCAACATGAAAGTTGTAGAGTTTCTCCTTGGCTTCAAGAATATATATATTATATTATTATTTACTTGCGCAAGTTTTTCCCCTCCTTGATAAATGAGAATGACTTTACAGTAAAACTTCAGTTCTACACCAACAACCTTCTTATACTGCTCTACGCATAGTACCAAATCTACAAATTACATGCAATGAAAATGGAGTCCTTCGTGCTAAAAAATCTCAAGATTTACGCACACAACTCCAAACGCGTAGAAATGTACAATTTGGTTCTGCAAACGCAGCCAGTAATCTTCTTTATACACAGGGGACTAAACGTTTTTCTACCCCGAATGTAATAAAGAAGACTACTCCCTCCACTCCTTCTGACTTACGTGAATTGCTAATGCAAAAGCATAAGAATAAACAATCTCCGGTGACATTTCCTCAAGAAAAACATCATTGTGATTATCACCAGGTTGTGATCAATTGTTGTTGTTCGACTTCAAAACGGTCAGTTTTTGATCGATTGAGTTTTAATGTGTCTCAACAACAAACTGAAGACCAAGAACATGAGTTGTCATATGTGTCAGTGAACATGGCATCTCATACTAACAGAAGACGACGTCCAAGACGAAATATATCCCAAACCCCAGGTCAGCAACAGTTCAACAGACTTCTTGATTCTTTTGAGGGAGTATATCAAAACACTCGATCAGGAAGACAAATACAAATGCAAACTTCTGATTCAGAAGCTGGGGGTACTCAATCTTTTGAGTCCGAGACAAACAGTGTCGATTCATACTTCTATACTGATCCTTCTATATCTTCAAGAGAGGTTGAATCCTACGCTGTTGGAGATGAACCAGAGACCTCATCTGTTAATACAGAATAGCATCTCACTGCCGTTGAGCAATCACTGAAAGACATGCATAACATGGTGCAAAACATGCATCAGATAATATTGAATCAGCAAACTGCTCAGCCGACAGTAGTAACACCGGTACCAGTAGCAGCACCAACTCAAGATAGTCAAGGGGCTGAAATACCTTTGAATATTCAAAAGCCTGCTGTTAATCAAAATTCTGCATCTCCAGATCCCATCATTCCTGAAGATGTACCACCTCTAGTGGGGGTTATGGTACATCCAACAACCATTCAATCAAATGTGCTTCCTCAAACCAGTGAAGCCATTCAAGCAGTGTGTGAGCTCAAAGCACAGTTTGAAGTTTTGAGGCACAAGGATAAACTCCAGAGGTTAGGTATTAAGCAACCTTATCCTTCTCATTGGAATGATGTACCATTTCCACCAAAAGTCAAGCTACAATCTATGGTTTTGTTCGATGGAAAAGTATCTCCCAGTCAATATATCAATTACTTTGATATTATGACTGTACATCTGCAGAAAGATGACGCTCTTCTCACTCGAGTGTTCATCGGGTGCCTGACGGGTTCGGCTTATGATTGGTATCGAAGTTTACCCGACAATTGCATTTCGTCTTTTGACGAATTTAAGACAATGTTTCTCTCCCGCTTCTATGAAGGAGGTATGGACATGAACATGTCCTCCTTGATAGAAATCAAACAAAA
Source organism: Iris pallida (assembly GCA_029216955.1). Taxonomy (NCBI): domain Eukaryota; kingdom Viridiplantae; phylum Streptophyta; class Magnoliopsida; order Asparagales; family Iridaceae; genus Iris; species Iris pallida. The sequence goes on from JANAVB010036020.1 coordinate 13,701,573, forward strand.
GGAGAAAGAAGATACTCGGACGTTCATCGAACGTTTTCGACAGGCGACTTTAAAGATGCCCCCGGGTATGCCAGATTCAGCACTCATTGATACATGTAAGATGAATCTGCGACCATCTATTGCTGTTTTTACGGGTTCTCAATTCACAGATTGGGCTTCGTTCATCATAGCAGCAGTTTCTGCCGAGACCAATGGTAGGTTGGCTCGTGAACATGGGATGATTTTTGCCTCAGATGATAGAGGAAAGAAAAGTAATCCTGGTAATAATCCCGATAATTGTAATGTGAAAGTAAAAGATACCCTCATGGTTAATCTTTCCAAGAATAAAACGATGCCGAATAGTCAGGAATCTTCCAGGCCAAAGGAAGAATACTCTTTTGATGAGAGTGATATCCCAGGGATATTTCAGTGTCTGGTGAAGAGTGGCAAACTTCAGATTCCAGAGCCAAAGAGGCCTAATGAGGTGAATCTAACTGACAATCCCAAATATTGTATCTATCATAGATACATTAATCATCCTACTAGTGCTTGCTATGTCCTGAAGAAGAAAATCCAGGAGCTGATAAATGGCAGTGCTATCGCCTTAACTAATGATGACCATACGGTTACAACCAATATGGTTTCTCTTCAATTCGAGGATTTTTCTCCACAGCAAGTAGCAGATGGAATTATCCCAATCCCGAAGGCGACAATGAAGATTGTGAATATCCCGCCTGCCAGAAAAGAAAATGCAGGATTGCTGCCACTCACACTAAAGAATGGTGAAATCATGTGGGTACATCCTGACTTAGTGCCTGAATTGAAAAATAAAGGTCAAACTTTAAAATCCAAAAAGGGTAAGAAAGTCAAAACCTACAACATGATTTCTCATGATATTCCAGATCCTGATTACTTGGATCGGCTATGGGATGGCTTTCCTTTAGAAGATAGATTGAGAGGACTGAACATTTGTCCTCCAAGTCTAGCTCCTCCTACCAAGCTCAAGCTTACTCATCAGCAGTGGTTAGCTATGAATAGTGTCCCTTTATACCGGGCGCAACAAGTCTTCGTTGCTTATGAAAAAGCTCCGACATAGATTTTTCCTCGTATCCCGAATCCTTCTCCTCCTGTGGCTACAGAGACATATATTCCTCATTCTCCTGTGGATACAGAGATCTCTTCTTCTTCCTCTGTGGAACCATTTGCTAAAAGTTCGCTGCCCATTCATCTGTACAGTCAGCAATCTGTCCTTCTCATGAAGAAAATGGGTTATGACTTTCAGAAGAAAGAAGGTTTGAATTATGATAAAGGAATACGACTTCCTTTATAAATTCAAAATTAAAAATCCACTGTTGGATTGGGTTCTGAAATTCCTCACAACAAACCTTACGAGAAAAAGGCTAAAGGAAGGAAGACTAAATCCTGCAATATGGTACTTCCTTCTCTTGAGTATGAGGAAGAAACTTTTGCTGGTACAAGATCCGGGAAAGAGTACCACAAAGATTATGAAGGATCTTCCAAATAAGCAGAAGACGTCGTGGAAACACTACCAGCTCAACCTTCTCCTGTTCCTGCTAAACCCTCATTGGTTGAAAAGGAAAAATAGAAAGCAGTACATTTTGACGTTCCATTGAAGTCTGCTTCCAGTCAGGGGGTGGTGATGAAACCTTACAAATTTGATATTCTAGCTCAGTTAGCCAATACTCCAGCTAGACTATCCGTATTTGAACTGCTTCGTCTTTCTAGAGAAAGCAGGGAAACTTTGAGTGAAGCTCTACTTCAGGAGGATTTATGCTTGGCTCAACTCAAGAGTCCTGATAATACTCCAGTGTCGTGTCCGCAATGTCATAGTGTTATGGAAGCAATTCCTAACATCACCTTTACACAAGAAGATATGTTGTTGAAGCATAACAAATATGACAGGCCTCTGTGCTATACTGGGTATATTGGATCTACTGAAATTGACAGGATCTACATTGATCCTGGGTCTTCAATTAGCATAATTCTTCAGAGTATGCTAAGACCCCTGAGGATTCCTACTAGTGATTTGACTTATACTAGTACTACGATAGTCGGTTTTAACTCTGGCAAAAGTAAACCACTGGGAAGATTCGTCTGCAGATTCAGATTGGCGATCTCCGAACTATGGTAACCTTCTTGTAGAAGCATGGAAAATACTAAAGAAATTGACTCATGCGGCCAAGAAAGACCCATGCGGATCAGAAAACGCATGCGGCTCAGGGAGTCATGCGGCATAAGGAGCTATGCGGCCGGAGGCATTCCATGCGGTTCAGAAGACATGTGGCGTGACAGTGCTCCCCTCCGATCCATGCTGCATTAATTGCTTTGACGGTTGACCCCTCTAAAAAGTTGACAGACGTGACACCAAAGCAGGTAATTATGACTCTGTCATGATGATGAATCTCTAGGGAAGAGAAAGAAATCTCTGACACGATCCCCCGAGAGCAACAACATGCCACGTGGCCCTGCCACGTGGGTGTGCTTATGCGGCTCGAAGTGAAGACTTCCCATACGGTTCAGAGTAAAGCTGTCCCATGCGGCTCGAGTGTAATCATCCCTATGCGGCTCAAGAAGATCATGCCCATGCGGCTCAAGCAGACACACCATTATGCGGTTCATACGGCTCATCATATGGTTCAGAAGTCTGAAGGAGGGGGCCACTGCCCAGACAGCCCTGACACGTGTCCCAAGTCTTATGCGGCCCAAAATTCATACGGCCTAAATCTCATGCGGCCCAATCTGTATGCGGTTCCAGTCTCACCATGGGCTCTCAGGACACGTGTCCTCAGCCGATCAATCTCCCAGATTTATGGCAATCCAAGATCGGGTCGAATCCCAATGATCTGGGGCACGTGGCAGGAGAATAAATTTAATTTATTCGCAGATATTAGAGAATCATTATAAGGAAGATTTATACCAATCAGCATTAATTGCTAATGGAGATTTGGTGTAATCTACCCTTAATGGTTCTGATTCGTCACAATCAGAAACGAACGGCCTGGATTGATCAATCCCCAGGCCGCCGCCATCTCGAAGAGCTAACCATTGGCAACCCTAGTGATCACATCCCACTATTATAAATAGCAAGGTGCCATTCCCTTGTAATATATAGAGAGATATACAAAAAAAAACCAGAGAAGAATACGTATACACAGAGAGACTTCCCCCATAGTCAGAGAGAGAATATACACAGAGAGAGAGAAGCCAGGAGAGCAATCAGAGAGAGAGCAAGAAGGCATTTCTTCGTCAACGATCAAGCAGATCTTCCCCGAGTCAAGGCTGCGTACCGATCGTCCAAGGAGTAAGGCAGAGCGGGCGTCGCTTTTCCGAGCCTCTATCGTCACCCCCCAGAATCTAAAATAAACAATCGTACTTAGACTGCTGTACTTAGGTTTTCGTCCCTAGGCTTTCTTTGTACGAGCGAGTTTGTATTATGAGTCTAAGTTCAGTCCTCCGATAATTGTTCTGTACTTTTACAATCAATGGCAAACACGATGGCGGCTCTGCTAGGGACTAACTTCTCCACGGCTGAGGAGTTGGTGACGCAATCGGACGCAGCCAAACTTGGCTCTACACAACAGAAGATGGTCGTACGCTTCGACCAACAGGCGTTCGAAGAGATGCTCTCTGAAGGTAGCACTGGCCCGGTCCAGAAGCGCACCCGCACCATAAAGGCTCGCAAAGAGTGGAGGCCAAAATCATTTGCTCCTCCGCAAGCCCTTGATAGGGTGCTCTCTATTGCTCAAGATGGCGAGAAAGACTCCCCTGCGGCCCCACTTCAGACTGTAGACAACTCTACTGTCCCCAAGTCCGGCAGAAGAAAACACTATGATGCTGGACTTGCAGGGGCAAAGAGGAACTCTACGCGATCCGAGCCGCAGAAGAGTATTAGCCGCAGGGAGAAAGCCCATACGGCTACAACCGCCGACCGCATAAAGAAAACTCATGCGGCCACATCTGTCAGCCGTATAACTTATGTGGCTACAGTTGCCAACCGTACGGATGAGACTCATGCGGCTATTAAAGTCAATCGCTTGCAGAAAACCCATGCGGCCACAGATGCAAACCGCATACGGTCAGCCTGCACGGTCGTGACTCCTAACCGTATAAAGACTCATCCTACAACAAAGGACAACCGCATGCAGACAGCCTGCACGGTACCCAATGCTAGCTGCATAGCATCCGTCACACGCTTCTCTCGATCAGTCTTCGACCGGCTTTCATGCGGTCTTGACTCTGATCATTCTCTGGATGATAAACCAGACTATGTGGTATTCGACTTAGACTCCTCCTATTACGCACCCACAAGTGCTAAAAGAAGGAAGTCTAGGGTAGCACGGGCTCATCAAGTCCAGACGACTGCCCCAACTTCTGACTATCGGGGCGTCCCGCTGATTATCATGCGGGCCTCTGATGGAAAGTTATATAAAACCACTCAAGTCCAGCCCCCGACGGCAAACAGACAAAGTGGTTCCTCTGACCTGCGTAAGGTTATCCTCCACAAACGTAAGGAAAAAAAGGAGCTTCGGGGTGTAAAGAGCCCTCACACGGACATTAATGCACCCAGATCATCGTCAACTGCTGTTGCAGCAACGCGGCGGTGACGGAAGACCGGGCATCCGTCTTCCAAAGACTACATCACCCGAGCTCAGAAGATGAGGCACCTCCTGTTGTCTCCTGCAAGTCCGCGCAGAATGTTCTCGCCAAGGGAAGAGGGAAGAAAACGAGCATCTCCAGCCCAAAGGTGTCAACTACTGCAGCTAAGAAACCGTCGTCTAAAGGGTTATCCTCCACTGGAGTATTTCAACACACCCGTTCGAAGATGAAAACTGCTGCAGTAGGAAGTTCGTCGTCTGCAACATTGGGGGTCGTCGGAACTGGAGGTAGCACTCCTCCAAACATCCACGACAATCTGACATTCCAGGAATACGGACTGGAGGAAGCAAATCCTCTGACGGATACAACAGATACCGACGTCCCCAAGGACATCCTAGACGAAGCAAGCTCCGAAGTCGGGGGTAGTGTTCCTTCCGAGTCTGAACCTGAAGAGAACATCCCCACATATTCTGATGATTTCTCGATGTACGGGTACGACTCGGAGGGTACATCCTCCACCACTCCTTCCGTCACTCCTCATGTGAAGACGGTGTTCATGACAGACAGCAATCAAGGCGGTTCCGGTGATCGCCAGTGCATCGACACTTCGGAGGCCATATTGTATGCCTTGGTCAAGTCTGTAGACGAGATCAAAGCGGCGCTTCCTAATCTGCAGGGGGTGACACCTGGCCAGACAAGCACGGGTCCCCCAATCAACGTAGATTCAAATTCGGTGGCACCGAACCCGGGCAATAATCCTCCCGAAGTAACGTCTCCGACTGCGACAGATGAGACACGAGAAGTAAGGAGAGAAGTTCAAGAGCTCCGAGCCATGTTCCACGCCAGAGAAAACTCTCAAGACTTCAGAATAGGGCAACCATATCCTGCTGAATGGAGGGATGTTCCATTCCCACCAAGATATAAGCCGTTCAATATCAACCCCTATGATGGCAAGACCTCAGCAAGTCGGTACATCACTTACTTCGAGGTCACTACCGACCATCTGCCCTATGATGACGCTATCCTGACACGGTTATTCATTGGGGCATTGGAAGGAGTCGCCCCATTCCTTCGCTGGCTTCAAACGCCTGTTCTTGGAGAGGTTCTATGAGGTAGGGTAGGACGTCACGATGTCTACCCTCATGGACGTCATTCAAGGAGAGAAAGAGCTGACGAGGAATTACATTGAGCGGTTTCGTCAAACCGCAATGAAGTTACCATCTGGCAACCCGGACTCCTCCTTGATCAAAATTTGCCAAAAGAGACTACTCCCAATAATCAGTCTCTGGATGGGAGAGGGTCAATTCAAGGACTGAAAGGCTTTTATCATTAGTGCTACAAGTGCCGAAGAACGATTAAAGAAGGCTCGCCAACTGGGATTACATATCTCAGAGGGAGAGAACAAGAGCAAGCGTCCCAGTACCACCAACGACAATGGGGGTAGCCCCTCCAACAACCGGGACAACAGAGGCAAGCATGCTATGGTGGCCGATACAGCCCAGAAGCCTGAGTCGCAACCTGCGGACAAACAATGGCCTCAAATCACTTACTCTTTTGAAGGCGGTCACGTCAAGCCTATCTTGGACATGCTCATACAAGGAGATAGGATTCAGCTTCCTCCACCAAGACGGGAGCCTCGGCCGGCTGATCTGGAGAACCCAAAGTTCTGCCATTACCACCGCTACGTCCACCATGCTACGCACGACTGCTACCAACTGAAACGATATATCCAAAACCTCATCGATTCGAACGCTCTGGCCATCGATTTCGAGAAGGCAACCGTGGCAGCTAACATGGTGTCCGTACAATTCGGCAGCTTCCCTCCAACGGAGACCCAGGACGGGGTTATATCCATCCCTCTAGCAACGATGGAGATTGCTAATCTCCCGCCTGCTCAAGCTGCTGGTCTAGTACCCCTCACCACCTCACAAGAGGAAATCATGTGGGTCCATCCGGACCTAGTCCATGAGGTAGCTCAGTCCACTCCATCTTCTAAAAAGAAAAGTGGAAAAGTCAGATCCTGCCGCACCACCTCAGCAGATGAAGAGGAAGTCACGGCCGTTGTTACTCGATCCGGAGCACAATCTCAACCTGTGGCTGAAAACTCGACTGATGATCATCCACCCATTACCACGGATGCTCCGGGACCGGCTCAGCCTTCGACGACCGACAAGCCTAGGCCGAAAGAGACTCGCTTCGACAAATCTCTCCGAAAGGAAATACCTCAGGGGCTGGAGAGGCCCTACAACTTTGACATCTTGGCACAATTGACCAATACACCAGCCAAATTGTCCTTATATGAACTCCTGAGGCTCTCAAAGGATGTCCGCACAGCTTTGAGCGATGCACTTCAAAATGTTGACGCGTACCTGGCTTAGGTCAACCTCACGGAAAAAAATCATCCCGCAGACCTCCAAGACAGTGCCTGTACGGGAGCAATGCCCAACATCGTCTTCACTCCACAAGACATGCTCATCAAGACTAATCTACACGATCGCCCATTATACTACACAGGCTACATCGGCGACATAAAGGTGGACCGGATGCACATTGACCCTGGGTCTTCCATAAGCATCATTCCAAAAGGACTACTGCATCATCTTCGCATCCCGATGCATCACCTGACCCCTACAAACACCGCCATCAGCGGGTTCAATTCCGACAGGAGCTACCCAATCGGGAAGATCCGTCTGAAATGTCAGATTGGCGATCTCCAATCAGAAGTCACTTGCTACGTCATAGATGCCGACACTTCATACAACATCCTTTTGGGGCGCCCTTGGATACACGATTACATGATCGTGCCTTCCACACTACACCAATGCTTCAAATATGTCGACAAGCACGGCTTTGTGAGGACAGAATTTGCTGACATCGATCCCTTCAAAGGGGTCGAATCTTATTACTCGGACTCCTGCCTATATGAAAAGTCGAAGAGGCACCTTGAAGGAGGAAATGAACAAACTGATGTTGAAGCAACCACGGGATCAGAAGAACCTCTGACAATCCACCTCCAGGCTCGCAAGCCAGGCAATTCTGCACCCCTTACGGCCACGCTGCGTAAGGACGCGATCAGCCTATCGGCACAGGAAGAGCAGTTGAGAATCCGGCTGCCAAGGTCCGGCCAGGTACCGAGACCCACGACAGGGCCACTTACCATCAGATTGCCGAGAGTCGGTCAATCCCAAACAGAGAAGCTCAATCCCTCCGATAGACCTCTGACGATACGCCTGCCTAAGAAAGGTCGTCACCCCGATGCGAGGTCTGACACTTCAAGCGAACCAGCCACCCCTCGCTCCACATCAAGTACCAGACTAGGGGTTGCTAGTCTACCGACAACCCCATGCTCCGCTCCGTCAGTTGAACCTCTGAATATCAAGCTGACTAGGACGCCCTCTCAATCTTCATTCACACAGGGGGTAGCCGAAGAGGAACCAGAGCTAGCCAAGTATGTGGCTGCCCACACTGATGCTCCCTCCGCAGATGATGTAATCCCTCTAGAAAAGATACCTTACTTCATCAATAAAGGGTTATCTTTGAACTACACCGAGCTCAATAAGCTATGTACAATGAATGCTATGGAACACGGTATAGGCACTCACCTACATACACAGGTGACAAATGTGTACACCGCTATCCAACTTACTCCAGTAGAAGACGCTTACCGAATAATCGAGGGAGGGGACCACCCAATCATCTTCGGCCGGACGAACAACCCGCATCCCCCCGCCATGGAAGAAGTCGACTTCGGGTCAGATGCTGGAAGACTGCCTCTGTATCTCTATAGCCCTCAATCCAAATATCTCATGCAGAAACAGGAGTATGATCTAGAGACAACGCCAGGACTGAACTACGGCACTGGACGACGATTACCTTTGAAGACACCAGCCCCGGCGGGCAAACCACGGAACTACTATAATAAAACTCGATACGGTTTAGGGTATCTAACGCCTACTATGACCCCTGAAAGCTCAAATGAAGAATGCGACTGGCAGTCACATTCAACCGGATCACCGACTTCCGACTCAGATACCAGCATCGGAGATGTGTTCAGACAAGTCATGTCAGTCAACATGGCATTCACCGACGCTTACGAGGAAGACGAAGACATCCCCGAAATCCTTGAGCTAGAGCCATGGGCCCCGCAATTAGATGCACAATGGGAAAAGCGGTTCGAACTGAGAGAACCTCCTACTGAAGATGAGGTCATACAAGTGGATCTCGGCAGCGAATCTTCTCCAAAACCGATCTTTATCAGTAAAAGCCTAACTGACGAAGAACAAGAGTCGCTGTTAGAACTTGTCAGAGAATACATTGATGTGTTCGCCTGGAGCTATGAAGACATGCCGAGGTTAAATCCTGACATCGCTCTCCACAAACTCAATATACGGCCAGATGCAAAGCCAGTCAAGCAGCAACAACGACGCTTCCGTCCAGGCGTCATGGACGCAATCGAAGCCGAAGTCAACAAGCTAATAGCCAGCAGCTTCATTCGTGAAGAGCAACATCCTGATTGGGTCGCCAATATAGTACCCATCCTCAAGAAGAATGGGAAGATTCGAATCTGCATCGACTTCCGCAACCTGAACGAGGCATGCCCCAAAGTTGAATTTCCCCTTCCTATCACAGATATCATGATCGACAATACATGCGGCTTTGAACGTATGTCATTCATGGATGGATTCTCGGGGTACAATCAAATCAAGATGTCTTTCGACGACGAAAAGCACACCTCATTCCGAATCCCGATTGGCACATACTGCTACACAGTCATGCCATTCGGTCTAAAGAATGCTGGCGCTACATATCAGCGAGCCATGAGTATCATTTTCAGAGAACATTTGCGCAAGACAGTGGAATACTATGTCGACGACATCGCCGTTAAGAGTCGCCGTAAGGAAGATCATCTGCAAGACCTGAGAACGGTGTTCAACTTAATGCGAGCCCACAATCTGAAGATGAACCCTACGAAATCGTTCTTGGGCGTATCCAGCGGGAAGTTCTTGGGCTTCATCATCACTGCACGGGGTATCCATGTAGACCCCGAGAAAACGAGGGCAATCATGGAGATGGGCCCCCTGAGAAATCTCCGTGAACTTAGAGGCCTCCAAGGGAGGCTAGCTTATATCAGGAGGTTCATTTCCAACCTCTCCGAACGATGCCGACCGTTCACCCACCTCATGAAGAAGGGAGTCTTATTCGTATGGGACGAGAAATGCCAGCGCGCTTTCGATGACATCAAAGAATATTTATCAAATCCTCCAGTCCTGGTGGCCCCGGCCCCTGGAAAACCGTTCCTGCTCTATGTACGAGCAATGGAACACTCCCTCGGTGCCCTGCTGGCACAAAATAATGATGCAGGCCACAAGCAGGCCATTTACTATCTCAGCCGAATGATGGTCGGGCCCGAACACCGATACACCGCTGTGGAGAAAGAATGCCTCGCCCTGGTATTCGCCATTCAAAAGACGCGACACTATGTCACGGGGCAAACCATACATGTGATCTCACGAATCAACCCTCTCAGGGTCCTCATGACCAAACCTGGGGCACTCAGCTCCCGCCTCGCTACATGGGCGATATTGCTGTCCCCCTATCATATGATCTTCGTCCTGCAGAAGGCTGTCAAAGGTCAAGCCCTGGCAGACTTTTTGGCGGCCCATCCAGGATCGGAATCATCCAAAATACATGAAGAAATCCCAGATGAGGTCGCCGATTCAAATACAACCACCCACGATAACATATGGCGGATGTTCTTCGATAGCGCTTCAAGAACCGGACCCAAGGAAAATATCGTCGTCGGAGTCGGAGAAGTATTGGTCTCTCCTACCGGGCTAGTGATCAATCGCGCCTACTCTCTCACGGAACCCTGCTCTAACAATGTGGCCGAGTACAACGCTTTGGTCATTGGCCTCCAACTCGCAAGAGAACTGGGGGTAGAATACCTTGAAGCATACGGCGACTCGCAATTAATCGTCAACCAGATTCGGGGGACGTATGAAGTCCGCTATGAAGACATGATCCCCTACCACCAAATAGCGATCAACATTATCTCATCATTCGAGGGATTCTTCATCGAACACATCCCCAGACTCCAAAATATCGAAGCTGATGCCCTAGCAGGCCTGGCTGCTTCCCTAGCAGTGCCAAACTACTCTCATCATTCGGTCGATGTAATCGGCCATGAGCTGGTCTGCCCCAAGAACAACGTTTAAGCCATGGCGAGTTATTCTGCTCAGATGATCGACGGAGCGCCAGACTGGAGACAACCATTCATAGACTTCGTGGTCTACGACATCCTGCCCGAGAACCCGAAGGAGGCTACTTCTATCAGACGGCGTTCTCTCAGATTCTTCTACGATACAGAGACAAAAATGCTGTATCGCCGCTCCTACGACGGATTACTACTTTGGTATTTGTCGAACGCAGAAGCCAAAGAAGTCGTACGAGAGGCTCATGACGGTGTCTGCGGGGCCCATCAGCCTGGCCCTAAGCTGCAAGACCGCCTTCGCCGAATGGGCTACTACTGGCCCACGATGGTGGCTGATGCAATAGATTATGCCCGAAAATGCAAGGCCTATCAAGTCCACGCAGACTCCATTCACCAACCATCCAAATTTCTACATCCGACAGTGGTGTCCTGGCCATTCGAAGCATGGGGAATGGATATCATTGGTCCAATCACCCCACCTTCCTTCCGAGGACATCGCTTCATACTTGTGATCACTGATTACTTCTTAAAGTAGGCAGAGGCTGTCCCACTCGCCGAAGTCAAGACTTCGAACGTAATCAGCTTCCTGAAGCACCACGTCATCTACCGCTTTGGACTGCCCCGAAGGATCATCCATGATAATGGTCCGCAGTTTATAAGCCACACATTCTACCGATTCTGCGACAAACACCGCATTCAGAATGTCCCTTCGACACCATACAACCCGACAGCAAACGGGTTAGCAGAGGCATTCAACAAAACAATCATCAAACTCCTCATGAAATTTGTCTCCTCCAACAAACGCGACTGGAACGAGAAGCTCGGCGAGTGCTTATGGGCTTATCGCACCACGGTTCGAACAGCCACCGGGAATATACCATTCTCTCTGGTGTACGGGAGTGAGGCAGTTCTCCCATTAGAGACTCAGATTCCCTCACTCCGAGTCACCCTCACTTATCAATTGACAACGGATGATAACTACCGACGTCGACTACAAGAGTTAGAGGCCTTAGATGAAAAACGCCTCCTAGTCCAGCAAAGGATCGAATTATACCAAGCACGCATCTCAGGAGCCTTCAACAAAAAGGTCAAAGTCAGAACATTCCAAGTGGACGATCTTATTTTGGCAGTCAGGAGGCCAATGGTCATGACTCACAAGACCACCGGCAAGTTCCAGCCAAAATGGGAAGGCCCATTTATCATCGAGGCCGTGTACTCCAATGGTGCTTACCGCCTCGCCAAACAGAACGGAGACTTGCTCATGTTGCCCGTCAACGGCAAGTTCCTGAAGAAATACTATGTTTAAACAACATTTTCCAGAGTTTCGAGTTATGTGCCCGCTGGTACCTCTGAACTCAACCCCCTAATTTTCCAACTTATCGAGTCACGTACCCTCTTGTACCGCTGAACTCATACCCTAAATTCCTAAGTCATGTACCTGCTAGTACCTCTGAACTTACACTTTGATTCCAACATTCACAGATTTTCGAGTCACGTACCCGCGTGTACCGCTGAACTCATGCCCTTCTTCCATAAAGATATCCCAAATTTCCAAGTCATGTACCTGCTGGTACCTCTGAACTTACACTTTGATTCCAACATTCATGGATTGTCGAGTCATGTACCCGCTAGTACCAATGAACTCACCCTATAATTTTCCAGATCTTCGAGTCATGTATCCGCTGATACCACTGAACTCACCCTCATAGTTTTTCAGATTTTCGAGTCATGTACCCGCTGGTACCGCTGAACTCACACTCACCATTCTCCAGATTCTCGAGTCATGTACCCGATGGTGCCTCTGAACTCACATCCTGGTCACTCTTTCAGGTAGAAAGTTATGTATGATCATACCGCTGAACTTTCTTCCTACAAGAGATCCTCCCTCATGATCTAATACCTGCACTCCCAGTGCACAACAAAGGTAACGGATCCACAAATTTCCGAGACGACCATGTCCTCATCACCTCTGAGTCGTCCCATTTCTGCCAAAAACAAATCATCCCTACATAGAATTTCCATGTCCTCATTACCTCTGAGTTGTTCTATGTACCCCCCCTGTCAAAGAGACCCTCATGCTCACCATGTCCTCAGCACCTCTGAGTCAGTATGATTGGTTCCTTTCTTTTAAACTTATTGTCCGTATCCAAAACTAGGGTATGTTAGGGAAAATGGGTCCACGCAAAATGACCCGATAAAAGGATTATTACAAAGCAAAAGAGTGAAGCAAATATATATTACATTCAGTCAGAAATCAGTTACATCCACACGGTTACAGGAAAGTTCTTTATTACAGACAAGACACCTCAAACCCCTAGTTACAAAAATACGTATACAATTCCTTCAACCACATTACGTATGAAGGGTGCAACTGAGGAAGATCCTCGTCCAGAATAGGAGAATCAGGATTCCCAGTGGTGTCACCATCAGCAGTCTCGACGGTGGGGAGGACGTCGTCCCTCTCAGGCTCCGATTCTTCTTTCATTGTCTCCTTCTTAACAGAGGAAGGCCCCTGATTGACGCCAGGGAGCGACGGATCCTCTACCACTGCAATATCAGCACTCGGTGGAGACACTATAAGAACCAAAAGACGGAAAAAAAGTGATGAGAAATGATGACAACAGTCAGAAGATATTCAGAAGTGTTCATGCGGCTCGTTTAAAGACAACTCTTATGCGGCTTGGGTATGGAATATATTCCATGCGGCTCATAGGATGTGTATGCGGACCACGTAATCTAAAAAGCTCACATCAAAATGATTATGCACGAAGCAATGCAGCAGAGCAGCATCTTTTAGGGTTTCAGAGCACCCAATCTTCCGCACAGTCCTTACCTTCGACGACAACATGAACATCAAGACGAACGGATGGTGCGGCAATTGAAGACGAAGCCGACTTCCTGCTCTTAGCCACAACCCTTTTCACTGCCTTGGAAGCCCTAGGTGCCATCGTGGTTTGTCAGTTGGAAGAAGAAAGCAAGACAGAAATCTTAATCAGAAAGAGTCCAAGAGAGAAATCCTTCTAAATACCCTTCCATTTATAGAGAAAGGAGGAACAAGACCGACGCTTCATACAAAGTAGTCGACTCTTCGGCTATCGATACTGACTAGTTAATTAGAGGTCAGAAATTCCTAGGATCCTGCTCCAAAAAGGTTTGCATGCATGACATAATGGCGTGGCGAGAAGCTATGCGGCTGAACAATCTATGCGGACAAGATCTCTATGCGGTCAGGGTTTCATACGCGATTAAAAGAGCACGGCCATGCTTCTTATTCAAAGTATTTCAATTTTACAAATTAAAAACTTTGAAGGGGGTCCTGTAGAAGCATGGAAAATACTAAAGAAATTGACTCATACGGCCAAGAAAGACCCATGCAGCTCAAAAAACGCATGCGGCTCAGGGAGTCATACGGCATAAGGAGCTATACGGCCGGAGGTATTCCATGCAGTTCAGAAGACATGTGACGTGACAGTGCTCCCCTCCGATCCATGCTGCATTAATTGCTTTGACGGCTGACCCCTCTGAAAAGTTGACAGACCTGACACCAAAGCAGGTAATTATGACTTTGTCATGATGATGAATCTCTAGGGAAGAGAAAGAAATCTCTGACACGATCCCCTGAGAGCAACAAAATGCCACGTGGCCCTGCCACGTGGGTGTGCTTATGCGGCTCGAAGTGAAGACTTCCCATGCGGTTCAGAGTGAAGCTGTCCCATGCGGCTCGAGTATAATCATCCCTATGCGGCTCAAGAAGATCATGCCCATGCGGCTCAAGCAGACACACCATTATGCGGTTCATGCGGCTCATCATATGGTTTAGAAGTCTGAAGGAGGGGGCCACTGTCCAGACAGCCCTGACACGTGTCCCAAGTCTTATGCGGCCCAAAATTCATGCGGCCTAAATCTCATGCGGCCCAATCTGCATGCGGTTCCAGTCTCACCATGGGCTCTCAGGACACGTGTCCTCAGCCGATCAATCTCCCAGATTTATGGCAATCCAAGATCGGATCGAATCCCAATGATCTGGGGCACGTGGCAGGAGAATAAATTTGATTTATTCGCAGATATTAGAGAATTATTATAAGGAAGATTTATACCAATTAGCATTAATTGCTAATGGAGATTTGGTGTAATCTATCCTTAATGGTTCTGATTCGTCACAATCAGAAACGAACGGCCTGGATTGATCAATCCCCAGGCCGCCGCCATCTCCAAGAGCTAACCATTGGCAACCCTAGTGATCACATCCCACTATTATAAATAGCAAGGTGCCATTTCCTTGTAATATATAGAGAGATATACAAAAAAAAATAGAGAAGAATACGTATACACAGAGAGACTTCCCCCATAGTTAGAGAGAGAATATACACAGAGAGAGAGAAGCCAGGAGAGCAATCAGAGAGAGAGCAAGAAGGCATTTCTTCGTCAACGACCAAGCAGATCTTCCCCGAGTCAAGGCTGCGTACCGATCGTCCAAGGAGTAAGGCAGAGCGGCCGTCGCTTTCCTGAGCCTCTATCGTCACCCCCCAGAATCTAAAATAAACAATCGTACTTAGACTGCTGTACCTAGGTTTTTGTCCCTAGGCTTTCTTTGTACGAGCGAGTTTGTATTGTGAGTCTAAGTTCAGTCCTCCGATAATTGTTCTGTACTTTTACAATCAATGTCAAACACTTCTATGTTATCAACTCAGACTTATCCTACAATATCCTTCTTGGAAGACCATGGTTACATAAGCATAATATCATGCCTTCAACTCTCCACCAATGCTTCAAGTATATGGATTCCCAAGGAGTTGTGAAGACTGAGTTTGCTGATATCAATCCTTTCAAGGGTGTCGAAGCCTATTTTTTTGATTCAAGGCTTTATAAACAAGAGCATATGAAAGAGATATCAGACATAGCTGAGGATCATCATCTACTGAGAATCAGTCTCTTAATGAAGATCCACCAGAAGAGCAACCTTTGAAGATCATAGTCAAGGGACGAATCCAATCCCAACCTGTCAATGATCAACCTTTGATAATCAAGGTTAAAGGAAGAACTCAAACTTCATCCGAGGAATCAATAAATATTCCTGATAAGAAGCAAGTTCAACCTTTTGTGATCAAAGTCAAAGGGCGTACCTCTTGTACGAATGATCCAGAATCACCGTTGATTGTCAATCTTGGCAAATCTACGCAGAAGACGGATAATGGCCCACTGTTGACTAATCCGAAGCGTAGTAATCAGATTGTAAATGATGTAAATATTGATCATTCTGTACTTCTTGAGTCAAAGGGCGTACCTTTTCGAGTATATGGCTGTCAAGTTTATTGAAAGAATGACTTTATCTTTGGATAAGCAAAGTCATCAATATAAAGGCGACATAGAGCCAGAAGGAACTTTGTACATTGATCATAAGAAAAATTCTTTTCTTCCTCATGTAGATGTTGGACCTTATGCTCAAAGGTTCCTGACATCTTCTTCCTATCTTCTACCGGTAGCCGCTTCATCACAAGCCAGCGTAACTTTTAAACACCACGAAGAATCTTATTTCGTGGTTCTGTCTAATAAGAAAAACAAGCGCCAAATTGTGTTTGGTCTGGCTAGAAATATCCCTGTTGCTCAGACAGATGAGCTGAAAGATAAAAACAAAGAAAGAATCCGAATTGACAAGTATAGTCAACAATCTATCAAGATTATCCAGAACATGGGATATGATTTGAAGACTATGCAAGGTCTCAATCAGGGCAAAGGTAGACGACTCTCGTTATGTGGTGATCCGTTTTACCAGAAGACTCGTCATGGATTGGGATATGATCCATCCTACATGTTGGATGACGATATGCAAGAAGAATTCTCTTCTAATTCCTCACAATCATTTGACGAATTTGAGCAGGTATTTTCAACTTACATGGTTCAAATTGATGATGAATCCGAACCATTTGAAAATGACCCTTGGGCCCAACAAATGGACACTCAATGGAAACTTTGTTTTGAACAGCGACAGCCACCTATAGAGGATGAGGTTGTCCAGATTGATGTTGGAGATGGAACTACGTCCAAACCAATATTCATCAGTAAGAACCATTCTGACGATGAAAAGGAAGATTTGATAAAACTCATCAAAGAATATATTGACATCTTTGCATGGATTTATGAGGATATGCCGGGTTTAGATCCTAAAGTTGCTAATCATAAGCTCAATATTTTGCCTAACACCAAGCCTGTAAAACAACAGCAACAGCGCTTTAGACCAGATATGATGGATGCAATCGAAGCAGAAGTCAAAAAGTTGATCACATGTGGATTTGTACGTGAAGAGCAACACCCGGATTGGGTTGCCAACATTGTCCCTATTATAAAAAAGAACGGAAAATCCGAGTTTGTATAGATTATCGAGATCTTAATACGGCTTATCCAAAGGACGAATTTCCACTTCCTATTACTGATGTCATGATAGACAATACATGCGGTTTTGAACGTATGTCTTTCATGGATGGATTTTCAGGATACAATCAGATCAAGATGCATCCAGAAGACGAAAAACATACTTTTTTCGAACACCCCTCGGAGTTTACTGTTATACGGTTATGTCGTTTGGCCTTAAAAATGCCGGTGCTACATATCAACGGGCTATGAGCAACATCTTTCAAGAGCATCTACGAAAGACAGTTGAGTGTTATGTAGATGACATCGCTGTTAAAAGTCGATCAAAAGATGATCATATTCAAGACTTAAAGACAGTATTTGAATTGATGCGTTAACATCAATTGAAAATGAATCCTACCAAGCCTTTCTTAGAGGTTTCTAGTGGCAAGTTTTTAGGATTTGTTTTTACTTCTCAGGGTATCCATGTTGACCCCGATAAAGTTAAAGCAATCCTCGAAATGCGTCCTCCTCGCAATCTGAAAGAGCTCCGTGGTTTTCAGGGCCGCATTTCTTATATCAGGAGATTTATATCTAATCTCTCTGGGAGATGTCAACCTTTCTCCCGTCTGTTAAAGAAAGGTGTATCTTTTATCTGAAATGAAGCGTGTCAAGAAGCCTTCAATGATATTAAACAATACCTTACAAATCCACCTGTTCTGGTACCTCCAGTGGTAGGAAAACTATTTTTACTATATGTTCGAGCCTTAGATCATTCACTTGGTGCTCTGCTCGCACAGAAAAGTGATATGGGTCATGAACAGGCGATTTATTATCTTAGCCGAATGATGGTCGGAGCTGAACATAGGTATACTCCTGTAGAAAAGGAATGTCTGGCTTTGGTTTTCGTCGTACAAAAGACAAGACATTATGTGACAGGACAAACTATTTATGTCATCTCCAGAATAAATCCTATCCGGATATTGATGAGAAAGCCGAGCATTCTTAATTCCAGATTAGCTACTTGGGCGATGTTGCTCACTCCTTATGATATGATTTATGTACCTCAAAAATCAGTAAAGGGTCAAGCATTAGCTGATTTCTTAGCTGCTCACCCTATACCAGAAACATCAAAGTTATATAAGGACATTCCAGATGAAGTCGTGGATTGCAACATGACTTTGAAGAACGATATATGGCAATTATATTTTGATGGAGCATCACGAGTAGGACCTAAAGGCAACATTGTCTCTGGGTAGGAATCGTCTTGGTTTTTCCTGACAAAATAGTCATATACCGTGCCTATTCTCTCAATGAGCCATGTTCCAACAATGTAGCAGAATATAATGCCCTATTAATTGGTCTCCAAGTAGCAAAACAATTGGATATTGAGTTCCTAGAAGCTTATGGAGATTCTCAATTGATTGTTAATCAAGTTAGAGGGACTTATGAGGTCAGAAACCCTGATCTCATCCCTTACCATCAAGTGGTAGTCGAGTTGGTCCTTTCATTCAAAGGATTCTTCATTGAATTTATACCATGTTCTCAGAACGTTGAGGCTGATGCTCTTGCTAGCCTAGCTGCAGACTTGGCTGTTCTAATCCGAAGGCAAAATACAATTACTTTGTTGGACCGAGATCTGTGCTGTATCAAGAATAATCTGTATGTTGAACAAAGTTATACTATAGAGCCAAGTTCCCAACAGAAGGATTGGAGAACTCCATTCATTGATTATACAGTTCATGGGATTTTGCCTGAAGATCCTAAAGAAGCTGCATCAATCAAGAGACGATCGTTTAGATTCTATTATGATTCGTCTTTGCATATGCTCTACCGTCGTTCATATGATGGACTCTTGCTGCGCTGTCTCTCAGAAAGTGAAGCCAAACAAACGCAGCGAGAAGCTTATGATGGTATTTATGGTGCTCATCAACCGGATCCTAAATTATAAGACCGTATTCGAAGAATGGGGTATTATTGGCCCTCTATGATAGCAAATGCTGTAGACTATGCCAGAAGATGTAAAGCATGTCAGATTCATGCTGATTTTATTAATCAGCCATCTGAATTTCTACATCCTACAGCAGCCTCTTGGCCCTTCGAAGCTTGGGGTATGGATATCATTGGTCCTATTAACCCTCCTTCTGTCAAGGGACATCGGTTCATATTAGCTATATCCGATTACTTTTCTAAGTGGACAGAAGCAATTCCCCTTACTGAAGTGAAAACATCTAATGTGATCAGCTCCATCAAACATCATGTCATTTATCGCTTCGGGATTCCTCGACGAATAATTCATGACAATGGTCCGTAATTTGCCAGTCAGGCATTTTATCGATCCTGTGATAAGAATCGAATTCAGAATCTGGCTTCTACGGCTTATAATCTAGCTGCTAATGGTTTAGCAGAAGCTTTCAATAAGACGATCATCAAACTTCTCAAAAAGTTTGTCTCTTCTAATAAACGTGATTGGAATGAGAAACTTGGAGAATGTTTATGGACTTATCGAACAACAATCCGAACTCCTACTGGTTTTATACCATTCTCATTGGTTTATGGATGTGAAGCTGTCCTCCCATTGGAAATCCAGATTCCATCCCTTCGAATAGCCATTGCTAATGAGCTAACTACAGAGAATAATGATCGCTTACGACTCCAAGAACTTGAAGGATTGGATGAAAAGCGTCTTCAAGCACAACAACATATTGAGCTATACCAAGCCCGCATATCTCGAACTTTTAATCATAAAGTTATAGAGAGGGTGTTCAAGGTTGGCGAACTAGTATTGGCTGTTCGAAGACCGATGGTGATGACTCACAAAAGCAAAGAGAAATTCCAAGCAAAATGGGAGGGTCCTTATGTTATTGAGACCGTATTTTCCAATGGCGTCTATCGATTATCAAAGCCTAATGGAGATCTACTCATGATGCCAATCAATGGAAAATTTCTTAAGAAATACTATGTATAAAAAAAAGAGACAGAATGAAAATAAAGTTTCTTTTATATTTTTTTTGGTTCAAGACAAAAGATTAAGGACGAGGGCCACTCCCTTCCTTATTGAATACATAGTCAGCCAATACATAGAAGGCATCATTTCCTGAACTCATGAAAAATTTGCAGACAGCCATCCTCGATGCTTCTTCTTCAGAAGTTTTCCCTGGCTCTACTAAGAAAGCAAGGATGTCTTGGGGTGGCTTGGGCGTAGAAGAGCTTCCACCTATTTTGGTTGGGCCTGATACAGTGGGTTCAACGGGGCACGCCTCAACGATGTCCTTAACTTTTCTGGAGACTTCATTCTTTTGCTGCATATCCTTGGAAGACATTTCCAATAGAGGAGTGGAAATAAGAATGAAATATTACAAAGAGTTTTCGCCTATTTATAGGAGAGATCTGTTGATGGACCAGTCTCTGAAAACAACCTTTCATTCCCGAAACGGTCTATCCGTCCATTCTATCAGGTTCATTCAGTTAATTATGGAATTGAATCAATGTTCTCTTTTTCCGAAAGTTACGTTGATTGATTTATACATTGATATGGACCTATACGCTCATGACATCTGTCTCCTTATTCCTCGGCTACCAAGGTTTGGTTAAGCTGGTTTCTTGTCTCCCGGGAGAGGGATTTTAAATCTTCTATTTTATCAACTGATTAAAAAGTGGGATTCGTTATTTATCATGTCTTCATGACCTCTGAATGGATATTAAATCCACTTACTTTCCTTATCTATCATTTCCATCTGACCTCTGCATAGACATTAATCTACTTTTCTTTGAGTTCGTACATACTGTCATGTCCATATTACATCTGATAGTATTCTATACTCTAAAAACAGAAAACAAGATTTCATTATCTATCATGTCCATATCACATCCAGATAGATACAAATCATTGAGCATAGAAGACATATCATTTCCATTCCCATATCATCAAAAAAGTCTATTACATTTCTTAGACTTTCTTACAAGTGATAATGGAAATCTATTACATTCTTGGATTTTCATTCTATATACACAACGATAGCCTAATGGAGATCTGTTTCTTCTTTGGATCTTCTTTGTCGGATTCGTTGTTGGTGTCAATTCCTTGCTGTCCAAGCCTTTGTGGCGACCAGAACAGAAGGAATCAAACTCTGGTCTTCTCTCTCTAACGAGAGGAGAATCCCAGAGTATGGCAGCCCGAAGACGTGTTGCTGCCAATACAACTGGTGGAGGAGTTGCGGCACCTCAAAGGAGATAGGAATGTATCCAGCATTGGGATACAATTCCTAGTCCTGCCGTGAAAAGAACTCTACTACCCGATTTCTCGGGATGGAGTTGACTCCACCATCCAACTCTCCATGTATAAAGGCTCTTTCTACCAACAGAGGAAGACCCTTTTATCTCACGAAGAGTTCTGAGTTGTCTGATTTGCGCATCAAAAGCGCATGAGCTCCCCGATGTTGATGTCAGAAGGACGCTCTTCACAGTGTCAAAGTCACCAATACCGGTTCTGGAAAAGCTCTTTAGCCAAACTTCTGTAGAAAACAACAAAGAAGAAGTGTTTTAAACAGAAGTACCAACAGATACGCATGAGACGCTAACAGATGCTTATGCGTCTTATTTCATCTTCAACAGACTACAAGGGATTTTACGCCAGCGTCTCAGGTTTATCACTATTCAGCAAGGCTTTTACGCTAGTGCTTCAGCATGGCTTTTACGCTAGTGCTTCAGCAAGACTTTTACGTCGGTGCTTCAGGTGTACCACTATTCAGCAAGGCTTTTACGCCAGTACTTCAGAAAATTCAAAAGGCAGATAATTGCTTACGATCAGACTTACCTCTTAGGTCAAATGGTTTGGCTCTAATAGTGGATGAAGCTACATCTGGTGATTGGGCGTACAAAGGAACGCCATTGGAAAGCATTGCCATTGTCATTTGTGGGAGAACGACATTACAAAAAGTTATCTTCAGAGGAATGAGAATAAGAATATATATGAAACATTCTCGGCTATTTATAAAGACTGAAGAAACTGTTGGGAGTCTATTTCGGGAAAAGATCCTATTAAAAGGCTCTCGTGACCACAAGACAGACGTCACGTGTCGATTTATTTCTTGGGAATGAACAACCATAGAAGCAGTCAAAAGAAGTGTTGAACAGTTCTATGTACCAACAGATGAGATTAACATCAAAACTTTATTTATAAAAAGGGGGAGTGGACCCCTACATATAAGAGAGTCACAATACATGGAATTTCATTTTCCCTCTCCTTCGTTGGACTAACGAAGGGAGGCACCTAACTCGCGCATGTTACGAATCCCGGAGCGACGCATCAGATTTAAAAATGCCTCTGCATCTCCTGAGCCCTCATATGCAGTTGGGGGACCACCATCGATGCGACTAAAGACTGCTGGAGTTAATCCGAAGCACTCTACAAAGTTGCGTGCTCGCTCAAAGTCAATCCTTGAGCCCGAAGCCTCGTCATTGTTAATCTCCTTCTTTGGCGCCATGTCACTATGGAGATGAATGACAAGAGTGAAGAATTTTTCCTCATTTATACGATTGAATCAACTCTCTATATTCCTCATTGGAAACTGTTCATTATTAATGCAAACTCCGGAAAGCAAAAAGGCATTCGTAAGTGTTGACCGACACTATTGGAAATTACGCCGACTGTTGGATGTCCCCGCTTTTACACGGATGACTGTTGCGTATCCCGAATTTTACGCTGACTGGTCAAAACTCAATTTTTACGCTTCTGTTCAAAGTATTCCAAACTTTGGAGATATTTGAAAACTTTGAAGGGGGTCTTGTAGGAGCGTAAAAAGTGCTTCAAAGAAAGAGTCAAAGTGATAGATCATCCTACTCCAATTGATCTACTTTACGCCGCAGAGAGGCTAAATACTTTACGTCCAAGACAAGGCTAATCACTTTATGCCTAATGTAGGCGGATCACTTTACGCTTGGGTCTACACCCATGACTTTTACGCCAAGGACAGATCAGCCACTTTTACGCTGGACAAAGCTGTCAAGTCTCGCATTTAATGCAAACTCTAACATGGAGATATTAATGATGGCATGTATCACAGAATTCAAAGGGATTTATTTTTACACAGAGACCAATGTTGTCGTTTAGTATGTGGATTGAGCTACTTTACGCTCACACTATGGCTTCTTTTACGCATGAAGACTATACGAGCTTTTACGCTCAAAAGTTGACGTGTGCGTAAAGTCTATTTGAGCTACTTTTACGCTCAAGGTTATTTAACAACCACTTTACGCGGGGAGTCTATGACGGGGCTATTTTATGCCTAGTCTACTGCTTTACGCTCAGAGTACATTGGGGTTATTTTTACGCCCTATTCTTCTGACCAGCTTGGAACATGGTTTGCCTACATGGCTTTCATGCCACACATCCCGAAGAACGTGTGTACGTGCATCCTATTCTTAATGAAATGATGGGACACGTGTCAACGTATACAGAGGATGACTTTGGTCGTGGGTGGCGATTGTTGGCGTAAAGACGGAACTTTCGTTGAGTTTTTACGCACAAGAGCCCAAGTCTATAAATGGACTTATTTTTCTCAAAGCAAGACACACAGAGACACACAGAGATAGGAGAAAAGACAGAGAGATTAGAACTCAGAGATTTTTGATTCTCTGGGGCATTCTTCTTCAGCCTTTCTTTCAGAATAGAGCGAAGCAAAGCAGAAAAGCATTCGGCCTCGCCATCAGTGCCCAAGTACGTCGATACCTTTCTGGTGACTTAGTTCTTCCAAGTTGTTCATCTTCAAGCAGCGATCTTCATCATCATCGTATGGTCCAAGGAACAAAGTAATCATTTACATATCAGACTTCTACAGCAATACTTTCTCAGAATCAAATTTGTACTTCTTGTACTTCTTCTCGTTTTATTTTCAAAATCCGATTTTCAGGCATTTTGTTAAGTGAAAGAGTATATATGGTTCGGAACGCCTTACTATTGTATGTATAATGATCGTACTCTTTGCTCTTGTATAATTGCCTGTGATTGAGATACCTAGGATTATTAAACAATAGGATTGACTGATGGCTTGTAGAGTAACCCCTATATCTTGACAGCTTATACGTGATTTCAGAGTATTAACGTACTTTGGGATAGCGTAGCTGGTCGTGTATGCCTCCGTCCAATATTCTGGTTCTGGGGTATTACATGGTTTTAGTGGTGGCCCATGCAGGTCTCGATTTTCATATTTGCAGGGGTTACCATGTTTAGATATCTCAATCACGATTATCCTTATTGATCTCCTTCGGATTATTCTCTACCTCTGATACTTGACTTTATATCTGTTTTGATTATTGATCATTCATGTTTCCATGATTTGATCTTGTGTCCTTCAACTTTCTAGGGCACTGTTCTTGATCCTTCTGATTATCTTGTTCGTGTTTTGCCGAGTGCAGCTCAGCATTCTTCAGCTACGCCAGTTGTGGAGATCAGTCTCAGCATTCATGCAGAGGTGTTAGTCCATTCCGATCAGCCAATCGCTTCTGTCTTCGTATCTCGAGACAGGTGATAAGGTTTATGCATCTGTTTTAACTACGATGACATGTCCTGGGTAGAGTCATCTCTTGAACTAAGTCATTGGTACCGACTTACCTTGAGGCTTGACTTTTATCCATTTTTGGAAATCAGCTTAGGCCAGGAGGACATTAGTTTCTACACAACTGTCTCAGGAGACATATTGATCCATATGCCTCCAGCCCTTTTTGATTATGATTGTATTTGTTTTTGTGCATTTATTTACCACTTACGCATTTATTTACATTACTGATTGTTTTACTTTACTTATGTGCCATGCTTGATTTATTGAGATTGTTGAGTTTCCAGGAGCTTTTGTTTTGTTATCTTGCTCGACTAGCCTCAGGAAATTCCGAGGACGGAATTTTTCTAAGGTATGGAGAGTTTCGAGACCCGTCTCACTGTATCGGTATTTTATACGAATACGTGTTTATTTGAGCCGTATTTTGTATTTATCGATTTGCGTGATATTTTAAAATTTTCTGAAGTATTGGATTTTCATGACTAGGTTTAACTTGGATTTGGTTTTATTGGATTTGGTTTAACTTGGCTTGGCATTGGACTTGGTTTGAATTGATTTGACTTGGTTTTATTTGGTTCGGTTTAAATTGACATGGGTTGGTTTGACTTGGATTTGGTTTGGTTTAGTTTGGTTCTTTATGAGATGAGGTGTATGGTTTAGATTGAAGTGGAGAGGAATGAATGGTGGAGATCACTTGAGTTTGTTAGATAAGCCACTTTTTCTCTCTCCCTCCTCATTCACCCTCATTCATTTATTTTCCACCAAACCTAGCCATTAGAGAGAGGCAAGTACCCCTTTCCGAACCTTGAAAAAATTTATTTTTGTTTATTCCTTATTCTTCTTTGCATGATTCTAAGCATATTTAGAACTTGGAGTTTTCAGTTTTACCGAGTGGATTGTTGTAGATCTAGCTTTATGGTATTTTCGATTTTCATGGGTTTTGATCTGTCAAACTTGCATGTTTTTGTCAACTGATGGTTCCATGTTGTAGAGAATTTTATTTTACCCAAATTTGACCCATGGAAGTCTGGATTTGGGTTCCTATTGTTGTTTGGTGGAGCATGGAGGCCATGGTATTTTCTGTGGACATGTTATCTGTGGGAAGCAAAATTTGCATTTTCTGGCCGCATGGCCATGCAGCTTCATTGCATGCACTTAGTTTCTTTTGCATGCACTTATTTAATATTTGCTCTGGCCGCATGTGACTCCCTAGGTTTCTTAGCTGGCTAAAGGCGAGCTTGTATTTTGCTTAGCCACATGAGCATGACAACTTTATTTACTTGCTGACATAAAAATGTTATTAGTTTGCATACAAGCATTACATGCTTGGCCACATGCAATATATATATAATTGCTTGGCCACGTGCAACTTGTTTGCTTAGCCGCATAAGAACTATTTACTTTCGCCGCATTACCATTTATGTATTGCATTACTGCCACGTGGCCATTATTTTCACTTCTTGGCCACATGAGAATTAAATTGTCTGCATGGCTTGAAAGCAACTTGCTGCAAGCCACCTTATTTAACATTGTGGCCGCATGGCCTAAAGCCGACAAATGAGGCTGCTTCCTAACAAACCATGCATGTATGGTTGCAAACACTAACTTTTCCATACATTAATAGTTGTATGCATTAGCATGAAATAAATAAGGTTGCCTGCTTTAGCACCCATTAATTCAGTTGCATGCAAATGCATGAATTAATATATTGCATAAGGCTTTAGCATAAAGCATGCAAGCTAGCTGAGAGTATATGATTGCATACTTAGTACATTAAATTGTTTGCATGGCCATTCCAAAGTATTGGCCGCATGCACATTGTGGCCGCATAAATACTTGTTTTGGTAGTGGCCGCATGGCCTATGTGAACTTGCTGGCCGCATGGCCAATAAACTTCAGCTGGCCGCATGGCCACTTAGCTATTTTGATCCGTATAGCAAATTGCTTGTTGCTTGCATGCATTGATTGTTTTTGAACCGCACTTTTGGCCGCATGGCCTTGTACTATTTTATTGCATGGCATAAGTTTTTACTTCTTGGCCGCATGAGGGTTCTTGGCCGCATGGCCTTATGTACTTGCATGGCATATTATAATGTGTGAAATAATTGCTTGGCCACGTGAACCAATATTTAAAAGGTTCACGTGAACCTTTTCTTACTGCATTAATTGTTGGGTCCCACATGGCCTCTGTACTTGAGTGGCCACGTGCCCTTTTCTTTTGTTTTGAATGTAAGTTTACATTTATTGTGGGTCCTGTCAACTTTTGTCTTATTTGATTCATGTTGGTTGGCCGTATGGGTGGCCTCCCACTCTCTATGGCCGCATGTATGTTCTCCCACTTTTGGGCCGCATGGGGTCCACTTTAATTGTTTAAATGTTTTATTTGCCTGAATTATGGTCAGAATTTCTTCCCTCTCAACATAAAAGTTATAGAGTTTCTCCTTGGCTTCAAGAATATATATATTATATTATTATTTACTTGCACAAGTTTCTCCCCTCCTTGATAAGTGAGAATAACTTTACAGTGACCCGTGGTGGTGCACTCTTGACTAGTAATAATGAATGACATGACATGATAGTGGCCCGCCGTGGTGCACTCCTGACAAGTAAACTTGATATGGTAACTTGACATGATAATTCTTGATAGTGGCCCGCCGTGGCGCACTCTTGACATGATAAACCTGATATGATATTTCTCGAAATACTGTTGCGGCGGCTAACATGACACGACAAGATTGAACGGCCTGGACACCGTGGACGATTGTGCTTGTACAAATGAACCAGTATTGTCTTGTATCATGTGTAGGATGGGGACCCCTGAGTACCACGGTCAGGGGTACCTACTGTAAATGGTTAAGGCTAATAACTAGAATAATACAGTAGTTCATGAAGAGACTTTTCCAGTTACCTGTTGCCCCTTTGATCCCGGCCTTATATATATACATGGGACTTGGAGCTATCTGTCATGATGAGCACATTTCCAGCCTACCGTCGAGTGGGGCACCTCTTTAGGACACATGTATCTCATTGCATTGTGTCTGCTATACTTGTTTTTCTTTTGCTGGGGTCACTCAGGTAGCAGCAGGCGGGTAACTGGACTTGGAAATCTCTTTGCATCTTGCTAGTAACTAGGCATGTGATAACCCTAGTTAGTTAAAGTATCAAGCCGTACTTATTGCTTGGCTGTGATTGTTGGATGAAGTTCAATCAGTCTAGTCTTATCTTGATCATGTACAAGATTGTTACATGTCCTGATTTCTTATTTTATCTTGCCGATAAATGGTGGGAAAAACCAAGTTCTTTCCAGACGAAGGGTTACAACCCCGGTCCTTGTTTGGTTTACGGGTTGTAACCTGGTTATCTGAATAGTCCCATGGTTATCCCATCGTATATCACCTTCCCAGTCTAAATCTAGTTCATAATTGTTCCAGGATAATGGTTGCAATGATTGTCCCTCTAATGTATTATACTCTGTATTGTCACTCTCTGATTGTCACTTAATGATTGTCACCTCTAGCAATAAATGATCAGATACCAAGTTCTGTTCAGGCGAAGGGTTACAATTTCGGTCCTTCTTTGGTTTAAGGGTTGTAACCTGGCTTCCGGAATAGTGCCTTCGTCCTCTCTTCGTTTATTGCCTAGCTCTATTTATTTAACATGTTCTTCAGTTTACTTATTGTAACACCCAGTTTTCCAGATGAGGGTAATTTTGAAATTTTGTAATTATAATTATTATTTATTGATAATTATTTCATATTATGATTTTTGGTGATTTTTAATCATTTTTAAACTATTTAAAATTATGACTTGTGATTTTGATATTTTACTATTGTTTGGTTTTAATTTCGAGGAATTTGTCACCCCCAGTTTTCAGAAATAGGAGTATTTTTGTCATTTTATATTTTTAAAATATTTTTGAAATTTATTTTATTATTTATGATATTGTTTTGGGGTTATTTGAGTCGGGTTCGAATTTCAGCTCAATCCGACTTGAAACGGGAATCCGGGGGTAGTGTTGACTTTAGTGGACCAACACATTAGTTAGACATGGCCCACATGATAGAAATATTTTAGTTAGAGGTTAGACTAATTATTATGGATAAGGTTAGTGTGATTAGAGACTTTAGAATGACTAATTTAGCCCCCAACCAATTAGCCCTTTCCTAATACTAATAGAATAGGTTAGTGGGGGCATTTTGGACCTTACCATAATAGGACAAATAGCCCCATATGGCCAGCCACTTTGGGAGAGGATAGGCTCAAGTTCATTTTATTATTCTCATCCACACTCTCTCTCTTGTTCTTCCCCAAATTTCTAGAGAGCAATCCATAGCAATTTCTCCACCAAATCCTTCCATTTTGCCACCAAATCTCCTTCTTTCCTTCTCCATTCTAGCCAAGGAGGAAGCTATCCAAGTTTGGGAGGATTCGGAGCTCGTTCGTGTTCTTTTGGAAACTCTACGTGTCGGTGTCACTCAGGGAAGGCTTTTCTTCGATTCGATCTACCGGGAGGTATAAATCCCTTCTTTTTTTCATTTTCTCATGTATATAGGTCTATTTTGAACCCATAGGAATGACCCCCATTGTTGTATCTCTATTTGTGTCCATTTGGAGGTCATAGGAGTGTCCTTTGTGTTGTGGTTGTGTCCATGTGAGAAAACCTCAAATTTGGACACACTATGTGTTATTGTTATGTATGAATGAATTATTACATGTTTAATCTCATATTTTTGTATTAGAGATGTGTTCTATAGTGTCTCATATATATATATTAGGGTAGAGAGTTAGTTCTTGATATATTATGTTATATACTTGTGTTCTTTTGTCTCAAACTACCCAAATTCGTCATAATTTTTATCCACGTTTTTAGTAGCAATAGCAACTTAGAAATGTCATAACTTTTAGCTTAAAACTCCGATTTATCTTTCGTTTTTTTTAAAAGAACCGTATCGAAGTTAGCTTTCCAAATATATATATTTTAATAAGCCAAATGCTTTCTGTAACTTTCTGTAGATTTATTTGAGTGTCAGCTGTACGAAAGACGAACGCGTTTCGGTATTTTCGCGATTCCGGAAGCTTTCGGACACGAAAATGCGATTCGTTTGAAGTTTTGAAAATCTAACATGAAGTACTACAATATAATTTAATCCTAGAATTTAGTGAATACCCAATTGGTACAGTATTGGTTTTAAGTAAAAGAGTGACTATACGATATATGCATTTTGTGTAACCTATGAGCCTATACAGTATGGATATTAAATAAATATAGAGTATGTAATACATGATATGTTAGATGAATGAAATAATATATATATGATATATATCCTCTTTACATTAATGTATATATATGGCTGAATGCAAGCATGTAGGAATGCAATTAATGTAATATATGTAAGCAATGCATGAATGAAAGAATGATATACAATGCATGCATGAAAGTATATAATGAATGCTAGATATAAATGTAGGGTATATATGCAATGATAGATATGAATGCATAATGTATAAATATTGTAAATACAATATCAGATTTCATATGTAGACATAGAACCAATGCATAGCTGATATTTAGATTGAATGTTAGTTCATTTTAGGTTGTTCGAACACTGAACTGTCCATGTAAGCATATATACCTGCCTTTTCCTATTGCCAAGCCAATTTTAGTTTTCAATATAGTGGAATGTCTATGGTTGTAATGTTAACCTTCAACCCCTTAATTCGAAATGTTAGTTAATTTCAGTATTAGACAATGCATGAGCTGTATGCATATGGGATGTTGGCTTAATGGCAGATTTCAGATAACATGGTTCATTTTATGTGGTTAGTTACACCAGTTTATGGGATAGCTCACTTTAGTTTATATGTAAATATGGAACTAAACTGAGAATGAACTTCACCCTCTGCACAAGGACACCCCACTCTATATCAACCACCATGCCATGTAACCCTTCTCTAAATGATTGCTATAATATATATAGATTTATGTAAAGTATAGATGCATGTTAGTTATAACTTAAATAGTCTCTACTCTAATGTATATAGATGTATACTTGTAGCCATGCATGATAAGTATAATACATGTGTAATGTAGATGGGTTAGCTTTGTGCCATGTGTAGTGTAAACTCATAACTAGTGTTGATTTCTCTTTTCATGTACACCTCCATGTTCACACACACACATAGCTTTACATGTTAGTTCCTTTCTCTTATATATATATATATATATATATATATATATATATATATATATATATTATATATATATATATATATATATATATATATATATATATATATATATATATATATATATATATATAATATCGAATATGCATGATAGTGATGTATCTTGATGTGTGACTTGTGTTGGCTTGTATAGCCTTGTGATTGGTGTGTGACTGCTAGCCTAGGCTTGGTTAGGCCTAGTGAGACTTATTAGACTTGTTGGGCTAGGACTTAACCTAGTTGACTAGTGTGGTTGACTAGAGTTGACCAAGTGTTGACTTTAGTCTAGTTTGACCTAGACAGTATGCAGATGCATTATAGATTACTATTATCATCCCCTGTATACATCTTGACTTGTGTTGCTCTAACTAGGAGTCAGGTACCTCATCTCGGATAGTACATTTATTTCAGACATTCAGATACGAGGCGAGTACATTCTCTGACCGTTTCATACTTGTCTAGATTTACATTCTTGCTCTAGATTACTGTACTTGATGCTGACACGTTGTTATCACGGATTGGTACAATACGGATCTTCTTCTGAGATGTTATCTCCTTGTATTCACTAAATACATATTATAATGTGCGTTTCACTTACATATTATATTTATTGAATACCCTTATCATTGTACACTCATTGTGTATATTGTACTCTCATTATCACATTGAGCCATTGTACAAGCCATTGTACAAGCAATTGTACAAGCCATTGTATAAGGTAACGTAACTGAATTGGATCCTTGTGTATTGATTGGGGAGGGAGAGAAAAAATGGTTATGTGATCAATCCTATTGTATAAGAAATTGTATATGTCCATTGTACACCCACGTACAAAGGAGTCCCATTTTATTGTATAACCTAACCCGTTTACATAACCATATTGTGCTCTAAATCATATGTTGCTTACAGTTCTTACTTATCATATATAGATATTTCCCATTATCAAATTTTTGCTGTTTTTATATATATTCTTCTTTCAGCGTTTCATGTACCTTACTCTATTGCATGCTTTATATTTCCTAACATGATATGAACTGCGTGAGATGTTTTGTGCTCACTCCCATCCTGACTGGACCTGTTGAAAATTTTACAGAGGATGATGAGGAACCCTGCACCCTTACTTGGAGTTTGCCTAGTTGACACTCGCGACCTGGACCCCTGGGGAGGTTCAGGCAGCTGCTCAGGATGATACCTTGTATAGTGTAGATAGCTTAGACTGTCCTTTCTTTTCATGTTTAGCTGTTGTCTTATTTTTAGAGTTGTATATTTTAGAGATGTTGAGACTTTGTTATTTCTTTCTGCTGTAACTCAGTTGAGGATTTCTTATCTATTTCCATCATGCTACATTCTACCTTAGATTGTGATTGAGTTGTACCTCTATATTGGCCTCCTTATGGAGAGTATTCATATTATGTAGTTATAGTTCATGACCTAGAACAGCGTTCTACCGCCGACACTGCGGCGTAGGCTGGACGCTGTTACGTACTCGTACCCTCACGGTGGGTACGGGTCGTGACACGTTTTTAGTGGTGGCCCATGCAGGTCGAGTTTATATAGTGGTATTCGAACTAGTGTATCACTACAGCCTGCAGTAGGATTAGGATATTTTTGGGGTACTCAATCACATTAGGAAAAACTCTTAATCAGATTCCTTTTATCCAATTGCTGCTTATTGATTTCCCTTGAATATAAACTGTCCTTCCTTGATTTTTTGCTTCATTCTCAGTAATTGCTTCTTGTTTTGATCTGTCTTCATGATGGTTATGAAGACACGATCTCATCGCTTCGGTTCGGGGGATACTATCGAGTGGCTGGCCACCTCTCGTCCTGTTCATCAGGGCCTCGAGATCGCAGCTCCTGTTGTACCGACTAAGGTTGGCGTTTCTGCTACATTGGAGGTGTACCTATATCTCTACAGAGATTTTCTTCCGTCATTTCTGATTCTCTCAGCAGCGGTGATTCATGCAGCATCAGCAGCAGACCAGAAGAAACTAGAAGGGCGAGCTATCGTCAGGACAGTCGAGGATGCACAGACCGTTGGAGATCTTGCTGCAAGTTTCGTTCTTCTCAATTCCATTCCCGCAATTGTCTTTTATAATTACCTTGAAATCCGATTCCATCTGTTCCTTGTTGATTGATTTATTTTTGTCATGTTACTCTTTTGTTGTGTTTGTTTTTTTCTTCTGAAAAAATTATATGGGCTAGGTCACCTAAATCATGGGAACTAGAATCCTCGATAGTCGTGTTAGTTGGCATAGTGAGGACATGTAGTCAGATTTTGGATGTATTCTCGGGTATGGGAATTTAAGATTTTCGCCGTCGCATGCGACAATACGGAAATTTTAAATACCATGAACCTAGAGGTACGTACCTTAGTCAAGGACTCTGTGATTATCGTAGCCTTGCTCACTAGCATGATGAAGACTCTGGACAACATGATTTTGGACAGACGCATATGATTAACAGATTGTATCTTGAGAAGGTTTAAACATCATACCCTTTTGATTGTTATAAATGACTTAGGAGTAGGGATATTTAGTTTTGTAGAGCTTATTCATAGGTAGTTCCTTCATAGTATAATGGTATGATGACTTGTAGAGTGTCTGTACCCTAGAGGTGATAGTTAGCATTGGTGTTAGAATAGTAACCCATTGCAGATAATTCTCCTGTTATCTATAATACCAACTAGTTACACATAGGATGTTAGTATGCCTTACATCCTTGATGATTATTACTACTTTTCCTTACCTTTTCCAATGAGGCACCTATGACCAGAGCCTGCCTTTGAGTATAGTTGTAGTTTCACCTAAGACCGAGAGGTCTATTTGTATAGATAGATTGCAGATGATATTGGCATATGGGATATAGGTTAGTTGGTATCTATAGGCCATTGTTGTATAGGGTTATAAACATGTTGTTTAGCCTATACTTGGTTCAGTTTTCCATTTTAGTTAAGTTCCCTTCGTATTGAGTTCCTTTGTGTTGATCACCTTTATAGGCAGTGTGCAGGCCCTTCACTAGATACCATGTCCCCTTGATTCAGACCATTCATCCTTAGCCTAGTTCTAAGCATTGTTTCAGACCCTTATAAGTTTAGTCTGCCTTAACCCTTGGTTGATCAGTCATGTATATATATAGATGATATACTTAGGATATATGTGATGGGTTGTTGTTCTTGAGCATATATATATGTATATATATATATATGTGGTATTTGGTATTCATGTGCTTAGCTTGTAGGTATTTAGTTATAGGTGACTTGATAGGATTGGAAAGTTAAGAGCTAGTCTATTATAAAGTTTCTCTTTTGCTAAATTCTAGTTGCCAACACCTAAATAGCTAGCATAGGTAAAACACTAAGAAGTTGACCAGTTGATGACCAAGTACTTGGATGTTGAGAAATTGACTAGTGATTGACCCTTGACTATGTTTGACCTAGAAGGGGGTGCGATCATCTTAATTTCGAGGACGAAATTTTTATAAGGTGGGTAGGATTGTAACACCCAGTTTCCCAGATGAGGGTAATTTTGAAATTTTATAATTATAATTATTATTTATTGATAATTATTTCATATTATGATTTTTGGTGATTTTTAATCATTTTTAAACTATTTAAAATTATGACTTGTGATTTTGATATTTTACTATTGTTTGATTTTAATTTCGAGGAACTTATCACCCCCAGTTTTCAGAAACAGGAGTATTTTTGTCATTTTGTATTTTAAAATATTTTTGAAATTTATTTTATTATTTATGATATTGTTTTGGGGTTATTTGAGTCGGGTTCGAATTTCAGCTCAATCCGACTTGAAACGGGGACCCGGGGGTAGTGTTGACTTTAGTGGACCCACACATTAGTTGGCCATGGCCCACATGATAGAAATATTTTAGTTAGAGGTTAGACTAATTATTATGGATAAGGTTAGTGTGATTAGAGACTTTAGAATGACTAATTTAGCCCCAACCAATTAGCCCTTTCCTAATACTAATAGAATAGGTTAGTGGGAGCATTTTGGACCTTACCATAATAGGACAAATAGCCCCATATGGCCAGCCACTTTGGGAGAGGATAGGCTCAAGTTCATTTCATTATTCTCATCCACACTCTCTCTCTTGTTCTTCTCCAAATTTCTAGAGAGCAATCCCTAGCAATTTCTCCACCAAATCCTTCCATTTTGCCACCAAATCTCCTTCTTTCCTTCTCCATTATAGCCAAGGAGGAAGCTATCCAAGTTTGGGAGGATTCGGAGCTCGTTCGTGTCCTTTTGGAATCTCTACGTGTCGGTGTCGCTCCGGGAAGGCTTTTCTTCGATTCGATCTACCGGGAGGTACAAATTCCTTCTTCTTTTCATTTCCTCATGCATATAGGTCTATTTTGAACCCATAGGAATGACCCCCATGATTGTATCTCCATTTGTGTCCATTTTATGTCCATTTGGAGGTCATAGGAGTGTCCTTTGTGTTGTGGTTGTGTCCATGTGGGAAAACCCCAAATTTGGACACACTATGTGTTGTTGTTATGTATGAATGAATTATTACATGTTTAATCTCATATTTTTGTATTGGAGATGTGTTCTATAGTGTCTCATATATATATATTAGGGTAGAGAGTGAGTTCTTGATATATTATGTTATATACTTGTGTTCTTTTGTCTCAAACTACCCAAATTCGTCACAATTTTTATCCACGTTTTTAGTAGCAATAGCAACTTAGAAATGTCATAACTTTTAGCTTAAAACTCCGATTTATCTTCCGTTTTTTTTGAACGAACCGTATCGAAGTTATCTTTCCAAATATATATTTTAATAAGCCAAATCGTTTCTATAACTTTCTGTAGAATTATTTGAGTGTCAGCTGTACGAAAGACAAACGCGTTTCGGTATTTTCGCGATTCCGGGAGCTTTCGGACACGAAAATACGATTAGTTTGAAGTTTCAGAAAGCTAACATGAAGTAATACAATATAATTTAATTCTAGAATTTAGTGAATGCCTAATTTTTACAGTATTGGTTTTAAGTAAAAGAGTGACTATACGATATATGTATTTTGTGTAACCTATGAGCCTATGTAGTATGGATATTAAATAAATATAGAGTATGTAATGCATGATATGTTAGATGAATGAAATGACATATATATGATATATATCCTCTTTACATTAATATATATGATTGAATGCAAGCATGTAGGAATGCAATTAATGTAATATATGTAAGCAATACATGAATGAAAGAATGATATACAATGCATGCATGAAAGTATATAATGAATGCTAGATATAAATGCAAGGTATATATGCAATGATAGATATGAATGCATAATGTATAAATATTGTAAATGCAATATCAGATTTTATATGTAGACATAGAACCAATGCATAGCTGATATTTAGATTGAATGTTAGTTCATTTTAGGTTGTTCGAACACTGAACTGTCCATGTAAGCATATATACCTTCCTTTCCCTATTGCCAAGCCAATTTTAGTTTTCAATATAGTGGAATGTCTGTGGTTGTAATGTTAACCTTCAACCCCTTAATTCGAAATGTTAGTTAATTTCAGTATTAGACAATGCATGAGCTGTATGCATATGGGATGTTGGCTTAATGGCAGATTTCAGATAACATGGTTCATTTTATGTGGTTAGTTACACCAGTTTATGGGATAGCTCACTTTAGTTTATATGTAAATATGGAACTAAACTGAGAATGAACTTCACCCTCTGTACAAGGACACCCCACTCTATATCAACCACCATGCCATGTAACCCTTCTCTAAATGATTGCTATAATATATATAGATTTATGTAAAGTATAGATGCATGTTAGTTATAACTTAAATAGTCTCTACTCTAATGTATATAGATGTATACTTGTAGCCATGCATGTTAAGTATAATACATATGTAATGTAGATGTGTTAGCTTTGTGCCATGTGTAGTGTAAACTCATAACTAGTGTTGATTTCTCTTTTCATGTACACCTCTATGTTCACACACACACATAGCTTTACATGTTAGTTCATTTCTCTTATATATATATATTATATCGAATATGCATGATAGTGATGTATCTTGATGTGTGACTTGTGTTGGCTTGTATAGCCTTATGATTGGTGTGTGACTGCTAGCCTAGGCTTGGTTAGGCCTAGTGAGACTTATTAGACTTGTTGGGCTAGGACTTGACCTAGTTGACTAGTGTGGTTGACTAGAGTTGACCAAGTGTTGACTTTAGTCTAGTTTGACCTAGACAGTATGCAGATGCATTATAGATTACTATTATCATCCCCTGTATATATCTTGACTTGTGTTGCTCTAACTAGGAGTCAGCTACCTCATCTCGGACAGTACATTTATTTCAGATATTCAGATACGAGGTGAGTATTGTTTGCCATTGATTATAAAAGTACAGAACAATTATCGGAGGACTGAACTTAGACTCACAATACAAACTCGCTCGTAAAAAGAAAGCCTAGGGACGAAAACCTAGGTACAGCAGTCTAAGTACGATTGTTTATTTTAGATTCTGGGGGGTGACGATAGAGGCTCGGGAAAGCGACGGCCGCTCTGCCTTACTCCTTGGACGATCGGTACGCAGCCTTGACTCGGGGAAGATCTGCTTGGTCGTTGACGAAGAAATGCCTTCTTGCTCTCTCTCTGATTGCTCTCCTGGCTTCTCTCTCTCTGTGTATATTCTCTCTCTGACTATGGAGGAAGTCTCTCTGTGTATACGTATTCTTCTCTGTTTTTTTTTCTTTTGTATATCTCTCTATATTTATCTCTATTTACAAGGGAATGGCACCTTGCTATTTATAATAGTGGGGGCATCATTAGGGTTTGGATGATTACCCATTCTTAAAGTGGCGGCGGCCTGATGATTAACCAATCTGGACCATTAGTCTTGAACGTGAAAGATCTGGGCCGTTAATATGGATTATGCCAAATCCCATCAACAATTAATGCTGATTGCAATAAATCTTCGTCATGATGATTTGCTGACATCTGCGAATCTTAATGAATAAATTTAATTTATTCTTCTGCCACGTGTCCCAGATTATTGGGATTTGGCCCAAGATTTGATTGACTTTAGGACACGTGTCCAGTCGTCAACGTTGAGCCGCATGAGGATTGTCGATGTTTGGACCGCATGAAGGTCGTCATAACCGAGCCGCATGAATAGTCTCTATACTCGAACCGCATGAAGGTTGTCATGACCGAGCCGCATGGATATGTTCATGACTAAGCCGCATGGGAGTCTTCATGGCCGAGCCGCATGAGAGTCTTCATGGCCGAGCCGCATGGATCTCTTTATAGCCGAGCCGCATGGGGGACCTTCTTGGTTGAACCGCATAGGTTTCTCTGCATTGGCCGTATGAACTCGTTTATTCTTGGCCGCATAAGCTCGCCTCAAAACTTTGGTAGACAACGGCACTTTAAAGATTTTCCTTATTCCTGAAGTACTACTTTTCGTGTC
Organism: Iris pallida; assembly: GCA_029216955.1. NCBI lineage: Eukaryota > Viridiplantae > Streptophyta > Magnoliopsida > Asparagales > Iridaceae > Iris > Iris pallida. Next base: position 13,739,979 of record JANAVB010036020.1, read on the forward strand.
AGTCATTATGACAACTTTATGTCAGGTCTATCACTTGTCAGGTCTGTCAGCCGTCAGAGCATTAAATGCGTCCACACGTTGGGAACAGCTGGTTTTTGAAGACCACGTGGCCTCTCTCTCTGGGCCGCATGGAGTTTACTCGAGCTGCTTATGTGCGTTGAGCCGCATGTCCATGTTGGTGACTTTTGAGACGCATGATACTCTTGAGCCGCATGAAGCTCATCTGATTTTGAGTCGCATGAAGCTTCCTGGGTTCTATGCCGCATGAAGAATGTCTCATGACCGAGCCGCATGAAGGACGTCTCATGACCGAGCCGCATGAGGAATGTCTCATGACCGAGCCGCATGAAGGACGTCTCATGACCGAGCCGCATGAGGAATGTCTCATGACTCGCATGAGGAATGTCTCGATCTGCCCGTGCACTCGCTTTGTGGGCCCGGGTATCCTGAACACACGAGTGCGTAGGTATCATGTTTGCTCCCTGATGTAGGGGCTAATAGAAACACTTGCCCTCGATCTTTGTTAGGAGACACTTGAGAACCACTATGTCCGTTTGCCGCCGGGGGCTGGACACAGGCGGCTCTGTACAACTTCCCATCAGAGGCCCGCTTAGCGGGACGCTCTTGATGGTCAGAGGTTGGGACAGCTGACTGAGCCCGATGAGCCCGCGCTGCCCTAGACTTCTTCTACTTAGCACCCGAAGGTGCGTATTAGGAAGAGTCCAAGTTTGGAAGAAGGGAAGAGAAGTTGGTGCCCTTTTCAAAGGAGGTAAGGGGGCTCTATTTATAGAATGGAGTAAGCCCTTTCTTCTTCTCCTTTCCGATGTGGGACTAAAAGCAATATTTTCTATGCTTCTACAGGACCCCCTTCAAAGTTTCCAAATTACAAATTTGGAACACTTTGAATAAGAAGCATGGAAAGTAGATTTGTTTAGGTGTGGCAATCCAATCAGAGGTAGCATGGACGTGATAGGTTTGGGTACTTCCGCTGGGGATTTTATGTGGACTTATCATCCTTGGCGTACCTTGGTTTTAGGTACGGATAATAAGTTGAGAGAGGGAACCATCATATTTACTCAGAGGTGGTATGGACGTGGTAAATATAAGGTTGATGGTAGAGCTTTCCTACTCAGAGGTGATATGGACATGGTAGGAGTGAACTCGAATGAGGATACATAGAACAACTCAGAGGTGCTATCAACATGGAAGTTCTATGCATTGGGTGAAAGAATGCTATGGAACAGCTGGGCTCTGAAAGCATGTGATGATGAGGAAAGATGTGGATGTACTAAGGGACCTAGTACGGCATTTGTGGTCAGCAGAGGACATTTGTGGGCCTATTATCCTTGGCATACCTTGGTTTTAGGTACGGATAATAAGTTTGATAGGGATACCTAGGACAACTCCGCGGTAAGGCGGATATGGAGGTTCTTGGTATCGGGCGAAAGAATACCATGGAGCAGTGAACAGTTTTCTGTTTTCTTTCACTGTTTTTCTTTTCTTTTTTCAAGGGATGTGATCCCAGATGATGTAGTACTTTGAATTTTGAATAAATGAGCATGTTTCAACTCATCTTCTCTTTCTTGTACTTGTGGTGTTTGTGGAATTGGACCTGCTGGGGGATTATTTGTGGACCTGTTACCCTGGGCGTACCTTGGTTTTAGGTACGGATAACAAGTTTGGTCAGGATATCTGGAACAGCCATGGCAAAGTGGTCATGGGTGCTCTCGGTATTGGGAAAAAGAATGCCGTAGAGCAGCTGGGCTCCCGGGGCATGGTGAGATGGTGGATTTATGCAGAAGCTTAGCAAGGGATATTTGTGGACCTATTATCCTTGGCGTACCCTGGTTCAGGATACGGATAATAGGATGAAAGGAAACCAACATATTTGCTCAGAGGTTATGAGGACACGGCAAGTATGAGAGTTTTACCGTAGAATCTTCCTGCTCAGAGGTAATGAGGACATGGCAGGGGAGACTTCACGGAAGATATTCGTGGTCAACAGCGGACATTTGTGGTCAACAGAGGACGTTTGTGGTCAACAGAGGACATTTGTGGTCAACAGAGGACATTTGTGGTCAACAGAGGACATTTGTGGGCCTATTATCCTTGGCGTTCCCTGGCTTAGGATACGGATAATAGGATGAAAAGGAACCAACATACTTACTCAGAGGTAATAAGAACATGGCAAGCATGAGGGTTTTTGTTTCACCGTGGAATCTTCCTACTCAGAGGTAATGAGGACATGGCAGGAGAAAACTCAACGGAGGATATTTGTGGACCTATTATCTTTGGCGTACTCCGGTTGTGGATACAAATAATAGGTTGAAAGGGAATCGACATACTTACTCAGAGGTAATGAGGACATGACAAGTATAAAGTTTTCTTCGACGGAGCCTTCCCACTCAGAGGTAATGAGGACATGGCTGGAGTGGGCTCAATGAAGAGGGGTACATAGAACAACTCAGAGGTAATGAGGACATGGAAGTTCTATGTAAAGGGGTGATTTGTTTTTGGTGGAAATGGAACGACTCAGAGGTAATGAGGACATGGCCGTTTTGGAAATTTGTGGATCTGTTACCCTTTTTGTGCACTGGGAGTGCGGGTAGTGGATCACGAGGGAGGATCCCTTCCAGGAAAAAAGTTCAGAGGTATGTTTATATATAACGTTCTCCCTAAAAGAGTGACCGGGATGTAAGTTCAGGGGTACCAGCGGGTACATAACTCGACAATCCATAAATTTTGTGATCAAAGTGTAAGTTCAGAGGTACCAGCGGGTACATGACTTGGTAGTTTGGGATTTTTGTGGAAGGAGGAGGTGAGTTCAGCGGTACGAGAGGGTACATGACTCGAAAATATGGAATATTGTGGATATGAGTTCAGCGGTACCAGCAGGTACATGACTCGGTGATCTGGAGAGAATGTGGATGTGAGTTCAGTGGTACCAGCGGGTACATGACTAGATAATTTGGAGTGGATGTGAGTTCAGCGGTACCGGGGGGTACATGACTCACCAATCTATAAATTTTGGAGGCGGAATGTGAGTTCAGCGGTACCGGGGGGTACATAACTCAATCATCAGGGATTTTTTTTTTTTGGATGTCGTTTCGGACGTAATACTTCTTCAGGAAGTTGCCGTTGATGGGCAAAATGAGCAAGTCTCAGTGTGAGCAGCCACATACTTGGCCAGCTCCAACTCTTCTTCAGCCACCCCCTGTGTAAATGCAGACTGAGAGGATGATTTGGGCAACTTGATCATCAGGGGTTCAGTTGATGGAGTAGATCGTGGAGTTGTTGGCGGACTAGCGACCCCCAGTTTGGCACTTGACGTAGAGCGAGGAGTGGCTGGTTCACTAGAAGTGTCAGACCTTGCATCGGGGTGACGACCCTTCTTGGGAAGGCGTATCGTCAGTGGCCGATCGAAGGGATTGAGCTTCTCTGTTTGTTGTTGACCGACTCTCGGCAATCTGATTGTCAGTGGCCCTATTGTGGGTCTCGGCACTTGGCCGGACCATGGCAGCCGGATTATCCTTTGCTCCTCCTGCGCTGAGAGGTTGATCGCGTCCTTATGCAGCGTGGCCGTAAGGGGTGCGGAATTGCCTGGTTTGCGAGCCTGGAGGTGGATTGTCAGAGGTTCTTCTGATCCCGTGGTTGCTTCAACATCAGTTTGTTTATTTCTTCCTTCAAGGTGCCTCTTCGACTTTTCGTATAGGCAGGAGTCCGAGTAATAAGATTCGACCCCTTTGAAGGGATCGATGTCAGCAAATTCTGTCCCCACGAAGCCGTGCTTGTCGACATATTTGAAGCATTGGTGTAGCTTGGAAGGCACGATCATGTAATCGTGTATCCAAGGGTGCCCCAAAAGGATGTTGTATGAAGTGTCGGCATCTATGACGTAGCAAGTGACTTCTGATTGGAGATCGCCAATCTGACATTTCAGACGGATCTTCCCGATTGGGTAGCTCCTGCCCGAATTGAACCCGCTGATGGCGGTGTTTGTAGGGGTCAGGCGATGCATCGGGATGCGAAGATGATGCAGTAGTCCTTTTGGAATGATGCTTATGGAAGACCCAGGGTCAATGTGCATCCGGTCCACCTTTATGTCGCCGATGTAGCCTGTGTAGTACAATGGGCGATCGTGTAGATTAGTCTTGATGAGCATGTCTTGTGGAGTGAAGACGATGTTGGGCATTGCTCCCGTACAGGCACTGTCATGGAGGTCTGCGGGCTGATTTTCTCCCGTGAGGTTGACCTGAGCCAGGTACGCGTTGGCATTTTGAAGTGCATCGCTCAAAGCTGTGCGGACATCCTTTGAGAGCCTCAGGAGTTCATATAAGGACAATTTGGCCGGTGTATTGGCCAATTGTGCCAAGATGTCGAAGTTGTAGGGCCTCTCCAGCCCCTGAGATATTTCCTTTCGGAGGGATTTGTCGAAGCGAGTCTCCTTCGGCCTAGGCTTGTCAGTCGTCGAAGGCTGAGCCGGTCCCGGAGCATCCGTGGTAATGGGCGGATGATCATCAGTCGAGTTTTCAGCCACAGGTTGAGATTGTGCTCCGGATCGAGTAACAACGGCCGTGACTTCCTCTTCATCTGCTGAGGTGGTACGGCAGGATCTGACTTTTCCACTTTTCTTTTTAGAAGATGGAGTGGACTGAGTTACCTCGTGGACTAGGTCCGGATGGACCCACATGATTTCCCCTCGTGAGGTGGTAAGGGGTACTAGACCAGCAGCTTGAGCAGGCAGGAGATTAGCAATCTCCATCGTTGCCAGAGGGATGGGTATAACCCCGTCCTGGGTCTCTGTTGGAGGGAAGCTGCCGAATTGTACGGACACCATGTTGGCTGCCACGGTTACCTCCTCGAAATTGATGACCAAAGCGTTCGAATCGATAAGGTTTTGGATATATCGTTTCAGTTGGTAGCAGTCGTGCGTAGTATGGTGGACGTAGCGGTGGTAATGGCAGAACTTTGGGTTCTCCAGATCAGCCGGCCGAGGCTCCCGTCTTGGTGGAGGAAGCTGAATCCTATCTTCTTGTATGAGCATGTCCAAGATAGGCTTGACGTGACCGTTTTCAAAAGAGTAAGTGATTTAAGGCCATTGTTTGTCCGCAGGTTGTAACTCAGGCTTCTGGGCTGTATCGGCCACCATAGCCTGCTTGCCTCTGTTGTCCCGGTTGTTGGAGGGGCTACCCCCATTGTCGTTGGTGGTGCTGGGACGCTTGTTCTTGTTCTCTCCCTCTGAGATATGTAATCCCAGTTGGCGAGCCTTCTTTAATCGTTCTTCGGCACTTGTAGCACTAATGATAAAAGCCTTCCAGTCCTTGAATTGACTCTCGCCCATCCAGAGACTGATTGTTGGGAGTAGTCTCTTTTGGCAAATTTCGATCAAGGAGGAGTCCGGGTTGCCAGATGGTAACTTCATTGCGGTTTGACGAAACCGCTCAATGTAATTCCTCGTCAGCTCTTTCTCTCCTTGAATGACGTCCATGAGGGTAGACATCGTGACGTCCTGCCCTACCTCATAGAACCTCTCCAAGAACAGGCGTTTGAAGCCAGCGAAGGAATGGATGCAATTGTCCGGCAGGTTGCGGTACCAATCGAAGGCGACTCCTTCCAATGCCCCAATGAATAACCGTGTCAGGATAGCGTCATCATGGGGCAGATGGTCGGTAGTGACCTCGAAGTAAGTGATGTACCGACTTGCTGAGGTCTTGCCATCATAGGGGTTGATATTGAACGGCTTATATCTTGGTGGGAATGGAACATCCCTCCATTCAGCAGGATATGGTTGCCGTATTCTGAAGTCTTGAGAGTTTTCTCTGGCGTGGAACATGGCTCGGAGATCTTGAACTTCTCTCCTTACTTCTCGGGTCTCATCTGTCGCAGTCGGAGCCGTTACTTCGGGAGGATTATTGCCCGGGTTCGGTGCCGCCGAATTTGAATCTACGTTGATTGGGGGACCCATGCTTGTCTGGCCAGGTGTCACCCCCTGCAGATTAGGAAGCGCCGCTTTGATCTCGTCTACAGACTTGACCAAGGCGTGCAATATGGCCTCCAAAGTGTCAATGCGCTGGCGATCACCGGAACCGCCTTGATTGCTATCTGTCATGAACACCGTCTTCACATGAGGAGTGACGGAAGGAGTGGTGGAGGATGTACCCTCCGAGTCGTACCCGTGCATCAAGAAATCATCAGGATATATGGGGATATTCTCTTCAGGTTCAGACTCGGAAGGAACACTACCCCCGGCTTCGGAGCTTGCTTCGTCTAGGATGTCCTTGGGGACGTCGGTATCTGTTGTATCCGTCGAAGGATTTGCTTCCTCCAGTCCGTATTCCTGGAATGTCGGATTATCGTAGATGTTTGGAGGAGTGCTACCCCCAGTTCCGACGACCCCCAATGTTGCAGACGACGAACTTCCTACCGCAGCAGTTTTCATCTTCGAACGGGTGTGTTGAAATACTCCAGTGGAGGATAACCCTTTAGACGACGGTTTCTTAGCTGCAGTAGTAGACACCTTTGGGCTGGAGATGCTCATTTTCTTCCCTCTTTTCTTGGCGAGAACTTTCTGTGCGGACTTGCAGGAGACAACAGGAGGTGCCTCGTCTTCTGAGCTCTGGTGATGTAGTCTTTGGAAGACGGATGGCCGGTCTTTCGTCACCGCCGCGTTGCTGCAACAGCAGTTGATGATGATCTGGGTGCATTGATGTCCGTGTGAGGGCTCTTTACACCCCGAAGCTCCTTCTCTTTCCTTGCGTTTGTGGAGGATAACCTCACGCAGGTCAGAGGAACCACTTTGTCTGTTTGCCGTCGGGGGCTAGACTTGAGTGGTTTTATACAACTTCCCATCAGAGGCCCGCGTGATAATCAGCGGAACGCCCCGATAGTCAGAGGTTGGGGCAGTCGTCTGGACTTGATGAGCCCGCGCTGCCCTAGACTTCCTTCTTTTAGCACTTGTGGGTACGTAATAGGAGGAGTCTAAGTCGAATACCACAGAGTCTGGATTATCATCCAGAGAATGATCAGAGTCAGGACCGCATGAAAGCCGGTCGAAGTCTGATCGAGAGAAGCGTGGGATGGATGCTTTGCGGCTAGCATTGGGTACCGTGCAGGCTGTCTGCATGCGGCTGTCTTTTGTTGTAGGATGAGTCTTTATGCGGTTAGGAGTCACGACCGTGCAGGCTGACCGCATGCGGTTGGCATCTGTGGCCGCATGGGTTTTCTGCAAGCGATTGACTTTAATAGCCGCATGAGTCTCATCCGTGCGGATGGCAACTGTAGCCGCATAAGTTATGCGGCTGACAGATGTGGCCGCATGAGTTTTCTTTATGCGGTCGGCCGTGGTAGCCGCATGGGCTTTCTTCCTGCGGCTAATACTCTTTTGCGGCTCGGAACGCGTAGAGTTCCTCTTTGCCCCTGCAAGTCCAGCATCATAGTGTTTTCTTCTGCCGGACTTGGGGACAGCAGAGTTGTCTACGATCTGAAGTGGGGCCGCAGGGGAGTCTTTCTCGCCATCTTGAGCAATAGAGAGCACCCCATCAAGGGCTTGCGGAGGAGCAAATGATTTTGGCCTCCACTCTTTGCGAGCCTTTATGGTACGGGTGCGCTTCTGGACTGGGCCAGTGCTACCTTCAGAGAGCATCTCTTCGAACGCCTGTTGGTCGAAGCGTACGACCATCTTCTGTTGTGTAGAGCCAAGTTTGGCTGCATTCGATTGCGTCACCAACTCCTCAGCCGTAGAGAAGTTAGTCTCCAGCAGAGTCGCCATCGTGTTTACCATTGATTATAAAAGTACAGAACAGTTATCGGAGGACTAAACTTAGACTCACAATACAAACTCGCTCGTACAAAGAAAGCCTAGGGACGAAAACCTAGGTACAGCAGTCTAAGTACGATTGTTTATTTTAGATTTTGGGGGGTGACGATAGAGGCTCGGGAAAGCGACGGCCGCTCTGCCTTACTCCTTGGACGATCGGTACGCAGCCTTGACTCGGGGAAGATCTGCTTGGTCGTTGACGAAGAAATGCCTTCTTGCTCTCTCTCTGATTGCTCTCCTGGCTTCTCTCTCTCTGTGTATATTCTCTCTCTGACTATGGGGAAAGTCTCTCTGTGTATACGTATTCTTCTCTGTTTTTTTTTCTTTTGTATATCTCTCTATATTTATCTCTATTTACAAGGGAATGGCACCTTACTATTTATAATAGTGGGGGCATCATTAGGGTTTGGATGATTACCCATTCTCAAAGTGGCGGCGGCCTGATGATTAACCAATCTGGACCATTAGTCTTGAACGTGAAAGATCTGGGCCGTTAATATGGATTATGCCAAATCCCATCAACAATTAATGCTGATTGCAATAAATCTTCGTCATGATGATTTGCTGACATCTGCGAATCTTAATGAATAAATTTAATTCATTCTTCTGCCACGTGTCCCAGATTATTGGAATTTGGCCCAAGATTTGATTGACTTTAGGACACGTGTCCAGTCGTCAACGTTGAGCCGCATGAGGAGTGTCGATGTTTGGACCGCATGAAGGTCGTCATAACCGAGCCGCATGAATAGTCTCTATACTCGAACCGCATGAAGGTTGTCATGACCGAGCCGCATGGATACGTTCATGACTGAGCCGCATGGGAGTCTTCATGGCCGAGCCGCATGAGAGTCTTCATGGCCGAGCCGCATGGATCTCTTTATAGCCGAGCCGCATGGGGGACCTTCTTGGTTGAACCGCATAGATTTCTATGCATTGGCCGCATGAACTCGTTTATTCTTGGCCGCATAAGCTCGCCTCAAAACTTTGGTAGACAGCGCCACTTTGAAGATTTTCCTTATTCCCGAAGTACTGCTTTTCGTGTCAGTCATTATGACAACTTTATGTCAGGTCTGTCACTTGTTAGGTCTGTCAGCCGTCAGAGCATTAAATGCGTCCACACGTTGGGAACAGCTATTTTTGAAGACCACGTGGCCTCTCTCTCTGGGCCGTATGGAGTTTACTCGAGCTGCCTATGTGCGTTGAGCCGCATGTCCATGTTGGTGACTTTTGAGCCGCATGATACTCTTGAGCCGCATGAAGCTCGTCTGATTTTGAGTCGCATGAAGCTTCCTAGGTTCTGTGCCGCATGAAGAATGTCTCGTGACCGAGCCGCATGAAGGACGTCTCATGACCGAGCCGCATGAGGAATGTCTCATGACCGAGCCGCATGAAGGACGTCTCATGACCGAGCCGCATGAGGAATGTCTCATGACTCGCATGAGGAATGTCTCGATCTGCCCGTGCACTCGCTTTGTGGGCCCGGGTATCCTGAACATACGAGTGCGTAGGTATCATGTTTGCTCCCTGATGTAGGGGCTAATAGAAACACTTGCCCTCGATCTTTGTTAGGAGACACTTGAGAACCACTCTGTCCGTTTGCCGCCGGGGGCTGGACACAGGCGGCTCTGTACAACTTCCCATCAGAGGCCCGCTTAGCGGGACGCTCTTGATGGTCAGAGGTTGGGACAGCTGACTGAGCCCGATGAGCCCGCGCTGCCCTAGACTTCTTCTACTTAGCACCCGAAGGTGCGTAATAGGAAGAGTCCAAGTTTGGAAGGAGGGAAGAGAAGTTGGTGCCCTTTTCAAAGGAGGTAAGGGGGCTCTATTTATAGAATGGAGTAAGCCCTTTCTTCTTCTCCTTTCCGATGTGGGACTAAAAGCAATATTTTCCATGCTTCTACAGGACCCCCTTCAAAGTTTCCAAATTATAAATTTGGAACACTTTGAATAAGAAGCATGGAAAGTAGATTTGTTTAGGTGTGGCAATCCAATCAGAGGTAGCATGGACGTGATAGGTTTGGGTACTTCCGCTGGGGATTTTATGTGGACTTATCATCCTTGGCGTACCTTGGTTTTAGGTACGGATAATAAGTTGAGAGAGGAAACCATCATATTTACTCAGAGGTGGTATGGACATGGTAAATATAAGGTTGATGGTAAAGCTTTCCTACTCAGAGGTGATATGGACATGGTAGGAGCGAACTCGAATGAGGATACATAGAACAACTCAGAGGTGCTATCAACATGGAAGTTCTATGCATTGGGTGAAAGAATGCTATGGAACAGCTGGGCTCCGAAAGCATGTGATGATGAGGAAAGATGTGGATGTACTAAGGGACCTAGTACGGCATTTGTGGTCAGCAGAGGACATTTGTGGGCCTATTATCCTTGGCATACCTTGGTTTTAGGTACGAATAATAAGTTTGATAGGGATACCTAGGACAACTCCGCGGTAAGGCGGATATGGAGGTTCTTGGTATCGGGCGAAAGAATACCATGGAGCAGTGAACAGTTTTCTGTTTTCTTTCACTGTTTTTCTTTTCTTTTTTCAAGGGATGTGATCCCAGATGATGTAGTACTTTGAATTTTGAATAAATGAGCATGTTTCAACTCATCTTCTCTTTCTTGTACTTGTGGTGTTTGTGGAATTGGACCTGCTGGGGGATTATTTGTGGACCTGTTACCCTGGGCGTACCTTGGTTTTAGGTACGGATAACAAGTTTGGTCAGGATATCTGGAACAGCCATGGCAAAGTGGTCATGGGTGCTCTCGGTATTGGAAAAAAGAATGCCGTAGAGCAGCTGGGCTCCCGGGGCATGGTGAGATGGTAGATTTATGCTAAGAAGCTTAGCAAGGGATATTTGTGGACCTATTATCCTTGGCGTACCCTGGTTCAGGATACGGATAATAGGATGAAAGGAAACCAACATATTTGCTCAGAGGTTATGAGGACATGGCAAGCATGAGGGTTTTACCGTAGAATCTTCCTGCTCAGAGGTAATGAGGACATGGCAGGGGAGACTTCACGAAAGATATTCGTGGTCAACAGCGAACATTTGTGGTCAACAGAGGACGTTTGTGGTCAACAGAGAAAATTTGTGGTCAACAGAGGACATTTGTGGTCAACAGAGGACATTTGTGGGCCTATTATCCTTGGCGTTCCCTGGCTTAGGATACGGATAATAGGATGAAAAGGAACCAACATACTTACTCAGAGGTAACGAGGACATGGCAAGCATGAGGGTTTTTGTTTCACCGCGAAATCTTCCTACTCAGAGGTAATGAGGACATGGCAGGAGAAAACTCAACGGAGGATATTTGTGGACCTATTATCTTTGGCGTACTCCGGTTGTGGATACAAATAATAGGTTGAAAGGGAATCGACATACTTACTCAGAGGTAATGAGGAGTGCGCCACGACGGGCTACTATCATGTCAAGAGTGCGCCACGACGGGCCACTATCATGTCATGTCATTTGTCAAAAGTGTACCACAACGGGTCAGCATCGTGTCAGGGAACACACTTAAATTTATATGGCACAAGCATACATTTAGTAATTAAATATTAGCAGGGACAAGGGCTGTGGAGGAATCATACAGCTCAAGAAAACTTGTCGTATGAAGTTGCCATGCGACAAGCCAATAAATGTTCATACGGCCAAGCAATTAATTGTATATGCGGCCATACAGAAGAGTGGCCATATGCGGCCAAGGCAAATAATAAGCTATATGCGACCATGCAAGTTGCTTGCAAATAAATGTAAACAATTAATTTAAATGGCCATGCGGCTCAAAACAGGTTGCATAAAAATACATGCAATTATTTAATGCTAATGCCTAAGGCCATGCGGCCAGCTAACAAAATGGACAAGCAGTTAATTGGCCATGTAATTAATTAATGGCCTATGCGGCCAACCAATAATCAACGGCCTATGCGGCCATGCATTATTTCATGCGGCCAAGCAAGTCAGCCATATGCGGCCAACAAATCACTTGGCCATATACGGCCAAGCAATTTGCTAAGGCCACGCGGCCAAGCAAATAAATATGCACGGCCAAGCATATAAATGTTTGCATGCGGCCAGCAAACATTTACTTATGCGGCTAAGCAATTTAATGCTTGCATGCGGCTAGCAGACATTTGTTTATGCGGCTAAGCAATTTAATGCTTGCATGCGGCTAGCAAACATTTGCTTTTGCGGCTAAGCATATAAATGCTTGCAAATGCAAATAAGGGCTAATGTATGCAATTTAAAAAGGGCCATGCCATTAATGCAAGCAAGCACATGCTGGCAATACATGCAATTGCATGCATTAAATATATATGTATTAAATATATAAGCATGCCAGCACATGCGAAGGCCATATGCGGCTAAGGCAAATAATGGAGCCATGCAACAGTACATATGCGGCCAAGGCAATATTTGCTAATGCATGGAAGCTTATGCGGCCATGCAATAAATTAATGCTCATGCGGCTCAGAGCTAAGAATACTCATGCGGCTAAGCAACTCAATGTTGTATGCGGCCAAAAGTATAATTAATGGCACCCACAGAGAACATGTCCCTGAAAAATATCATGGCCTCCATGCTCTACCAAACAACAATAGAAATCCAAATCCAGACTCCCGTAGGTCAAATTTGGGTAAAATGGAATTTTCTACATCATAGAACCATCAAATAGCAAAAATATGTAGGTTTGATAGATCAAAACTCATGAAAACCGAAAATACCACAAAGCTAGATTTATAAAAAATTAACCATGGAAATAAAAAATGCTAAGTACTAAAGTGGGTTAGAAACACATAAGAAAGATAGTGGAACAATAAATGTAGAATTCCTCCATGAAGCAAGATGCACTTACCTACATCTTCCTGGTAGGTGGAGAGTAATGGTGAGGAAGAAGAAGAGTGAATGAGGAGAGAGAAAGAGTGTTGGGCTAATAAATGATGATGGGGGTGGTAGGTAGAGATTTTTTTTTTGGTTCATGATGAACCCAAGGCAAGCCGAACCAAGCCAACCCAACCAAGATAAACCATAACCAATGAAATACGAAAGTAAACCATGAAATAGGACATACAATATGAGTCAAATACGTACACGTATACCAAAATACGTAATACGAACCATGGTCATTATAACTCTACCCACCTTAAAAGAATTCGTCCTTGGAATTTAATCAAGAGGCTAGAGGTGCAAGGACAAGCTATACTAATCACAGGCAAGCTGTACTAGTCAAGCAATCAAGCAATTATTCATACAAGCAAGGAATCGAAGGCATGAGGCATAAGAAAGATATTATACCTCACGAGTCAAACAGGTCGGGATACCGCGATCGGATATCATCCTCACGCTCCCACATTGACTCACCCAAAGAGTGATGACCCCAAGCAATACGGACTAACTTGATAGTCTTGTTCTTGAGTATCTTCTCTCTTTGGTCCAATATGGATACGGGCCTCTCTTCATATGAAAGGTTGGTAACAACAACCAATTCCGAATGATCCAGGATATGACTCGGGTCCGGGATATACCATCGTAGTTGGGATATATGGAACACGTCATGCACCTCACTCAGAGATGGCGAAAGAGCGAGACGATAGGACACATCTCCTACTCGCTCCAGAATATCGAACGGCCCTATATACCCATGACTAAGCTTTCCCCGTACGTCGAAATGAATGATCCCACGGTTAGGCGAGATCCTCAGGAATACATGGTCGTCGACAGAAAATTCAAGTGGACGCCGATGAGAATCGGCCCAATGGCGCTGACGATCTTGTGCAACGCGAAGATGATCTCTGACTCTCTCGACCACCTCAACTGTCTGAGTGATCATCTCTGGACCAAGCATCTGTCTCTCTCCAATATCGTCTCATGCTAGTGGGGATCTGCACTTCCTACCATACAGTGCCTCGAACGGTGCCATCTGGATACTAGCTTGGAAACTGTTGTTGTACGAGAACTCTACCAGATGCAGGTAATATTCCTATGAACCACCATAGTCGAGGGTACAAGATCTCAACATATCCTCAAGAGTCTGGATCGTGCGTTCCGACTGACCATCTGTCTGCGGATGATAAGCTGAGCTGAACTGGAGGTGAGTTCCCAAACTCTCTTGCAGACTATACTAAAAGTACGACATAAATCTTGAATCTCTGTCTGAGGTGATACTGACTGGTACTCTATGAAGTCTGACTATCTGCCTGAGGTACATCTCTGCTAGCTGAGCCGTCGTTTGACCAACTCTGAATGGGAGAAAGTGAGCCACCTTTGTGAGCCTGTCAACTATAACCCAAATAGCATCTCTACTGGTCGGGGATCGAGGTAATCCAGTCACGAAATCCATGGTTATATGTTCCCACTTCCATTCTGGAATCGGCAAGGGCTGAAGAAGTCCAGGTGGCCTCTGATGTTCAGCCTTGACTTGTTGGCAAACCAAACACCGAGAGACAAAACGAGCTATCTCCCTCTTCATGCCATTCCACCAAAAGTGCTAACGGATATCACGGTACATCTTCGTGCCACCGGGATGAATCGAATACTGAGAACTGTGAGCTTCTGCCATGACCTCGTGTATGATATCTCTACTGGGTACACAAAGACGCTTACAATATCGAAGTGTACCATCTTCATGAATGCATAATTCTGGTTGTTGTCCTGCTTCACATTCTGCTCTAAGCCGCTGAAGCTTAGAATCGGAGGACTGAGCTATCTTGATCCTCTCAACTATACTAGACTGAACTTACATGCTGGCCATCAATGCCACACTGGTAGAAAAGATAACTTCTATACCCATCTTGTGAAGATCTGCTAACAACTCTAGTTGCGCTGTTAGAAAATAAACTCCGGCTCTCCTGTTCAATGCATCTGCAACAACGTTGGCCTTCCCAGGATGATACTGCAGGTTGACATCATAATTCATAAGCAGCTCTAGCCATCTTCTCTGACGCATGTTAAGATCCTTCTGAGTGAACACATACTTTAGGCTCTTGTGGTCGGTGAAAATCTTCACCCTATCTCCATACAAGTAGTATTTCCAAAGCTTGAGTGCAAACACTATTGCTGCCAGCTCCAAGTCATGGGTCGGATAATTCCTCTCATGATCACGAAGTTGTCGTGATGCATAAGCTATTACTGTAGTACCCAGTTTTCCAAATGAGGGTAATTTCAAAATTTCGTGTTTATAATTATTTTAATAATAATATTTAATTTATGATATAATTTTTGGTGATTTTAAATTATTTTAAAATTTTTTAAATCAATGACTTGTGGTTTTGACGTTTTGCTAGAGAAACCCTAGAGACTGTTTGACCTAGAGCCTAACCGTGTGATTATGATATTTTAATGTCATTTTTGGCCTAAGGATATTTTTGCATTTGACCTCTTTGAATTATTTTGATAGTATTTTATTATTTATGATATTGTTTTGGGGTTATTTGAGTCGGGTTCAAATTTTAACTCAATCCGACTTGAAACGGGGACCCGGGGGTAGTTTGACTCTAGTGGGACCCACACACTAGTTAGGCATAGCCCACATGATATTAATTTTAGTCCACATGATAGAAATATTTTAGTTAGAGGTTAGACTAATTATTATGGATAAGGTTAGTGTGATTAGAGACTTTAGAATGACTAATTTAGCCCCAACCAATTAGCCCTTTCCTAATACTCATAGAATAGGTTAGTGGGGGCATTTTGGACCTTACCATAATAGGACAAATAGCCCATATGGCCAGCCACTTTGGGAGAGGATAGGCTCAAGTTCATTTCATTATTCTCATCCACACTCTCTCTCTTATTCTTCCCCAAATTTCTAGAGAGCAATCCCTAGCAATTTCTCCACCAAATCCTTCCATTTCGCTACCAAATCTTCTTTTTTTCTTCTCCATTCTAGCCAAGGAGGAAGCTACCCAAGTTTGGGAGGATTCGGAGCTCGTGCGTGTCCTTTTGGAATCTCTACGTGTCGGTGTCGCTCCGGGAAGGCTTTTCTTCGATTCGATCTACCGGGAGGTATAAATCCCTTCTCCTTTTTATTTTCTCATGCATATAGGTCTATTTTGAACCCATAGGAATGACCCCCATGGTTGTATCTCTATTTGTGTCTATTTCGTGTCCATTTGGAGGTCATAGGAGTGTCCTTTGTGTTGTGGTTGTGTCCATGTGGGAAAATCCTAAATTTGGACACACTATGTGTTGTTGTTATGTATGAATGAATTATTACATGTTTAATCTCATATTTTTGTATTGGAGATATGTTCTATAGTGTCTCATATATATATATTAGTGTAGAGAGTGAGTTCTTGATATATTATGTTATATACTTGTGTTCTTTTGTCTCAAACTACCCAAATCCGTCATGATTTTTATCCACGTTTTTAATTTCAGCCCTAACTTAGAAATGTCATAACTTCTAGCTCAAAGCTCGGTTTAATCTCCTTTTTTTTAAAAGAAGCGTATTGAAGTTAGCTTTCCAAAAACATGTATTAATAGGCCTAATTCTTTCTGTAACTTTCTGGAGAATTATTTGAGTGTCAGCTGTACGAAAGACAAACGCGTTCTCGGTGTTTTCGCGATTCCGGGAGTTTTCGGAAATGAAAACGCGATCCGTTTGAAGTTTCGGAAAGCTAACACATAGATCTATAACATACTTTAATCCTAGATTTCAATTCATGCTAAGATGGTACAATATTGATTATTAGTAGGAGTTACTATTCAGCATATGTATTTTGTGCACCCTTGTGTGTAATATAATGTTCTATTTGATTTTAACCCATGTTAATGTATATACATTATATAAGTAAATAGAGAATGCAAGCATGAGTAAATGTTTAAATAAATGATGTATGAGGTGTAAGTATCCTATCTAATGTAAGCATGCATAAGTATGGCATGTAATGAATATGTAGGTTCCATAGTATGTAATGTATGGTACATATAGTGGTGCAAGAGAATAAATGAATGATGAATGAATGCAAGCATGAATATAATATAATAATAGATGTAATGTATGCAATATACAAGTTAATGAGATGTAATGTTCGATGTTAACACAAATCCTAAATTACCTCATGTACCCCTTACACTATGTTGACACTATCACACTTGACACTTTGTTCACTTACACTTTGACACTCTTTGATAAGTATACGCTATGTATGCCCATTTAACCCTTATTTGCCCCTTTGCCATGTTCACATACACACACATAGCCTCTTAAATAAGTATTTATGAATACAGTTAACTTAGCTATGTATGTATATTATATATATGTTAGCATATTGTGTTGTAATATATAAGTTTATATAACTATTTGAAATGCCATGATTATAGACCTAATGTTGAATACCAATATATGCATGGATATATATGTATAGACATATATAGCATAAAGTAATAGATTATCTAGCGTATATCCAATGTGAATTCTTGCCTATTTGAGTATTGAATAATTGTATGCTATATAGAGTTGGGTGTATGTTGGCTTGTATAGCCATGTATTGATGTGTGCTTGCTAGGATAGTCTTGGTTAGGCCTAGTAAGACTTGCTAGGTTAGGACATGACCTAGTTTGACCTAGTTTGACTAGTACAGTTGACCAAAGTTGACCAAGGGTTGACTTTGGCCTAGTTTGACCAAGATTCATGTAGAATGCATTGTAGTGCTTTATATTACCCTTCTGGACATGTTGTGACTTGTGCTTTTCTAATTAGGAGCCAGACACCTCTCCTCGGAAAGTATCTTTACCTTGGACATTCAGATATCAGGCGAGTACATTCTCTGATCATTTTATATCATGTTTGGGATTATATTTCCTGCTTTAGACTATCTTACTTGATGCTGACACGTTGGTAACACGGATTGGTACTATATGGATCCCTTCATGAGATGTTATCCCTCTCGGAAGCATCAGATACTTTTGTCATGTGTGTTTCACTTACATCACATATCATATGCTTCTATCATCATGAATCTTCGAAAATCAGCTAGTGACTCATGTACCCTCATGATCACCGAGCCTTCACGAATCAATTCATGAATCACCCTTTATGGTCAACGTAGTATAATCATGAATCTTAACGTAACTTGAATGGATCCTTGTGTATTGATTGGGGATGGGGAGTATAAGTGAACATGTGAATAAATCCAAGTAGTGTAATCATGAATCAATTTCCAGTAGTGTAATCATGAATTAGTCCTTAGCCATTCACATGTTTATACAGTACTTGAATCACTAGCACTGTCTCTCTTTATATTGTAGGACCGTTGAGCACCTCTAGAGGGGGGGTGAATAGAGTGTGTGCGTGTCCAGCGGAAAATAATCACCAATTAAAAACTTAAGTAATAACTATATATATGGCATATAAAAGACGGTAAATAAAATGCGATAAAGTAAGAGTCAAGAATTCAAACTCAGTGACACAGCGATGTATACTGGTATCCCTCTGAGAGGACTAGTCCAGTCTCGAGTACTCTTGCTCGATGTTAATCCACTATGGCACAAGCTTTAACTGAGTGCTTGCAACTCTTACAACACCGTGCTTGGTGACAAGTGCACGACCGACTTCACAACACCGTTCTTGATGACGAGCGCACGACCAGCTCCACAACACCGTGCTTGGTGACGAGCGCACGACCGACTCCAGAAGGCAATTGGAAAACTGAAACGTTTTCTGAATACAACCTCCGATATAACTCTTCAATACCAAACTCTAGATTAAACAGAAACTGTACTGGCTTGGCTAAGAGTCGTAAAGGCTTAGATATAAAAGTAAAAGCTCAGAACACTTTAGATAGAGAAGAGAAGAGATGAAATTGGATTGTTGAAATGAATGGTAATCTCAACTCTATTTATAGTGTTTTTGGGGAACCGAACTCGGGCAGAGTTCGGGCAGAGTTCGGATGCTAGGATTTCGCATACGAACGTTGGACGCAGATTTGGTGGGAACTGTATTTCAAATAACCCAGACCGAACTCGGGCCGAACTCGGACCGAACTCGGTCCGAACTCGGTCAGAGTTCTGTCAGAGTTCTGCTAGTTCAGAACAGTAAGGAATAAACCAAATTTGCATAGGTTTTGGGCCTTTTGGAATTGTGGATTTTTGGGATAAGTAGGTAGGCTTATTTTTATTTGTGGACTGAAAAAAACCTAAGCCAGTACCGATCCGATCAATCTCACATTTTTCCTAGACTCAATAAAAGGAAAAATACAGAATAAATATGAAAACCAATAGCCCTTTTGATGACGTCTTTTTCCTGACATAGAAGACGCATTTTCCTTGACGGCAATCGTCCAAAGATAAACAGATCTGAAAATCCTCGACCCCTGTCCGCTGACCGGGCAGCGGAACCCCCGATGCGAGGCCCCGAATAGGTCGTTGGGCAGTTCAGAGAAAACTTCTTGTACAACGCCGTCTTTGGCCCATCAATAATTCTCTATTGCATATGTCCTGGTTTGACAAAGCTTGATCATGCTTACAGCATGTCTTACAAATACATGTTAGACAAACGAAACCAATATGATACAAGCATAGCAATATTGATATAGAACATTTAGGACAATGCTAAGTTTAAGTAGCATAAATATTAGTGACATCACTAGTTAAACTTAATTGATTAGCCATATTCAAAAACATGATATAATCATTGGGCTAACAATCTCCCCCTTTTTGATTATGGTAAATCGGTTAAGTTTAAGATAGATACAATAGATGTATATATCGCTAATAAACATAAATTACTAAAAACAATTCTTCGTTAACTTAAACTTATTTCTCCCCCTTTGACATGATCAAAAAATAAGCTCCCCCGTAATAAAGAGATAAAACAAACTCAAGCATAAGTATAGGAGGAAGGAAAAAAAATAATAATCATGATCAAGGATTAGGAGAACAGTGAAACGACATGTTTAGAAAATTGCATAACTAAAGTAGAAAAATTTGTCAAAATAGTTGGTTGAACTTAAACAAAGAACATTGAAATCAAACAATACATAGTTTACCAACTAGAAATCCAAAAATGATATTCAAAACTCAATATTATGATAAATATAACTCTAGTTTTGAAATATACCAATAAAGGATTTCAATAAGAAATAGATATCAATATAGCAGAAATCAATCATTGGTCATAAATAATTCATGAGAAATTCACAGATCTAGTATATACCAAATAAAAAAAAATAATGAAACTTTTAACAATGATCACAAAAAAATATGATTCATAATTTGCCCATACAAATTAGTGAATCAATTCCATAAAGAGTATAATCATTGGAAAATAAAAATTAAAAGACGTATACTAGAATCTTTGCAAAATCTATACCAAAGTTCATGCATTTGAACTCAAATACCTTAACATGATATATGTATATCCATTAGATAAACATGAAGGTAATGAAGATAAAATACTTGAGAAGGAGAAATCCAGTCGACTTGAATGCTCCTCCGCAAAGTATGATCAGTCTAAGTATAGATAATCATGAACTTTGAGATAAAATCTCAATAAGAAAAGCCAAATCAGTTTAAGCTCAAAGGAATAATCAATAAATTAAATTACTTTTGGCAGGATAACTTATAGAAACTCAAATGAGAGAATTAAAAGTAAATAATAATAATCATATCTTCTCTCATAAAATCAATACAAATCCAAATATCATGAACAACTCAACAAGATTTTTAAGGTAAAAGAATATATGTCCATGATGAACTAGGTATACCACATATTAAGGGCATAAAAGAATTGAAACAATTAATTTGCTCCCCCTTAAAATATGCGTATATAGTTCAAAAATAATTTATATGCATAAAATAGATAAAATAAATAATCACAAGATCTAAGGGATATCTAAGATATGCATCTTTCTTTCCTTTGATCAAAGGCATATAAAGTCCCAAATGTCAAAAACAAATATCATCTTTAGGCAAATAAAAGAGATATCCAATAAATAAACGCTTAAAGATGAAGAAAATATGTCTTCAATAAAAAAATATAACACAAATCATTTCATGTAAGTAAAAGATTTTTGAAGGCTGTCTTTAATAATAACATTGAGTACGAGACAGATTCAATAAATCAAAAAGACTTTTCAAAAATGTGGAATTTATTATGAAAAACTGTCTTAGTAAATGTTCGAATGCGTCCATTTAGTCCTTAGACTGAAAGCTGACGATTCGAATCACAAAAATAATTTTAATAAAAGAATCCATAAATCATAAATAACTCCATTTGAACAGATAAACATAACTAGATATATGTCCGAAGAAAAGTGTATTCTAGATATATGGCATGTCAAGGGGCTAATTGACTTGAAATAATTAACTGCTCCACCTTTACATGGTTATATCCAAAATAATAATATAGATAAAATTTAAGACTTGCAGAGACATATTTCCAGAAGTAGAAAGTTAATCCAAAAAATATTAGGTCTTCTTATCAAAGTTCATTTCTTCCCTTTTAAAGCCTTAGCATGGTGTCCACCTGACAACCGTAAGGTTAAAGAAAAGAAACGCTTTGAGAGATAGATTCAATTTGCTTGGCATCTCCCCGCAAAGAATTACTGCTATATGCAGTTAGTAACTTGAATAAGAAGATAATATAAAGCTCAAAATCATGAATAATACGAATATTACACAAGCTAAAGATAAAATCACAATACCATAATATTCAATGATTAGTCACGAATACAAAAAACAATCATCTTTAGACAAAAGAAGAAATATCCATTAAATAAACATTAAAAATAAAACAATCAAAAGATATTTCAAATTAGCATGATGAATAATCGTATAAGTCAAAAGATGACATAAATTGATCTATGCTATAGAATCTCACAATCGACAAGATAGATCAACATATGCTACCTTTTGTGAAAATATAAAGAGAGAATATTATCCATCAAATCTAAAATTAAAAAAAAAATCCATCAAATAATAATTGCAACTAGAGCGTTGATCAATCTTGGGTTGGCTGTAGAGGTACTGTCCCAGCTAACGGAGGTTCACCGGGGAACACTTAAGTACCGTTTCGCTTCGACCGTAGTCGTGGTGACAGACAGACCCTTTGTTGGCTTGTACCCAAAATAAATCTTTTTTTTAATAACCGAGGATTTTAAAAAGAATTAGTGCAATATGAAATAAATTATATTCTATGGACTTAAAAATCTTAGAACAATGTAGCATACAGCATAAGATGTATGAATTACATTTATCCGTATGTGCTGCAGAATCATTGGGTAACAACAAAATATAAAATATTTGTAAATCAAAATGTAGGACCTAGATATGCAGATGTATTCTGGAACCTAGGGGATTTGACAACACCTTGGACCCAGAACTAGATAATAGTTGCAAGTAGACCTTATTAAATCTTAAGTCTATAAAGTGTTGATTACTTTGGGTTAGCTGTAGGGGCCGGTTCCCAGCTAGCGGTAGTCCGAAGACTAGTGCACCGTGTCGCTTCAGGCTATTTACACCTGTATGACAGAAGGACCCTTTCGGCTTGTTCCCAAAATAATTTCTACTCTTAAGAACTTAGATTCAAAGGAATATATGCAGTATCATCGAATATCGTCGAAATCCAGAATCCCTAAAAGTAAATACCCAAGAAATGGTTTATCAAGATCAAGATATTTAAAAATATCATGTATCCAAAATGTCAACCAAAAAGCCAAGAAAAACATACATCATTAAAAGAGGCTTTGAGGGAGAAGATAATAAAGAGAAGTACATGAATTTGTTAAAAAAAATAGCTAAGTATGAGATAAGCACAAGTTTGAAAACTACTTTTTAAAATAATATAATATAGAACTTGAACTAAACTCATATATCTCCATAAAGATATTTATACAATATAAGAAACATGTGAGCAATATATGATTGATAATAAATTATTCATATATCATTAACAAGCATAAAAGATATCACAAGATCAAAAATATGCATAAATAAACTTTATCAGACAAAGATGTAATTGATTCATAAGAAATTAATCAAAATAAAATATGAGAATCAATAGTGAATATATTATGCAAGCACAAGGTTAACATAAAAATATATGTATGTATTTATCAAGTAAATAGGAGACTTGTGCTAAACATACATACTCACAAAATACCAATCAAAGTAAATATGACATGTTAAAGACAAATCGATAAGAAGTGACCATTAAAAATATTATTAAAGGCGAAAAGTCAAAACATATTCACCAAAACAAAATTAAGCTCATATGCATGCTTCAATAATAAAGATTAACAGTAAATAGCATACATAGACAAATGTGTCACACTAATAAAAAATAAAATATATAGTGTGAACTAAACATTTAAGCTAAACAGCTAGTCAAACTAGGATTATGTCTCATATCAATTCAAACAATAAACAATTAAAAGATATCAATGAGATCTAATAGCAAGAAATCAATAAGAACATGCTAAATATTAAAAACTATTTAGAAAGCATGTTACCGAAGTGGTTCTAGTGACCACACTTCTGTTGGTGCAATTGCATGGAAGATGACCTTTGTAGCTTTGCAATCACCAACATGTTCCATGGTTCTATTTGATATGATAAGCTTCACCTGCAATATTAGGTGAAGACTTTGGTATCCAATACTTGGATCCAGATTTGTTAGCTTTGGGAATCCATTTGCACAAGTTCATATCAACTAGTTTTCTAATCTGACAATGATTAGAAATATGTCCATTCATACCACAATAATGACAGAAAGAATTAACATTAGTACTATGTGTAGCAGTATGAGAACGTGCAGTAGTGTGATATGATCTTAGTGGATACTTGTAGTAGAAAGCATGGTTGTGTAAAGCTTTAGCTTTGCTTGCTTTCTTTCTAGATGATCTGTCGTGTGTGACTTTGTGATGTGTCACGTGTCTTGTGTTAGACTGAGTCATAGGTTGTACTACCTGCTTTCCCAGTCTAATCTCTAACTTTTTAGAGTTAGCACAGATCTCATCATATTGAGCAGAAAGAGCATCAATTCTACATGAAGCAATAGAATACTTCTTCTTTTCCGATTCTAATTCCTCCTTAAGTTTAGCATTTTCTTGAGAGCTTTTCTCAATGCATTCAAGTGCCTCATGCAATCTAAACTCAAGTGTGGAAATCTCAGTAGAATTATCAGAAGTAGAAGTGTTTCTAGCATCATTCAATAAGCAAGTCAGCTTTTCATTCTCAAGCTTATAGCAGAGAATATCCTTTTTAGCTTGCTTATACTTATCTAATACTTTCTCGTGTTCTTTCAATAGATCACTGAAAGCATCAGATAGGTCATCATAAGAAAATTCACTCTCTGTAAAAATAGAGTTATCTTGTACCTCGTTGGATAATGCCATTGAGCATATATTTGTAGTATGATGAGGTCTCTCTTCTTCTTCTTCAGATTTGCTTGCATTACTTTCGCACCATATGCTCGTGGTAGCGTACTTGTGAGATGATGATCTTTCTTCTTTTGATCGTTCGTAGTGACTCTCCTTTCTAGCAGTAGTACAATCTTCTTGGATGTGGCCTATCTTCTTGTGGTTGTCACATACAAGCTCTTTTTCATATATAGGATTGTGTTGAACCTTAAATCTCGATGCCATCATGCATACATTTGAATCATTATGAAGACTATCCTCCTCTCTGGAGTCGCTAGCACTACTTTCGTACCTACACTCATAAGTAGCTTCAAGAAGTTTCCAAATTTTATGAGATGTTGTGCAAGTAGTAATGAGATTGAATACATTAAAGTCTACAGCACAATAGAAAGCATGCTTTGCTTTTGCATCAAGGCTAGCTAACTTCTTCTCTTCCTCTGTGTAACTATAATAAGGCTTGTTAATAATAGAGGATGTGAGAATAGAAGTGATAGTAGATTTTTGGTAGCCATTGACAACAATTGACCATAAGTCAAAGTCTTGAGACTTCAGGTACAAGCTCATCCGTGTTTTCCAATAACTATAGTTCGTTCCATCAAATAGTGGGAGTCTATTTGTGGATTGCCCTTCACCGTTGAATATTGAATTCACGGCTGCCATATTTATACTCTCTAGAGTGTTATATATGAATACAACCTGCTCTGATACCAATTGTAGGACCGTTGAGCACCTCTAGAGGGGGGGTGAATAGAGTGTATGCGTGTGCAGCGGAAAATAATCACCAATTAAAAACTTAAGTAATAACTATATATATGGCATATAAAAGACGGTAAATAAAATGCGGTAAAGTAAGAGTCAAGAATTCAAACTCAGTGACACAGCGATGTATACTGGTATCCCTCTGAGAGGACTAGTCCAGTCTCGAGTACTCTTGCTCGATGTTAATCCACTATGGCACAAGCTTTAACTGAGTGCTTGCAACTCTTACAACACCGTGCTTGGTGACAAGTGCACGACCGACTTCACAACACCGTGCTTGATGACGAGCGCACGACCAGCTCCACAACACCGTGCTTGGTGACGAGCGCACGACCGACTCCAGAAGGCAATTGGAAAACTGAAACGTTTTCTGAATACAACCTCCGATACAACACTTCAATACCAAACTCTAGATTAAACCGAAACTGTACTGGCTTGGCTAAGAGTCGTAAAGGCTTAGATATAAAAGTAAAAGCTCAGAACACTTTAGATAGAGAAGAGAAGAGATGAAATTGGATTGTTGAAATGAATGGTAATCTCAACTCTATTTATATTGTTTTTGGGGAACCGAACTCGGGCAGAGTTCGGGCAGAGTTCGGATGCTAGGATTTCGCATACGAACGTTGGACGCAGATTTGGTGGGAACTGTATTTCAAATAACCCAGACCGAACTCGGGCCGAACTCGGACCGAACTCGGTCCGAACTCGGTCAGAGTTCTGTCAGAGTTCTGCTAGTTCAGAACAGTAAGGAATAAACCAAATTTTCATAGGTTTTGGGCCTTTTGGAATTGTGGATTTTTGGGATAAGTAGGTAGGCTTATTTTTGTTTGTGGACTGAAAAAAACCTAAGCCAGTACCGATCCGATCAATCTCACATTTTTCCTAGACTCAATAAAAGAAAAAATACAGAATAAATATGAAAACCAATAGCCCTTTTGATGACGTCTTTTTCCTGACATAGAAGACGTATTTTCCTTGACGGCAATCGTCCAAAGATAAACAGATCTGAAAATCCTCGACCCCTGTCCGCTGATCGGGCAGCGGAACCCCCGATGCGAGGCCCCGGATAGGTCGTTGGGCAGTTCAGAAAAAACTTCTTGTACAACGCCGTCTTTGGCCCATCAATAATTCTCTATTGCATATGTCCTGGTTTGACAAAGCTTGATCATGCTTACAGCATGTCTTACAAATACATGTTAGACAAACGAAACCAATATGATACAAGCATAGCAATATTGATATAGAACATTTAGGACAATGCTAAGTTTAAGTAGCATGAATATTAGTGACATCACTAGTTAAACTTAATTCATTAGCCATATTCAAAAACATGATATAATCATTGGGCTAACATATATATATCGTAGATATTTACTTACAGTCTCTCTTTTACATTATGCTATTTCTTCAGATCCTGTATTTTATTCTCTAGCATGATTACATTTCCTTTCCTGTTATGACTTGTTGAGATGTATTGTGCTCGCTCTAGTCCTGACTGGACCTGTTGATAAATTTTACAGATAGCCTGGAGGTTGCCTGCTAGCCTAGAGGAGACAGTAGAGGTTGCATAGATAGCTAGGGTTTTGCTTATAGTTTATTTTCAGTCGTCTTGAGTTGTATTTATGGATTACTGTATTTGAGTTTTGAGATGTATTCTGAGTTTGTATCTTAGACACTTAGACTTCTATCTGCTGTATCTCTTTTGGATTTCATATTTTATCTATCTTCCATTATACTATACCTTAGATGTGATCGAGTTTACATTCTGCTATGTCACCCCCATTCGGGGAGTATAAACTGTTTAGTCTTATATTGTTAGATGTATTGAGACCTAGGACAGCGTTCTACCGCCGACACTGCGACGTAGGCTGGGCATTGTTACGTTCTCGTACCCTAAATCTAGGGTGCGGGTCGTGACAATTACCTTCCTATCCTGTATCAAAACACATCCTAAACCTCTGCCTGAAGCATCACAATACACTAAAAATTCTCCGGTCCTATCTGGAAGTGTGAGAATGGGTGCCGTCATCAAACCTCGCTTCAGCTTCTCAAAAGAATCCTGACATTCTGCTGTCCAAGTAAACTGTGCCTCCTTGCGGGTCAACTGTGTCAATGGCGCTGAAATTCGAGCAAAGTCCGAAACAAATCTCCGGTAGTAGTCGGCCAATCCAAGAAAACTGCGAACTTCTGCAACTGTGCTAGGCACTGGCCATGTTTCGATAGCCTCGATCTTCTGGAGATCCTCTTCTACTCCCCCTCTGGTGATGATATGACCCAAGTATAAAATACGATCGAGCTAGAACTCGTATTTACTGAACTTGGCATACAACTGGTGCTCTCGAAGAATCTAGAGGAAAACTCTGAGATGCTGCTCATGCTCCGTTTCACTCTTGCTGTAGACCAGGATATCGTCTATGAACACGATCACGAACTGATCCAAATAAGGCATGAAGATACGACTCATGAGATCCATGAATACAGCCGACGCATTGATCGCTCCAAAGGGCATAACGAGGAACTCCTAATGTTCATATCTAGATCTGAAAGCTGTCTTCGGGATGTCCTGCTCTCTGACTCTGATCTGGTGGTATCCTGACCGTAAATTAATCTTCGAGAATACTGCCACTCCTCTGAGTTGATCAACAAGTCATCTATCCTTGGGAGAGGATGTTTGTTCTTGATTGTCACTGAGTTCAAGGTACGATAGTCAACACATAATCTGGATGTACCATCCTTCTTTTTCACAAGAAGCATCAGGGCTCCCCAAGGTGATCCACTAGCATGAATGAATTCTATGGTTCTGAGGTCTTCAATCATCTTGTATAATATCTTTAATTCTGACGGCTCCATGCTGTAGACTCCCTCTGACACTGGTGTTGTCCCGGGGATCAAGTCGATAGTAAACTCGATCTCTCGCTCTTGCGACATTCTTGGAGGCTCTTCCGGGAAAATATCTGGAAATTTCTCGACTATCCAGGGTAACTGCACTGCTGCTACGGCCATCCGCAATACTGGAGGAGAAGGTTCAACTTCGCCTCGAGAAAAAAACTCCGGCTCGCCTGGAATGCTAAAAACAACTCTGTCAATATGGCAGTCTATCCTAGCATACTGGTCCCTCAACCAATCCATCCCTAAGACCATATCATAATCGGCCATCGAGAATTCTATCAGCCTAGCGGGAAACTCTCTACCACTAACCACGATCCGATACGAGAAAAATGCTCTATCTACTCCCACAAGACCGTTACCAGTAAGTATATTGAGCCTTACAGATAATGACTCGGGCTCCAGTCCTATCCGTGTCGTGAATCGTGCAGACATAAATGAATGCGATGCACCAGAGTCAAATAACACTGAAGCCGGAAAGGTGTTGACGAGAATAGTACCTTCCACTACCTCACCTGGCGTCACTCCTTCTTCTCCCATGGTTAAAGCCAACACATGACCATGTCCTCTGGGTGCCGGCCCTCTCTATTGGAATCCTCTCTGCTTATTTTGAACTTGTGCCTGGGCATACTGTAGTGCCCCATCCCGCAAAGTCAATTGGAGGAATCGAAACGCCGACGGCGTTCTGACTTAGCCTTGCAACGGCTGCTCGAAGGCTCGCTCGGTCGATGCGACTCCTCGCACAGGTGGGGTAGTTTTCAGTGAACTTGCCTCATCTTAGCCTTCACTTAATAATGTGTATGTTTTCAACTTGCACAAGTATGCTAATATAAAAGCTACGAACGCACATAGCTAAGGGAATAATCCCGATCCCGTAGTTTTCAAATGACACTCGATCCTTCGATCCCGTGGCTTGGGAGAAGGATGTTGGCTTAAGTTGCTAAGTTATCCCGACACTTGAAATAGCCTAAGTCCTATGCGTCGCCTGCGTGAATGCTTGGTAAAGCATGTACGGTCCCGTCGTTTTGCCCCAACACTCGAGTTAGCCTAAGTCAAAGGCGTCGCCTGCGTGAATGCTTAATAAAGCATGCGCGGTCCTATCCCACAAGGCTTGACATAGCCTTCGCACATCCCACAAGTTAAGTCGTCTTGTACGGCTTGTTGGCTTAAGTCTAGGCGCCCAAGAGTTGGTTGTTCAAGTCGACCCCATGCATAGCACGTTCCCTTCGACGCAGAGCTCGACGTAGCCTTTGCTCGTCGTGTAAAGTATATGACTTGAGCAACAAGGCTCGTCGTGTAAAGTATATGACTTGAGCATTAGCGTCGCCTAGAGAACCGGGTTTGTCTAAGACACGAGCTACGGTCGGTTTAGTGAAAAGCTTGCCACGAACAAAGAAAGTCCACGCGGCTGGTTGTCGTCGAGATCGGTCCCGCTACTTGGGAGTCTCGCTAAGTCATGATATGTCCCGCACATGAGATGGTCCCCCGGTTTGGGAGTCTCGCTAAGTCTTGATATGTCCCGCACATGAGATCGGTCCCGCGGCTTGGGAGTCTCGTTAAGTCTCGAGAGAGTTAAAGGAAAGCATGGTCATGTTAAGGAAAGATTTGATAGATCGAGTTGAGTATGCATGGTCATTGGACAACTTGTCGACAAGGTATAATCTTCTCGAATGATTGTCGGGGCGCCGGGATCATTCGGCCCAGGAGAAGCGCGTTGCGGCTCAAAGTAGGATGCTGGATAACCGTATGGGAGACTTCGGTGCCTCCGGGCTAGCTACCCGTGTAAGGACGAGCCGATATCCCATAAGCCAGTCCAAGATAGCTTGACATTGCTAGTGACCAATCATGTAGATGTGTCGGCAATAGCGGCACACCGCGTGTTTGCCTTTGGATTGGGTTTAGAACTGGAATCATGTCTAGTCGGTAAAACAATGTCTAGGCCTAAGATTGGGCTGCAGCATTGGTACCGTGCTTAGCACGATACTTGGCATCGGGATGTCCATGAGATCGATACTAGGTTTGGCAAGTCTTGTCTAACTTGGTTTATGAGTCGAATAGAAAGACCGCTAGGCGGTAGCATGGATAAAGTCTTGATAAGTTGCGAGGCGCGGCCTCAATCTTGAAGCATATACAAGTCTAAGCAAGGTCTTAAGGCACAAATCAAGTCTAGCGGCACGACCTGCACGAGTCGTCCCCTTGACGTCGTTGGCGCGAGAATAGGCTTGAGGCACTTGAGTTCAAGTAAAGGCCTTGGCATGGCCGAGTCCGTATAAGTTTCTCCTCGGCATAGCACCGTCTCGAATATGTTTAAGTTGCGAATGGAGTATGGCACGACCCTGCCATCCCGAGTTCAAGTTGGGTCAAGTGCTTGCACGATGAGGCACTGCCTCGATCGAAACACACGTTGGAATTATAGCACGAACATGTCTTGGCATCTCGGTTTGGTCGTACGTCCTCGTCCTAAAATGAATCCTAATACAAGACTAGAAAGACAATCGAAAGGGTTTTAAACTGCACAAAGTAAATGAACGTGTCGGTTTTGTATGGGTGGGCGAGGAGCTCACTCCACCAGTACAGTTGAGTACTGACACCCACACAGTGATCATGTGCATGCACAGGTAGAAGCTCGTGGCGCGGAGCTCGCTTGGATGCATCGAGGCACGGTGTTTCTTGGCGATTAAAAGCATGCAGCTGTGTGGATTGAAGACTTATACAGGACATAATGTATGGACATCGCCTTCCGAAGCTTTCGATAGATTCAAGCATTGTATCGAGAGATGAGAGAGCAGAGTGACTTGTAAATGAGAGAAAAATGAGCACGAGAGACATGTAATTTGGCCTTGCACCCACAAATGTAATCTTCTATTCAATATCAATAAAGAGCTTCTTTTGAAATGACTTGTGTTCATGGGTGTTTGTTCTAAATTTTTGCTGCATGATTCAATATTTCTACTTGGGAATTTTGTGCGACGACCCCGTCGCCGCCGATGTAATCGGCCGTTATGGAACTGCCTTGCATGAACGCAATCTAGGCTCGTGCGGCATCATGCCTTAGCGAGGACGATCGCTCCTACGGGAGCGGGGCATGACATAATGGTATCAGAGCATGGCTTTACGTCCTTGGATTTCACGTCGAAATTCTCAGTTTTGAAAGCTCGTTGTTGGAAAATAAGTGTGTGCTCTTCCTCGATTGTCTCTCGGCATGTCCATACAATAAGTCTAAATATTTTCAAAAGCTCGTACGAACGTTCACTCAAACGCATCGGTAGGCTATCGCCGAATGCATCGGTAGGCCTTTGTGCCGAACGGTGTCAATCTCGTCTTGATAAGAAAACTCATGCTAAAAGTTAGCAAGTCGCGTGCATGCCTAACTAGTCTTGCGTCGACCTAGCAGTTGAGCGTGCAAACTCGAAGTATAGTCCGTACGGGATGGTTATGCGGCACAACTTAGTCCGCGTGTCGGCACCTCGACTTTTGGTGCAAACGACTTACGAGCGATATTAAGTACCGCTCGGTCGGGAACGAAGCTACCCTTAGAGTGTCTATCGATAGGAACACTATCGAGTTAACGCTTAGGCATACACGGAAGATTGGTCTAATATTCTGAGGAATAGTGCGAACGACTTAGTACGTCGAGACGACGTGAGCGACTATGCTAGAGATTTGTCGAACGAATCGGAAGGATTTCTTAGCGAATGATGCGAACGTGATTGAGGACTAGCTCGGATGGCTCGAATCCGAGTGGTGTATGGTTTGTCTTGAAAATCATTCGAACAAATATTGAGGATTACGAGTATGTCGACGAGGCGATGCGATCGCACAAAGCCTTAGAACGCGTCACGCTTAGTTGGTCGTGACTTCGAATGTCCCGAACGAGCATCTCGTTCGGACAACTTGTGAATAGGCAACGCGGGTTAGAAAATGATATTGATTCACGCTCAGAACGATGAATAAAAGTGAATGTCGTGATCGAGGAAACTTAAAGGATCGCATATATGATTTCGGATTGATTCAAATGAAATGTGACTTGAGTTTTGAACAACGATCTTGAAACGAGCTCGAGGAATAGTGACCGAACTTGATCTTGAATATCGAAGAAATTATAGAATATCCAGTTTGGACAATAGCATCAGTCGCACGACTCAAAATTGGTTGCAAAAGAAGATCGTCAGGTTACGCATATCGTCGATGGTATTGAGGCGTATCAAAGATCGACATGTGATAACTCGGGGGTACTCTGACTCGGCAAATGACGATCGTGCAAATGTTATTGTTCCGATGGATGCTATACTCGGGATATTGAAACGTGTCAAGGAAAAGATAAACTTGGCTCGAGGATTTTCTAGTTGAATGAATAACGGTCGGACTATCGAACATGGATTGGATAAAAATGATATATTTGGATTTGCTTCGTCGATAACCACAACGTTGACGTTCTTGTCTTATGCGAGCGCAACTCCAGCCTCGCACATGCATCGCGTCGATTAGGACGATCACTCCGCGTGAGCGCTGGTATGGTGATTCATACAGCGGGGGTGATTGAACTAGCATGGCGTGGCAACTTGTGTGCTTCGACTTGTGGTTTGACGCGAAGGTAAACTCGAAAAAGACTCAGTGTGCTTGAAGATTGAATTGAGGATTGCCTAGGGCCAATCTGCGTATCGAGAATAAATTAGTCTAGACTCAAACAAGAGTTACGCCCCGATGAGAATGATTATTCTGCGGGAGCGTTGCATGGTTATTCATGAACCACCGTGGATAATCGGACTCGCGTGACATTGGGACGCAACATATTATCAAAGTTAGACGACCTCGTGATCGAATACATGAATTGGTTAGAATTGGTGATTTGAATGGATTCGAATACGCGCAACGAATGCATTGATGCGAATAGGTGATCGTGCTTGATGTTTAGAAATTTGAGTGACGCGAGCTTGGGTAGAATATCACGTACAATCGACTTGGTTTGACCCTAGGATTGGGGTCAGTGTTGGCATTGTTGTTGGGGAACTATGATTCCAATCCTGACATTGACTTAGCCTCGAAAAGAAATGGCCTAGCGGTTAGGCGAGACGCCCTGTTTCATGAGTTATCAATAGAAAGATTGATCTTGAGGATTGGTTTGAATGGATATAGTGAATCAAGGATAGGAAAACCCCGCTCATGAGATTCGGCTGACATGCATATATTTCAGGGACGCCTGAGTATGTGTACGATGCTACTCGAGTGAGAATGACAAATTCTCAATCATGCGGCTTGGCTGAATGCATATATTTTAGGGACGCATGGAATGCGTGCATGATCCAACCAAGTGATACGTGTATACAAATGAGACTTGAGGAACGGGAAAGTGTCTGGGAAATTAAAATCGTGTTAAAAAAAAGATTGATTGTAGTACAAGCGTGGCTCGGAATCGAAGAAACACGTTGACGGAGTGTGTACGATTAAGTCCTGGCCATAGAAATGGTAGTATGGCTTGCCTACAGGAAAGTCTCGAGGACGAGACTTGTTCTGAGTGGTGTATGTTGTAGTGCCCCGTCCCGCAAAGTCAATCTGAGGAATCGAAACGTCGACGGTGTTCGGACTTAGCCTTACAACGGCTGCTCGAAGACTCGCTCGGTCGAGGCGACTCCTCGCACAGGTAGGGTAGTTTTTGGTGAACTTGCCTCATCTTAGCCTTCACTTAATAATGCGCATATTTTCAACTTGCACAAGTAGGCTAATATAAAAGCTACGAACGCACATAGCTAAGAAAATAATCTCGACCCGTCGAAATGTCTTAGAACATGAAAAATGGTCCCACGGTCTTCATAGATGTCGGCTCAGCGTGATTTCAAATGACACTCGATCCTTCGATCCCGTGGCTTGGAAGAAGGATGTTGGCTTAAGTTGCTAAGTTGTCCCGACACTTGAAATAGCCTAAGTCCTTGGCGTCGCCTGCGTGAATGCTTGGTAAAGCATGCACGGTTCCGTCGTTTTGCCCCAACACTCGAGTTAGCCTAAGTCATAGGCGTCGCCCGCGTGAATGCTTAATAAAGCATGTGCGGTCCTGTCCCGCAATGCTTGGCATAGCCTTTGCACATCCCGCAAGTTAAGTCATCTTGCACGGCTTGTTGGCTTAAGTCTAGGCGTACAAAAGTTGGTTGTTCAAGTCGACCCCGTGCATAGCACGTTCCTCTCGACGCAGAGCTCGGCATAGCCTTTGCTCGTCGAGTCGTTACCAGAATAAGACAGACAAGAGTTGTATTGGGCTATCGAAGCCAATTCTAGCACTGTCCTGCTCTATCTGCGGTTGTCAAGTCGTGTAGTCCCTTGAGAACAACGCTCGTCGTGTAAAGTATATGACTTGAGCGTTAGCGTCACCTAGAGAACCGGGTCTGTCTAAAGCATGAGCTACGATCGGTTTAGTGAAAAGCTTGCCACAAACAAAGAAAGTCCACGCGACTGGTTGTCGCCGAGATCGGTCTCGCTACTTGGGAGTCTCGCTAAGTCATGATATGTCCCGCACACGAGATGGTCCCCCGGCTTGGGAGTCTCGCTAAGTCTTGATATGTCCCGCACACGAGATCGGTCCCACGGCTTGGGAGTCTCGTTAAGTCTCGAGAGAGTTAAAGAAAAGCATGGTCATGTTAATGAAGGATTTGATAGATCGAGTTGAGTATGCATGGTCATTCGACAACTTGTCGACAAGGTGTAGTCTTCTCGAATGATTGTCGGAGCGCCGGGATCATTCGGCCCGGGGGAAGCGCATTGCGGCTCAAAGTAGGATGTTGGATAACCGCATGGGAGACTTCGACGCCTCCGGGCTAGCTACCCGTGTAGGGACGAGCCAATATCCCACGAGCTAGTCCAAGATAGCTTGACATTGCTAGTGACCACTCATGTAGATGTGTCGGTAATAGGGACACACCGTGTGTTTACCTTTGGATTGGGTTTAGAACTGGAATCATGTCTAGTCGGTAAAATAATGTCTGGGCCTAAGATTGGGCTGCAGCATTTACACCGTGCTTAGCACGATACTTGGCGTCGGGATGTCCATGAGATCGATACAAGGTTTGGCAAGTCTTGTCTAAGTTGGTTCATGAGTCGAATAGAAAGACCGCTAGGCGGTAGCATGGATAAAGTCTTGATAAGTTGCGAGACACGGCCTCAATCTTGAAGCATATACAAGTCTAAGCAAGGCCATAAGGCACAAATCAAGTCTAGCAGCACGACCTGCACGAGTCGTCCCCTTGACGTCGTTGGCACGAGAATAGGCTTGAGGCACTTGAGTTCAAGTAAAGGTCTTGGCATGGCCGAGTCCGTATAAGTTGCTCCTCGGCGTAGCACTGTCTCGAATATGTTTAAGTCATGAATAGAGTATGGTACGACCCTGCCGTCCCGAGTTCAATTTGGGTCAAGTACTTGCACGATGAGGTACTGCCTCGATCGAAACACACGTTGAAATTATAGCACGAATATGTCTTGGCACCTCGGTTTGGTCGGATGTCCTCATCCTAAAATGAATCCTAAGGCAAGACTAGAAAGACAATCGAAAGGGTTTTAAACTGTACAAAGTAAATGAACGTGTCGGTTTTTTATGGGTAGGCGAGGAGCTCACTCCACCAGTATAGTTGAGTACTGACACCCACACAGTATTCATGTGCAGGCACAGGTAGAAGCTCGTGGCGTGCAGCTCGCTTGGATGCGTCGAGGCATGGAGTTCCTTGGCGATTCGAAGCGTGTGGCTGCATGGATTGAAGACTTATACAGGACATAATGTATGGACATCGCCTTCCGAAGCTTCCGCTGGATTCAAGCATTGTATCGAGAGATGAGAGAAAGCAGAGTGACTTGTAAATGAGACAAAAGTGAGCACGAGAGACATGTAATTTGGCCTTGCGCCCGCAAATGTAATCTTCTATTCAATATCAATAAAGAGTTTCTTTTGAAATGACTTGTGTTCATGGGTGTTTATTCTAAATTTTTGCTGCATGATTCAATATTTCTACTTGGAAATTCTGTGTGACGACCCCGTCGCCACCGATGTAATCAGCCATTATGGAACTGCCTTGCACGAACACAATCTAGGCTCGTGCGGCATCACGCCTTAGCGAGGACGATCGCTCCTACGGGAGCGGGGCATGACACATACTGTTGAGGCCTTTGCTGCTGTAAAGCTTGGGTCTGCGTTGGCAACGGCCTTAGGATGAAAACTACTGCTGGACCGGTACTGGGGCTGGTCCTCTAACTGATAAACTGGTCATGACTGGTGATGAGTCAGTCCTGAACGGACAGGACCCTACCTTGTGGTCCGGCGCTCCATAAAGCAAACTCAATCCTCGAGCCTTGCGACATTCTGAAACAACATGTTCAGGCTTCCCACAATAAGAGTAGCCCATGAGAGAAGACTGCTTCTACTTCTGCTGCTGGGGATACGTCGGGGTTGAATGTTGAACCAACGTAACTGAAGCTGTCCTTCTCGGAGCTCCAATGGTCAAAGCCCTAGCTGCCGGAGCTGGGGCTGACGACTGATTCATCTGGCCGTGAGATCGCTTTCAACCTCCGGTCCTGTCCACAATCCTCTGGAAGGTATACTCATGCCTCCTAGCTGTAATGCCCCGCTCCGCATCGGTGCATTACGATGAGTCGTTGACTCGAAGAGTTGCGTTGACCCGATAAGGTATCGATGCGAATCGATGCAAGTGTTGCGTTGGCCAAAGGTAAGCTTTGAGTCGGTTGGAATCTATGAATCGAATCGATGCAAAGAGTAAGTCCCGCTTGAGCAAGTGCTGATTTTAGTTGATCTGGTGTGCAGGCTATGCTTCTACGCTGGACGATAAGAGGTCGGCATTTTGCCTTATACAATGAAGTGTCCGCAAAACCAAATCGTGGCCCTACAACGGATTGTGGCATGGGTGCGATAGGCTAAATCAACCGAGTAGAGCAAAGGAATGGCTAAGTCCAAGAGTTAGCTATGCGATCGAGTTATGGAAGCGAGACGCTTCAATCGGCGAGGCGGCAAGGCGTATCGGCTTAAGGTGGGCGGGTTCTTGACTCTCTCTCCCTATTCCTTCACGTTTTAATAAAAATATGTTATGATATGCGTAAGATGGTATCGAGTTAGCGAGCATGGCTCGGCGAGTAAGTATCTAAAATATGCGTTGAACACTAAGATAGAACATTGAACAATCGAACAATTGAAGCGACGTGCATCGAGTGCACGAGTCGCGGTAGGGCAATGATGGTAGAACATTGAAAGACAACATCGAGATGTGCATCATATGCACGGCTCTGAGAACATTGAACTCTAGGCGTAGAACATTGATTATGGTGCTGAGCGTGCCTTTGCGCACTTAAGCTACGAAATGACTAAGTAAATACGGAGTAGGCTATGCGAATAACATTATGAACGAGACGCGTGATTATGAGTACGAGACGACAAAGCCGTTGGGCGTCGTGCATCAATATGGATGTGTTGGGGCATAACGCCGACGGAGTTCCCTATGCGAATGGTGGACCATGTTTATGGAACGCGAGATGGATTGGAATGTATGACTTGTATGCTATGGCACGTATTGCATGGTCAATGGACTCGGATTGCCCGTGCACGGGTGCGGCTTCCCTCGAACGGTTACGCCGGGGCGCCGGGACCGTTCGGCCTAGGAGGGAATTATGTGTGGTATTTATGGTGCACAATACTCGGACGGATTGCGACCGTCCAGTACTGTGATAAGCTATGATATCCGTAAGTTTGGGATCCTTCGGATACTGGGCTAGCAACCCGTATCGAAGCGATTGTAGGCTTACACATATGAGATGCCAAGTCCATTACGGTGCGACACACCGTGACCTTCATATAGTTAGGGCCGGTGGGCTGAGATGAGAGCTGGGTGCAGGCGCAGGGCCTGCTACCCATTATGCATATGTTTATGTTTGTGAATAGTCGGTTGCGTGAATCATATGTTGGCTTATGTTAAGTTCTAACCACTGCAGGCTAAGGAAAATAGGACGGCATGAGCACAAACACTATGTTTACGTTTCTGTTATGGCTAACTGTATCTGCTGCAGGAACACGGGATGTGCTGACACATTATAATAATGTGCTATGTTAAGTTTTGCCATGAAATTGATCCTAAGGCTAAATAGAAAAACCACAAATTAAGATGTATGTTTCACTAAATGAATAAGTGTTTGGTTTGGGTGCGAGCGGGTCTTGATCAGTGCGAAGCGAGGACGAAAGCACTAAGCCCCCACTAGTTTCTGTGCAGGCTCAGGTTATGATCAGCTCGGGGCGGAGCTTGGCTTGGACGTGCCGAGGCATAGAGTCCTTGGCGTTCAAGAGGAGCTTCCGCGTATGCGTTCGGACTTGTGACATGGAGATGTTCGGCCGAAGACTACTTGGTGGCTATAAAGAGGCATAATGTATGGAGCTATGTAATCCTTTGTGAGCTAGAGAGATCATGAGTGTTGTAGCCAATTGGCATTTTATGTTGGGCTATTCAGAGCCTTTGTAACCTTCAGTTCAATATGAATAAAAGAGATTCTTATGTTATTCTTTGTTTTCTTCCGCTGCTTATGTTATCGATTTGAGATAGTTCTACGTGAACCTGTTATCTTGCCTTGCACGAGCACAAATCCAGGCTCGTGCGGCATCACGCCCCAGCGAGGACGATGATTCGGGTTAAATCTAGCGAGGACGAGCGATTTCCCGGGTCGGGGCGTGACAAGTTGGTATCAGAGCCGTTCCATCCTTTGGACCGTGCGTGAATCTCTTTGACCCTCAGTTGCTTCGTTATCGAATTCAGTTGACTCTAAGTTGTTTCCGCAACCGCATGGCTCATGGATCTGCTCGACGCTACATTGGATGTTCCATACAATAAGTCTATATTAAGTGCGTACGTCTGCCACAAGTATGTCGTGACTATTACGTGATCTTCGAGTGCCATCGTAGAGTGTTGGTTGCACGAAGTGCAACGAGTTAGGGGATATTGGGTGCACGAAGTGCAACGAGTTATGGAATGCTGGTCGCACGAAGTGCAACGAATATGGTGATGTTGGTTGCATAAAGTGCAATGATATGTGTTGTTGGTCGCACGCAGTGCGAGGAGTTATGTATTGGCGGTCGCACGAAGTGCGAGAGATATGTGTTGTTGGTTGCACGAAGTGCAACGGGTCGATATGTGAGGCAATGTGTATTATGTGGCTATGTGAAGGATTATGTGTTGTCGGTTGCACGGAGTGCAGCAAGTCGTGGATCGTTCGTTGCATCAGTGCAACGAGTTGATACGGTATGATGTACGTTGTATGGCTATGCGGATGGATAGCGATATGTTGTGCGAGATTGAGTAAAGACCTTAAGTATCGAGACTAAGTTGTTGCACGAGCTGCAACGTGCGGGATTCAAAGATCGCGGATGCGATAGTGCGAGTCGAGATGGTCGCTAAGTCGAGTTTGAGTAGGCGAACGTTATGTTGGCCGTATGTCGCGTTGAGCTTTGAATAAGCGAATGTTACGGGTGTGATCGATGATGATCGCCATGGTACGGTTAGATCGATTATGTGTCAACCTTGAGCTAACGTTAGAGCTGGGATCGGAAGGATTGTCATACGGGATGGTTAAGTTGAGATAGAAGTCGGACCTATGCGAAGTGTGATGTCGAGTAATGACTCGATTTTGAGTGGTATATGCAATACCAACTATGCGAGCAAGTATAGCAAAGTATTGTGTCGATAACGATAGGCTCGATCCTAAGTGGTATATGGGATACCACTTAGCGATATCTATGTTAAGCCGGTTGGTGACTTGCGATAGATTTCGTCGAAACGATTATGATGTTACGATATGTTTGTCCTCAACGGACGGAGTAGTACCAAGACTCAAGTGAGAATGACTCGATAGAAGTCGATGCTAGTACGCTTCGCTGAATTAAGTTGAACGAGTATGTGCGAAGTCATACCTATGGATGATACGTCGGACGAGGATTCGCTAAGTATAAGTCGAACGATAGGCCGAGCATAGCGAACGAATGTTACGTTGAGGAAATAGTCGACTCGGTCGAACTTATGTTGAGTTAGTACGGAGACTTCTTCGGAACGTGTTGAGTAAGTACGGAGAAATTGTGCGAACGAATTTGGGTTAACGCGATGGATCGGTAGCACGATTTGGAAGTACGAGTTAGGGATATGAGAAGTGATGTGTGCGAGACTTGATTCGTATTCGAGTTCGGATAATGGCAATGATTACAACGAGTTTGAGCTTGTGAGAAAGGAAGATGTTCAAGTTATGCATATCGACGATGGTATTGAGGCGTATCAAAGACGATATGCAATAACTCGGGGATACTCTGATCGAATGAATGAAAATTATGTTGAGCATTGTTGTTGGACGAATAAGATGTAAGTTAAGTTGAAGGTAGTTGGATGATGGCTGTAGGAATGCTTCGAGACATTGAGAGTGGATGTATGTTACTCGGAAGAAAACGAGAGTGTTCGGATTTCTTAGCGGATCACCACTATGTTGACATTCTTGTCTTGAGCGAGCGCAACACCAGCTTCGCACATGCGTCACGTCAAATTAGAACGATCATTCCGCGTGAGCACTGGTATGGTGATTCATCCAGTGGGGATGATTGAACTTGCAAGGCGTGGCAATTTGGATATGGATTTGTGGTTTGATGCGAAGGTGGAATTGAGGATTGTGCGATATTGTCAACGGTAGTATACGAGTGATTCGAGTAGTAACGGCACATCAGTTGTGCGGGGGTAGACAAATTATGGATTGGTATGTTGGATTGGGTAAAAGTCGAATAGAAAATGTCGGGAATTGATTTGGCTCCGCGATAGGATATAGCATGGTTCGTTGTAACTGTCCCTCGTTGATGATCTTCAATTATCGAGCGTAGTTTCGGGGCAGATGACCCTAGAAGACTTAACCGCCAAATCAAGTGAATGTGGGAAACCATAGGATGACCCTAAAGAAGTCGCGTAAGGAATTTATCGAGGATAAGGAATGATCGAGTATATATCGAGGAACGTGCTTAGCGTAGTGACGCGGTAAGGCGATTACAAGGATTTTGCAATGCATGAGAGCAACGAATAGTAGAATGACCCTAAGAGTTGAGTCGTAGATCGGTTTGAATAACGGTTAGGCTATGTGTGTTGAGCGCACCATCGAAATTACGAAACGAACTAGTCGAGATTGAAACGGGGACTAAGTAAAGGATTCATACTCGGTCGAGTATCGGAGATGGACGTATCGTAAGAGACCTTGGGTCAGAAAGATTGTTGCCTTTGAGCATCGTAGACTCAAGTTGACCTCTTGTGTGTCGGAGAGCGCGAGCATGATGTCTGGATAAGTTACCTAGCGGGGGTAGCCCCAGACTCGATGCGCGGGTAGTTCGAGAACGTAGATCGTGTTGGGATAGTTGTGTGCGAGACTTAGTATGGATTGTAGACAAAAAGAGTTGGTGACATGTGGACGTAGTCCATGTCGTTATGGCCAAGTGTTATGAATGATTGGATAAAAGACTTGGGTTATGCGAGTGATAGGGGACGGTTGGGCGAATAGGCGTTGCGGAAGCTCGTTGCGATCGGATGCGCAATGACTTATGCAATGCATGCGTTAGGTGGCCGACGAGAAACTTATGAGATTGAAGTTATGGTTTGAATCAAGTTATGTACAGAGATATTTAGTAGAGGATCGCATGTTATGGCATGATGCATACGAGATGGAGAATAGGCGCTAAGATTTGACTAAGTCGAGTACGGACCGATGGATGCTTGAGGATTTAAGTTGAGTTTGTTAGTTGTCCCGATATCCTACAACTAAGCTTGGCTGAAATGCATATATTGGTGGGACGCCTAAAATATGTGTATGATCCAGACTGAGTTGTATGATTCAACGATAGTAACACGTGATCGTGAAGCGATCTATGCGAGGCACTTGAATTAAGTGTTGGTTTCGGTTCGAGGACGAACCTGATTTTGAGTGGTATATTATGTAATGCCCCGCTCCGCATCGGTGCATTACGATGAGTCGTTGACTCGAAGAGTTGCGTTGACCCGATAAGGTATCGATGCGAATCGATG
Organism: Iris pallida; assembly: GCA_029216955.1. Taxonomy (NCBI): domain Eukaryota; kingdom Viridiplantae; phylum Streptophyta; class Magnoliopsida; order Asparagales; family Iridaceae; genus Iris; species Iris pallida. Next base: position 13,781,878 of record JANAVB010036020.1, read on the forward strand.
CAAGTGTTGCGTTGGCCAAAGGTAAGCTTTGAGTCGGTTGGAATCTATGAATCGAATCGATGCAAAGAGTAAGTCCCGCTTGAGCAAGTGCTGATTTTAGTTGATCTGGTGTGCAGGCTATGCTTCTACGCTGGACGATAAGAGGTCGGCATTTTGCCTTATACAATGAAGTGTCCGCAAAACCAAATCGTGGCCCTACAACGGATTGTGGCATGGGTGCGATAGGCTAAATCAACCGTGTAGAGCAAAGGAATGGCTAAGTCCAAGAGTTAGCTATGCGATCGAGTTATGGAAGCGAGACGCTTCAATCGGCGAGGCGGCAAGGCGTATCGGCTTAAGGTGGGCGGGTTCTTGACTCTCTCTCCCTATTCCTTCACGTTTTAATAAAAATATGTTATGATATGCGTAAGATGGTATCGAGTTAGCGAGCATGGCTCGGCGAGTAAGTATCTAAAATATGCGTTGAACACTAAGATAGAACATTGAACAATCGAACAATTGAAGCGACGTGCATCGAGTGCACGAGTCGCGGTAGGGCAATGATGGTAGAACATTGAAAGACAACATCGAGATGTGCATCATATGCACGGCTCTGAGAACATTGAACTCTAGGCGTAGAACATTGATTATGGTGCTGAGCGTGCCTTTGCGCACTTAAGCTACGAAATGACTAAGTAAATACGGAGTAGGCTATGCGAATAACATTATGAACAAGACGCGTGATTATGAGTACGAGACGATAAAGCCGTTGGGCGTCGTGCATCAATATGGATGTGTTGGGGCATAACGCCGACGGAGTTCCCCATGCGAATGGTGGACCATGTTTATGGAACGCGAGATGGATTGGAATGTATGACTTGTATGCTATGGCACGTATTGCATGGTCAATGGACTCGGATTGCCCGTGCACGGGTGCGGCTTCCCTCGAACGGTTACGCCGGGGCGCCGGGACCGTTCGGCCTAGGAGGGAATTATGTGTGGTATTTATGGTGCACAATACTCGGACGGATTGCGACCGTCCAGTACTGTGATAAGCTATGATATCCGTAAGTTTGGGATCCTTCGGATACTGGGCTAGCAACCCGTATCGAAGCGATTGTAGGCTTACACATATGAGATGCCAAGTCCATTACGGTGCGACACACCGTGACCTTCATATAGTTAGGGCCGGTGGGCTGAGATGAGAGCTGGGTGCAGGCGCAGGGCCTGCTACCCATTATGCATATGTTTATGTTTGTGAATAGTCGGTTGCGTGAATCATATGTTGGCTTATGTTAAGTTCTAACCACTGCAGGCTAAGGAAAATAGGACGGCATGAGCACAAACACTATGTTTACGTTTCTGTTATGGCTAACTGTATCTGCTGCAGGAACACGGGATGTGCTGACACATTATAATAATGTGCTATGTTAAGTTTTGCCATGAAATTGATCCTAAGGCTAAATAGAAAGACCACAAATTAAGATGTATGTTTCACTAAATGAATAAGTGTTTGGTTTGGGTGCGAGCGGGTCTTGATCAGTGCGAAGCGAGGACGAAAGCACTAAGCCCCCACTAGTTTCTGTGCAGGCTCAGGTTATGATCAGCTCGGGGCGGAGCTTGGCTTGGACGTGCCGAGGCATAGAGTCCTTGGCGTTCAAGAGGAGCTTCCGCGTATGCGTTCGGACTTGTGACATGGAGATGTTCGGCCGAAGACTACTTGGTGGCTATAAAGAGGCATAATGTATGGAGCTATGTAATCCTTTGTGAGCTAGAGAGATCATGAGTGTTGTAGCCAATTGGCATTTTATGTTGGGCTATTCAGAGCCTTTGTAACCTTCAGTTCAATATGAATAAAAGAGATTCTTATGTTATTCTTTGTTTTCTTCCGCTGCTTATGTTATCGATTTGAGATAGTTCTACGTGAACCTGTTATCTTGCCTTGCACGAGCGCAAATCCAGGCTCGTGCGGCATCACGCCCCAGCGAGGACGATGATTCGGGTTAAATCTAGCGAGGACGAGCGATTTCCCGGGTCGGGGCGTGACACTAGCTGCCCTCAATACCGCATCAAAAGTCTGATGCTCAAACTGCTCCATCGCTAGCAAAATCTCTAGGTGGAGTCCATGCTGAAACTGCTGGGCTCTATCGAACTCGGTCGCCACCAAGGTGGAAGCAAACCCACTAAGCCTAGAAAACTCGACCGCATACCCATCGACCGTCCTGTCCATCTGCTTCAAATTGGTGAACCTGGTCTGTAGATCGTACCGAGCAACAGCATCAAAGTACTTGGTCCGGAACCTATTACGGAATACTGTCTAGGCAATAGGCGCCACTAGTCCAACGGCCTGTGCTGCCCACTAGCTGCGGGCTAGATCCAATAACTACAGGCGTACTACGACCACCTTCTCATCTTCTGGGGTCTTCGCTGCCTCCAATATCACCTCTGTGTCCTGAAGCCACGCATCAGCAGCGATAGCATCTTCGCTACCATCGAAAAATAGAGGGTTCAGACGCTTAAAACTATTTACTGTACTGTTTCCATGATTTCCACCTCTGCCCAGAGCATCCGCCACTGTCTGATGCAAGGCATCTCTTCGACGATCCTGCGATGCAAGCAACTCCCTGATAAGTCCAACCAAGGCTCTATCATCCTATTTTGCGGGCTAGACTGGCTGTACCGGGGGTTCTGCATCTCCGGGAGGCATGATCCAGGAGACTGCTCCTGAGTGCTGGGCCTGATCTTCTGGTTGCTGCTGGTCCACGGGAGGTGCTTCGCCTTGCCGATCGGTGGGACCAGGAACAATACCGCTGAAGAAGATGAAATAGGAAACAATAAGGAAGGACCAAGACAAATCAACAATACAAGCATGTGATCAGGTCGACGATCTCAGGGATTAGAAGATACGGGCAGAGATCAAGGACGAGTGCTGATTGAGACATCTATTCGATAAACCCTCACATATCTTGATTTACAAGACCTGCATGGGCCACCACTTAAACCACGTTGTAAAACCCCTAAATTTCTACTATTTTTTTTATTTATTAAATTTAGTACCGATTTAAATTTTTGTATTATACGTCGCGTAGTCGTATTATACGAATTTTATTTTTCAAAATTGCTCGACGAGTGCGATTATGTGCGAGCGTACATATTTTTGAAAATATTATTTTTCTATTTTTGAAGTTTCAAAATAATATACATAATAATTATTTTGTTATCGTTCCAATTATTTTCAAGTTTGTTATTTTGCTTATAAAGCCTTATATTTTCGCAATTATTAATAATAAATAATATTTTTATTTGTATGCTAAAAAAGCATAATTATAAGAACATTATTTGTGCATATATATTTGTAATTATTTATTGGTTTATTTTAAATATTAATGTAATTTTCGAAATTAATATTATTAGTATTTTTGGAAAACATATTTTTATTTATTGTGGAGATTTAAATATTGTTTTAAATTTATGTATTTATTTAAATAGTTAATATTGAAATTTGATTTATTAATTTGATTTTAAACTAAGGTAATTAAATTAGATTTAATTGGATTTGGACTGGATTTGATTTGATTTGATTGATTTTAATTAAATAGATGATTTATCTACTTGGGTTTTAAATTCTCCTAATCCTATCCAAATTAGGAATTCCCACATCCTATAAATAGGCAGGTACTCCTCCAATTCATTATTTATTCCACAAAATTTCCTCAACCCAATCGTGCATCGTGTCCGTGTCCCATCCACTATTCTCCTCTTTTACACATACATTATTTTTCATCCCATGTTCGACAACTCCAAACATCCTTCCCCGTCGTGTCAGACACACCCGACACGACGTTACACTAAACCCACAACTACAGACCCAAAAATCCTAAACCTAATCCCCTGTCCCGGCGGCCTCCGCCTCGACTTCCTCCACAACCCCGTCCCCTGCGACCATCACCGTCACCATCACCCCAAACCACCGTATCCACAGCCAGCCACCACCGTGGCGCACCCGCACCCAGCACCATCACCCACGACGTCACCATCCCCATTACTCCCAGCCCTGCCACAGCGCAACACCACCGCCGTCGGCATCCCCGACCGCCGCAAACACGTCATCAGACCATTTTTTCGACCCCTACAGCTAACTCCACCACCACCAAACGCCACCACCATCGTCGTCATCATCACCACACAACCACTGCCATCACGGCCGTCGCCGTCAGCGCCACCACCAAAACCACCAGATCTCAAATAAAACCCTAAAATCAAAACACACACACCTCACCTTTGCCGGCGATCGACCGCCGCCGTGTCCACCGCTGACCCGAGCCGTCCTTGAACTCCGGTGACCCATAGCTGTGTCCGCCACGACCAGTCCAGCCTCCAGAAACCCCTCCTCCAGCACGTCGTATCCTAGGTTCGCCCGGCGCCGGCGACTTCCCCGATGTCCTCCGTTCTCCTCCGAACAACCTTCGGCGAGCGCCGACCTTTCTCCTCATTCCCGTCCTCCGAACAACCTTCGGCCGAGCGCCCTCTCCAAACCCCCTTCATATCCGACTTCCCACACTTCCCCCCGTCGCGTGCTCGCCGGCGAGCCGCTGCGCGAGCCACCGCCTACCGCCGCTGAGTCCTCCGCAGACCCAAGCCCCGCCAGCGCCTCCGTAGGCACTCGACTCTTCCGGCGCTGCGCCGCCCCACCGCGTGCGCCGCTCTTCTTCCCTTTCCCTCCGGCCACCGCCGCGTCAGCGCATCGCCACTCCTCGCCGCCCCGGTCTTCTACTCCGCCGCCCTTCGACTTCCCTCCGCCGCTCCGTCCGGCCGAACCCCGCCGCTTCCACCGAACCTTCCCTCCCGCTTCTCTCTTCCCTCTCCGAGTGACAGTCTTCTTTTCTTTTTCTTTTTTTTTTGCTCTGTTTGTTTTTGTTCTTAAGCCACTGTTGTTCTCCTCGAAAGAGGAGAACATTATTTTTTTTATTATTATTTTATTTTATTTTATTTTTTTGTTTGTTTTTATTATCAGTATTATTATTTTATTATTATTATTATTATTTAGTTATTTAATTATTTATTTGGTAATTATTAGTTTAATTAAGTACATGTACTATTATTATTATTATTATTATTATTATTATTATTATTATTATTATTATTATTATTATTATTATTATTATTATCATTATTGTTTTTATTATTAGTATTATTATTATTATTGTTATTATAATTTTTATTATTATTATTTTAGGCATAATTTTATAGATATATTTTGCTTCCATATTGGGTTACAAATACCCAAATGGTTACAAAAATCTAGTTTCCTAGGATATGGAGAATGAGTTTTTCTACCTAAATTATTTTTATTAGTAAAAGGAATAGTTTAAAATAGCTATAAATATATTTCGATTTTTCAATAGTCAATAAAAGTATAGATTTTATCAAGATATTATTTTTACAAAACATGTTTCTTAGCCTTAAATAAATTTTCTAATATTATTTAGTTTCCCTTAAAATATTTTTGTCTAAAATATTATTTGACAAAACTTACAGTTTGCCTTAAATCGACTTTGATTTTTGGATATTTACTTGTAAGCATATTTGGACTAATAAATATTATATTTCAAGTATTATAAATTATTTTTCTAAAAATTATATAATTATTATTCTTTCTTTTGAATCTCCTCATGCCCATAACCAATCCCATTATTCATCTTCTCTATCAAATTCAAGCCTACCTTATGTCCACCCTAACTAAATTGACCTTTCCGAACTCAATGACACGATCCGTGCCGCCATCAGAGGCCACCTTGTATAGTTATTACATCGAAGTTGCAGTTCGTGCCACATTGATCACTGTAGCACACCAGGCGTCCTACCAGGCAGGACACCTTGCCATTTGCTGTTTATTTATTTTTAGCTCATATTTCATGCATTATTTATTTTCTTTATGCAAAAACTGTGATACATGGCATAACTGTTAGAACTTACTGTTCATATAATTTTCCTGCTATGTATTATTTTTCTCACATTAAACCTAGATTTAAGGGACCATCTTGTGTGTTGCATTCATTGGCCTTGACACATTGTAACACAAAGTTGTGTGTCGTATGTAGGACACGAAAGTACGTGATTAGCTGGCCACCAGTACGTACAAGCCGTGCGATAGGAATAACCGCTAATAGAGGTTGCATGCTAGTTTGACTTAGCGGTTATAGAGGTTTGTGTTGTGGATACAACACAGTAGGCATTGGGCGGGGAGGACAATTCCTTAGCGTATGGGCTTCGATGCACTTCCCTTGTGACCAGGACTCTCCGCTGGAGATACGGGGTTGATGACCCAAGATTACTGACGGCCACTAACGATTCTGCAGAACGTCATGCTCTTACTGATGGGGCCTCTGGTGCCCAAGGAGGACTATGCCGATCCTATTCAGCCAGGGTCCATGCGTAGGAAGGATTGTTCTTAACAATATTTCACTTAGAATGGATAGGCACCTTTATCCGTTAGGTACGTGTACTTTTGGTTTGGGAACTTGTATCTGACCGTGGCTTGGAACAATAACTTGTCGTGGATTAGTTCGTCACATCTTGTCCTTGTTTGGTTATAGGTGTGACTTACTACTTCGATGAGAAGGTATTGAACCTTGTTGGGGTCCGGATACCATATTGGATTCATAGCATGGGAAGATACGTTACCGTGAATTAGTTTACCATCTTCTGTCCTTGTTTGGTTGGGGGAATGGTACGCTCGTTCAGTAGGTGCGTATTAGAACATGTTATAATTCGATTTACTTATTTAGTTGAGCAATATTTATTCAGTTTATATGGCATGCTATTATGTGTCTTGTTACGTCCCTCTGAGGACCTGGTTGTCTTGCCAGGTGTCTGCTATTGTCTTTCGCAGGTGTTCTAGCTCTAGCCATAATCTTCGCTATTTCTTCGAGGATGATTGCATTTGGATCGTCTTCGCTTCGCTCGCCACTCATTTCATTTTCTATGTACTTTTCCTTATTTTGTTGGTAGTGGATTTGTCTCCGCCCAACATATTGTATCAAGACAAATTTATTCTCATTATATGATCTTTTATTCATTTATTCTGTGTGGATGAGATTAGTTATGGTTCTACTGCATTTTACAGCTTATGTATTTATACGAGTCTTCCATATATTAGAGTATACTTCGTATGAATACAGCTGGCATGTCTACGTTCCTAGTCCTACGTATTTTGGGACTGGGGCGTTACATGTTTTTGTGGTGGCCCGTGCAGGTCAAGATAAATTGTTTGGTTATTTTACCGTACCAAGCAAGCCTACGTATAGGATTAGAAGTCTAGGATCTCATCCACATACTTGACCTCTTTCCTTGATTTTATCTACCGTTTGACTCATCAATTGCATCTTGCTTGCTTCCTTCCATCCCTATTCTTATCTTCCCTTCGTGCTTACTAGAGATTGACCCTACTAGTTAGATGTCCCAAACGCCCTTAGCTTAATTCTTTTAAGTTGGGTAGAACACCCCACGACCCGACACGCCCTTTACTATTAAGACCATAGAGACTAGAGTAATCTAACCCATTTGGTCAACCAAGCCTTGGTCAATAAACCATAGAATGATTGTATAGGAATAAAAGACTTAGATCCTTATGACTCTTAGACTATTCATAATTGATTTTATTTATCTACCATCGTGCCTATATTTTTACTATCTAAACTAATGATGCTAATGTAGCCTAGTTTTTGCAAGCTTATCTTTTTATCGAGCTTCTTCAAGACATATGTTATTGGAAGAGCTCCCACTAACATGTTGTCTAATCAGAACCGGTGCATAATGGTCTGATCAACCAAGTGCACTTTGGTTCGCTTTTATCTATCGTTCTACGTGGATGGGACATAGCTAAACTTGTCCTCTAGAATTCCATCTACGACTGCCTTGACAATTCCTTTGAAATTATTCGGTCGCCTTTGAACCACGTATTCGCATTCACCTCCTTCGAACTCTATATTGCTTTCGGCTTCACCTATTTTAGGAGGACGAAGGCGTTATACTAGAACTTTCTATCTACTATTCTCACTCGATGTTGTTATATCTTCATCCTAAACTACTCGTCCTTCTCTCGGCCCTATCAAGACCCTCTAATCGCTTAATTTAAGCGAATCTTTTTTTTTTTGTTCTATTAATCGCGACCCTCATTCATTACCCGTGACCATACCATATTATATTTTTTATGATCTAGATCGTGATTTCTTACGACATAATTTGTATTCGATCGTTTCTCATCGAAACCCCCTTGTGTCCTCTCACCCCCTACTAATTCTTAATTTCGAGGATGAAATTCTTTTAAGTTGGGTAGGATATAAAACCCCTAAATTTCTACTATTTTTTTATTTATTAAATTTAGTACCGATTTAAATTTTTGTATTGTACGTCGCGTAGTCGTATTATACGAATTTTATTTTTCGAAATTGCTCGACGAGTGCGATTATGTGCGAGCGTACATATTTTTGAAAATATTATTTTTCTATTTTTGAAGTTTCAAAATAATATACATAATAATTATTTTGTTATCGTTCCAATTATTTCCAAGTTTGTTATTTTGCTTATAAAGCCTTACATTTTCGTAATTATTAATAATAAATAATATTTTTATTTGTATGCTAGAAAAGCATAATTATAAGAACATTATTTGTGCATACATATATATTTGTAATTATTTATTGGTTTATTTTAAATATTAATGTAATTTTCGAAATTAATATTATTAGTATTTTTGGAAAACATATTTTTATTTATTGTGGGGATTTAAATATTGATTTGAATTTATGTATTTATTTAAATAGTTAATATTGAAATTTGATTTATTGATTTGATTTTAAACTAAGGTAATTAAATTAGATTTAATTGGATTTGGATTGGATTTGATTTGATTTGATTGATTTTAATTAAATAGATGATTTATCTACTTGGGTTTTAAATTCTCCTAATCCTATCCAAATTGGGAATTCCCACATCCTATAAATAGGCAGGTACTCCTCCAATTCATTAGTTATTCCACAAAATTTCCTCAACCCAATCGTGCATCGTGTCCGTGTCCCATCCACTATTCTTCTCTTTTACACATACATTATTTTTCGTCCCATGTCTGACAACTCCGAACATCCTTCCCCGTCGTGTCAGACACACCCGACACGACGTTACACTAAACCCACAACTACAGACCCAAAAATCCTAAACCTAATCCCCTGTCCCGGCCACCTCCGCCTCGACTTCCTCCACAACCCCATCCCCTGCGACCATCACCATCACCATCACCCCAAACTACCGTACCCACAGCCAGCCACCACTGTGGCGCACCCGCACCCAACACCATCACCCACGACGTCACCATCTCCATTACTCCCAGCCCTGCCATAGCGCAACACCACCGCCGTCGGCATCCCCGACCGCCGCAAACACGTCATCAGACCATTTTTCCCGACCCCTACAGCCAACTCCACCACCACCAAACGCCACCACCATCGTCGTCATCATCACCACACAACCACTGCCATCACGGCCGTCGCCGTCGGCGCCACCACCAAAACCACCAGATCTTAAATAAAACCCCAAAATCAAAACACACACACCTCACCTTTGCCGACGATCGACCGCCGTCGTGTCCACCGCTGACCCGAGCCGTCCTTGAACTCCGGCGACCCATAGCTGTGTCCGCCACGACCAGTCCAGCCTCCAAAAACCCCTCCTCCAGCGCGTCGTGCCCTAGGTTCGCCCGGCGCCGGCGACTTCCCCGACGTCCTCCGTTCTCCTCCGAACAACCTCCGGCGAGCGCCGACCTTTCTCCTCCTTCCCGTCCTCCGAACAACCTCCGGCCGAGCGCCCTCTCCAAACCCCCTTCATCTCCGACTTCCCACACTTCCCCCCGTCACGTGCTCGCCGGCGAGCCGCCGTACGAGCCACCGCCTACCGCCGCTGAGTCCTCCGCAGACCCAAGCCCCGCTAGCGCCTCCGTAGGCGTTCGACTCTTCCGGCTCTGCGCCGCCCCACCGCGTGCGCCGCTCTTCTTCCCTTTCCCTCCGGCCACCGCCGCGTCAGCGCATCGCCACTCCTCGCCGCCCCGGTCTTCCACTCCGCCGCCCTTCGACTTCCCTCCGCCGCTCCGTCCGGCCGAACCCCGCCGCTTCCACCGAACCTTCCCTCCCGCTTCTCTCTTCCCTCTCCGAGTGACAGTCTTCTTTTCTTTTTCTTTTTTTTTGCTCTGTTTGTTTTTGTTCTTAAGCCACTGTTGTTCTCCTCGAAAGAGGAGAACATTGTTTTTTTATTATTATTTCATTTTATTTTATTTTTTTGTTTGTTTTTATTATCAGTATTATTATTTTATTATTATTATTATTATTATTATTTAGTTATTTAATTATTTATTTGGTAATTATTAGTTTAATTAAGTACATGTACTACTGTTGTTGTTGTTATTATTATTATTATTATTATTATTATTATTATTATCATTATTGTTTTTATTATTAGTATTATTATTATTATTGTTATTATAATTTTTATTATTATTATTTTAGGCATAATTTTATAGATATATTTTGCTTCCATATTGGGTTACAAATACCCAAATGGTTACAAAAATCTAGTTTCCTAGGATATGGAGAATGAGTTTTTCTACCTAAATTATTTTTATTAGTAAAAGGAATAGTTTAAAATAGCTATAAATATATTTCGATTTTTCAATAGTCAATAAAAGTATAGATTTTATCAAGATATTATTTTTACAAAACATGTTTTTTAGCCTTAAATAAATTATCTAATATTATTTAGTTTCGCTTAAAATATTTTTGTCTAAAATATTATTTGACAAAACTTACAGTTTGCCTTAAATCGACTTTGATTTTTGGATATTTATTTGTAAGCATATTTGGACTAATAAATATTATATTTCAAGTATTATAAATTATTTTTCTAAAAATTATATAATTATTATTCTTTCTTTTGAATCTCCTCCTGCCCATAACCAATCCCATTATTCATGTTCTCTTTCAAATTCAAGCCTACCTTATGTCCACCCTAACTAAATTGACCCTTCCGAACTCAATGACACGATCTGTGCCGCCATCAGAGGCCACCTTGTATAGTTATTACATCGAAGTTGCAGTTCGCACCATATTGATCATTGCAGTACACCAGGCATCCTACCAGGCAAGACACCTTGCCATTTGCTGTTTATTTATTTTTAGCTCATATTTCATGCATTATTTATTTTTTTATGCAAAAACTGTGATACATGGTATAACTGTTAGAACTTACTGTTCATATAATTTTCCTGCTATGTATTATTTTTCTCACATTAAACCTAGATTTAAGGGACCACCTTGTGTGTTGTATTCATTGGCCTTGACACGTTGTAACACGAAGTTGTGTGTCGTATGTAGGACACGGAAGTGCGTGATTGGCTGGCCACCAGTACGTACAAGCCGTGCGATAGGAATAACCGCTAATAGAGATTGCATGCTAGTTTGACTTAGCAGTTATAGAGGTTTGTGTTGTGGATACAACACAGTAGGCATTGGGCGGGGAGGATAATTCCTCAGCGTATGGGCTTCGATGCACTTCCCTTGTGATCCGGACTCTCCGCTGGAGATACGGGGTTGATGACCCAAGATTACTGACGGCCACTAACGATTCTGCGAAATGTCATGCTGTTACTGATGGGGCCTCTGGTGCCCAAGGGGGACTATGCCGATCCTATTCAGCCAGGGTCCATGCGTAGGAAGGATTGTTCTTAACAACATTTCACTTAGAATGGATAGGCACCTTTATCCGTTAGGTACGAGTACTTTTGGTTTGGGTACTTGTATCTGACCGTGGCTTAGAACAATAACTTGTCGCGGATTAGTTCGTCACATCTTGTCCTTGTTTGGTTGTAGGTGTGACTTACTACTTCGATGAGAAGGTATTGAACCTTGTTGGGGTCCGGATACCATATTGGATTCATAGCATGGGAAGATACGTTACCGTAAATTAGTTTACCATCTCCTGTCCTTGTTTGGTTGGGGGGATGGTACGCTCATTCAGTAGGTGCGTATTGGAACATATTATAATTCGATTTACATATTTAGTTGAGCAATATTTATTCAGTTTATATGGCATGCTATTATGTGTCTTGTTACATCCCTCTGAGGACCTGTTGTCTTGCCAAGTGTGTGCTATTGTCTTTCGCAGGTGTTCTAGCTCTAGCCGTAATCTTTGCTATTTCTTCGAGGATGATTGCATTTGGATCATCTTCGCTTCGTTCGCCACTCATTTCATTTTCTATGTACTTTTTCTTATTTTGTTGGTAGTGGATTTGTCTCCGCCCAACATATTGTATTAAGACAAATTTATTCTCATTATATGATCTTTTATTGATTTATTCAGTGTGGAAGAGATTAGTTATGGTTCTACTGTATTTTACAGCTTATATATTTTTACGAGGCTTCCATATATTGGAGTATACTTCGTATGAATACAGCTGGCATGTCTACGTTCCTAGTCCTACGTATTTTGGGACTGGGGCGTTACACACGTAACGTCCCAGAACCAGAATACTGGAGAGCGAGGGCATACATAGCCAGCTACGTATAATGAAATAGAATCTATCTTACTATACGGTCACGGCTGTCTAGATATATGAGAGTTTAACTACAATCCATCAGTCTTCTATGGTCAATAACAAGCCTAAATTTCTTAATCTCAAGCAAGCAAGTAAAGTTACAAGATGTAAGATCACCAAATATACAATAATAAGGCATCCCAAATATTACATATTCAGCTGATCATGAAGCTAGTTGTTACAAAATGTGAGAACTAGCAAGAGTTTAGTCATACATGATGAACCCTAGGATCTGTCAATCATGTTACCGTCCGTAGATAGACAATAATAAGATATGCAATACGAGCTAACAGGTGCTCGCCGGCTAAACGCCTCAAAATAAGAATTTTACAATAGAATGGGAGAGCCAAAAATAAACCCACTCGTTGCCCTGGTTACGCCTGGTGATCACCATCGGGCTGGAAAGTCGGTAGATCCTCTGGAGCTGTTCCAAAATCTGGCCATACAAAACGAGCTGGGTCAGATCCCAGAAAGAGTAAGTGCCACAAAGGAGGCTTCACTTAAGAACTAAAACTAGCACATCAGAAATAAATATTAAAGTAGTTACAAAAGAGCTTGATAGTAAAAGAATAACAATAGTCATAATAGAGTACGAGGGAACCATTCAAGTAGCCAGGTTACAACCCTTAAACCAAACAAGGACCGGGGTTGTAACCCTTCACCTGAACAGAACTCTGTCTCCAAATCTTGTTGGTGAAGTAAAACATTACAAGCATGATGTGGGGTGCAATTAGACATTAAACGAAGAGAGGGCTCAGAACTGCTCCGGAAGTCAGGTTACAACCCTTAAACCAAATAAGGACCGGGGTTATAACCCTTCACCTGAACAGAACTTAGCCTCTGATCTTTATTGTTAAAAGTGACAATCATGCGATCGAGCCTGCAATAATCGAGTACTGAACCATACCATACAATCACTTCCGGCCAATCAGTGACTACGGCTTTCTATATTAGCTAACTAGGGTTATCACAAGCCTTAGTTACTAGCAACATGCAGTGAGATGTTCCTCCAGCCACAAGCCCTGCAGCTAATCCAGGTTATCCAGGCAACTTGGGTTCATTAAGCAGTGCCTCATTCTTTTCCATATATCAGTGAATCTAGACTTGTGCTCTACTCGTCGGCAGGCTACAAGTCCAACAATGGTGGCTGGGATAACGTGATCGCCTATAACTTGGGAAATCTCTCATGACTACTGAATTATTCTAGTTATTAGCCTTAGCCTTTTACAGTGGGTACCCCTGACCGTGGTACTCAGGGATCCCTGTCCTAGACATGAAGCAAACATTACCGGTTCAATTGTACAAACACAATCATCCACGGTGTCCAGGTCATTCTATCTTGTCATGACATGCTAGCCGTCGTAACAGCCTTCGGGTTATATATCATGTCAGGTTCACTGTCAGGAGTGCGCCACGACGGGCCACTATCATGTCATGTTATTTGTCAAAAGTGCACCACAACAGGTCACCATCGTGTCAGAGAACACACTTAAATTTATATGGCACAAGCATACATTTAGTAATTAAATATTAGCAAGGACAAGGGCTGTGGAGGAATTATGTGGCTCAGGAAAAACTTGTCGCATGAAGTTGCCATACGGCCAGCTAATAAATGTTCATGCGGCCATGCAATTAATTATATATGCGGCCATACAGAGGAGTGGCCATATGCGGCCAAGGCAAATAAAAAGCAATATACGGCCATGCAAGTTGCTTGCAAATAAATGTAAGCAATTAATTTAAATGGCCATGCGGCTCAAAATAGGTTGCATGCAAATGCATGCAATTATATAATGCTAATGCCTAAGTCCATACGGCCAGCTAACAAAATGGCCAAGCAGATAATTGGCCATGAAATTAATTAATGGCCTATGCGGCCAACCAATAATCAATGGGCTATGCGGCCATACATTATTTCATGCGGCCAAGCAAGTCAGCCATATGCGGCCAACAAATCACTTGGCCATATGCGGCCAAGCAATTTGCTAAGGCCACGTGGCCAAGCAAATAAATGTGCACGGCCAAGCATATAAATGCTTGTATGCGGCCAGCAAACATTTACTTATGCGACTAAGCAATTTAATGCTTGCATGCGGCTAGCAGAAATTTGTTTATGCGGCTAAGCAATTTAATGCTTGCATGCGGCTAGCAAATATTTGCTTATGCGGCTAAGCATATAAATGCTTGTAAATGCAAATAAGGGCTAATGCATGCAATTTAAAAAGGGCCATGCCATTAATGCATGCAAGCACATGCTGGCAATGCATGCAATTGCATGCATTAAATATATATGCATTAAATATATAAGCATGCCAGCACATGCAAAGGCCATATATGGCTAAGATAAATAATGGAGCCATGCAACAGTGCATATGCGGCCAAGGCAATATTTGCTAATGCATGGGAGCTTATGCGGCCATACAATAAATTAATGCTCATGCGGCTCAGAGCTAAGAATGCTCATGTGGCTCAGCAACTCAATGTTGCATGTGGCCAAAAGTACAATTAATGGCTCCCATAGAAAATGTCCCTGTAAATATTATGATCTCCATGCTCCACCAAACAACAATAGGAACCCAAATCCAGACACCCGTATGTCAAATTTGGGTAAAATAGAATTCTCTACATCATGGAACCATCAAATAGCAAAAATATGCAGGTTTGATAGATCAAAACTCATAAAAATCGAAAATATCACAAAGCTAGATTTACAAAAAATTAACCATAGAAATGAAAAATGCTAAGTACTAAAGCGGGTTAGAAACGCATGAGAAAGACAGTGGAACAATAAAAGTGGAATTCCTCTATGAAGCAAGATACACTTGCCTACACCTTCCTGGTAGGTGGAGAGTAATGGTGAGGAAGAAGAAGAGTGAATGAGGAGAGAGAAAGAGTGTTGGGCTAATAAATGATGATGGGGTTGGTAGGTAGGGGTTTTCTTTTGGTTCATGATGAACCCAAGGCAAATCGAACCAAGCCAAGCCAACCAAGATAAACCATAACCAATAAAATACGAAAGTAAACCATGAAATAAGACATGCAATTTGAGTCAAATACATATACGTACACCAAAATACGTAATACGAACCATGGTCATTAAATTTATAAATCCCTACACCACAGCCTTTTTCTTCTCTTCTATTCGATTGTGTGGCTTTGTACCCAAAATTTAGGGTTCATCGAAGCTTCACCGAGCTACCATGGCTAGCTCTACAACTCCGGTAAGCTATGTTTTGTGTATTTTCTTTGAATGTATAAAATTTTTTGCTATTGTGGTTTGTCCCTCTAATTTTTGTTGAATGTGTGACATTTTCAAATATGTTTAGGGGAAATGTCAACTTTGCTCGAAGCACACCAACCTTGCAGATGAGTGTCCGTTCTTGAGCTCACCTTGCAAGACGGAAAACTGCAAGGGGATTAGTTATGTTTCGAAGTCAAATACCACGACCAATCCCGGGAGAAAGTTTCTGAAGTGCCCCCTCTGCTCGGATTTTCAATGGCTGAATGTTGCTATTTTTCGTTCAAGCTCTGGAAGCTCATCTTCAACAATTCAAAGAGGAGGTTGTTTCTTATGTGGTGAGTTAGGCCATTGGAAGAAGGAATGCCCTTGGGAAGAAAGCACTTGTCCCAATCGGAATTGTAGAGGAAAAAGAGCTATTTTAATGTCAAAGAGGAGTCACAGCAAGGGAAGAAAATTCTTATAATGCTTGAAATACAACAATGCATTCCAATGGTTGAATGAGGCCACTCTTAGTGAGGAGAAGAAATCTGAAATCCCTGTTCAAGTTGTAGTGAACACGACTTCAGAAGAGTTTTGTAAAAAATTTGGGAAAGGATTGGCTATGTAATATTGAAATCTGATAGATCATGTAATATTGAAAGGATTGGCTATGTAATATTGAAAACTGATAATTATGTTGCAATTTTTCACTTCTTGTTGCAGTTTATAACTATATAAAGACATGGACATAATGCAATCTCAAATATATGAAAACATACTGCATCTTGTAACTACTTGTTGCAGTTTATAGCTGATATCATGTCCAGACAAATATATGAAGACATAATGCAATCTCAAATAACTGAAAGTAACAGTGAGGATGTGGACATAATGCAATACTGGAGACATGGACATGAGGATGTGGACATAATGAAGACATGGACATGGAGACATGGACATGAGGATGTAGACATAATGCAACTTCTGAAAGTAATACTGCAAATAACATACAGTAAGTTTGTCCAGGAAAACATTGCAGAAACGTTGCAAAAACATTGCAAAAATATTGCAACACTGTAAGTAATACTGCAGATAAACATACAGATAATATGAAGACATAATGCAGATAATTACATTAGAGTTTGTTGAAGGCATGCCTGCAGATAATTACATTAGAGTAATTATATTAGAGTTTGTTCACATTAGAGTAATTGCTTCAAACACTGAAAGTAATATTCCCAAAATGAAGGCATGCTTCAAACATACCACAAAATGACGACATGCCTCAGTAATATTCCTACAAAATTAAGGCATGCTTCAAACATTAGAGTTTGTTGACATTAGTAATTACAAAACATTCTTTTCTGAGCACTACACAAAATGGCCTATATAACTGCACAAAATGCCTACTGCTGCGGTTGCCAGCTACTGCTGCTGCCCCCTCCCCTATTGGCTCCAACACTTGAGTTCCATGGAGGTCTTAACACTGAGTTTGGTGACATCCTTGGTGGTAGACATGCTGCAATGTCACTTGCCCTACCAGGTGCATTAGCCAAGTGTTGTTGTATTTGTTCTGCAACTGAAGGTCTTGGAGGCATGAAATTTGTTGAAGGCCTTGGATGCATCGTTTGTGCTTTATTTGATTCACCTGCTTGTTGTACTTCCTTCTTCTTACCCCTTGAAACATTTGGCCTCTTGTAAACAGTGTTGCTCACCCTTGGAACTTTTCTTTTGGTTCTTTGGGTGGTCTTGGCGCCCTTGGTGTTTTCTTGTTCCCTCCAACTGGTCCTCCCTGGCACCCTCTAGCATTGTGATCTGCTGGCAACTTGTACCTCCCACATATCCTCTGCTTCTTGACACTTTTTGGCAACTCATCAGCTTCCCTCCTCCTAATACCCTTTGGTCTTCCAGGGAGCCTATGTCTACCAGGTGGACCAACCTCATATGGTGGCTGCAAAATAAATGAAGTAGTGAGTGACATGACAGGTAACTTAAATGAAGTAGAAAGCTGCAAAATAAATTAAGTAGCGAGCCTATAGTGACTTACTATGCCCCATAAGCTTTGTTGAGGCATTGGAACAATCTTTCCACCATATGCTTTCTGGTAGGTAGTGGCATGATAGTAGTGACTTGTGAACCTATAACAAGTAAATATTGTTAGTGTAAAACTTTAGTATAATCTGTAACAAGACAAATGAATATTGATAGTAATTACATTATTTATTGAGGCCTACTAGGTAACAGAGCAGCTACAGCATGGACACATGGAATCCCTGTTAAATCCCATACACAACAGTCACATCTTCTTTTAGAAATATCAACAGTCCATCTATTCTCAATAGAGTACACACTTGTGACACAAAACAACCCTTCATCAGCCCCAGTCACTTGATATGTGTTGACAAGGTTTGATCTTTGCTCAATTATCTTCTGAGCTCTTGGGGTCAAGTCATACTCACCCCATGCTCTAAAAGCCATCTTCCTATCATAGATCATTTGTATCACCATCATATGAAACATCTCCACAACCATAGTGATGGGTTTACCTCTGATTTCTCTTATCCAACTGTTGACACTCTCAGAGAAATTGTTGGTTATGTGCTCACACTTGGTTGTTTTGTCAAAGTAGGCTCTACACCATCTGGTCATGTGCTTTGCCATCATGTACTCAAGACCCTCTGGACACTGTTGAGAAATTACTTCAATCCATTTAGCAGTATCTACCTCTCTGTAGGCTCTGGCTGCCCCCCCCCCCCCGATAAGATGCTTCATCTGTTGGCTAGCACTGACATGGGACTTAAAGTTCTTGTAGAAATGCCTGAAGCAAAATCTATGTGGGTGCCCATAGAATTCACTATCAACAGCTTTCCCTAGGCCTTTCTGTCTGTCAAAGATGAAGGATATCTTCCCTGGATGTTGCAGTAACTTGTCTTTAATAATGCTAAGGAAATGACCAACACACCCCATGTAGCTTCACATTCTGAAGTGCATATATAGATGGCAAGTGAAAACAGTCCATTATTGCCATCTAAAACTGTGGCTGACAAACACACCCCTCCATACTTTCCTTTCAGGTGACAACCATCCAATCCAACTAGTGGTCTGCAACCATCTATGAATCCAATGAAGCTTGCAAAGTAGCCTATGCATAAATACCCAAATTCAGTTGTCCCTGGTATATTTCCACAAAAAGCCACACTCCCAGGGTTGGATTTCAAAACCTGGTTTGCAACCTCAGGAGCTTTCCTATAACTTTCATCATAGCCACCAAATATTCGCTCCTTTACTCTGAACAATGCCATTTGTGCATTCTAATATGACACCTTCACTGTAAACTTGGACCACATCTGCTTCTGAACATCCTTTGACTTCCATGAAGTATGGTGTGCCTTGATGTTTTCTTCCAAACTTTTAGAGATGAATCTGTTGTTTGCCATCTTGTTCTGCAACTTGGAAGTGTGTTTACAAGTGTGTGCTTTATTGAGTTGTCTAAGTATACAAGTTGTCTATCTGTAGGGCTGTGCATAATTAAGTCAAACCGACCAAATCGAACTAAGTCAAACTGAACCGAACAGTTTTAAACCGAACCGATGGTTCTGTTGGTTTGGTTCGGCTTCAATTTTTTTAAACCGACTAGTTCGGTTTGGTTCACGGTTTGGTTATGCCAAAATCCGTCTAAACCGAACCAAACCGAACCAAATATTTGTTAAATAATTAGAGTTGGGTGTGGGTTGTATTAGACCGGTTTGGTTAATTTATTCATTCAACAACAGTGAATAGGCATCACACCCATTTATCAAGTTGAAAGGGCTATCTCTCTCTCTCTAGTCTCAAAGATGAGTGATGGCGGCTCATATTCTTTTCTAACCCTAGAAAGACCCCTCTCTCTCTCTCTCTCTCTCCCTTCTTTTTTTCTAAAGTCAAATCACTACTATTTGAAAAGAGATACATATTAAATGGTATGTTGCAAGTTGCCAACAATAATATTTCTTTGATGTCTGCATCCAGGTGAACTAGACATTTGAAGTTTTGAACTAGACATCCATGGCGGTTTGAGTTTCTGTGTTTGGTAGCTTTCCTTCTTGCTATCTTGCCCCTTTAGGATGGTTTCTAATATAATCTAGATAGCACTTTCCACTCCCTGATGAGGATCCAAGTCACTGATAACTTCTTGTGAACTTCCAACTCAGGATTTGAGTGTTAAATGGACATTTGTGATCATCTTTGTGAGCATCTTAATGAGTTTATCATTTATTTAACCATCCATTGTATTATACTTTGGACTCCATCACCTGTGTTGTGTGCATACATTATTCTGTCATGTTAATTACCATCCAATGGTTTGGACTTGCTAGCACATTGCATACATACATAATAATTGAAGCTGCAAGTTAAATTTGAGTGTTAAATGCTTGCAAGTTGAATTGAAGCTACTGAATTATATTTTTTGCAAAATGCAAGTTGACTAAGGTTTCACAAAAAAAAGCATACAGTCCAATTTTTTATGTGATCAAAACCGACCAAGTCGAACCGATCCAAACAAACCAAGTCGATCGATTTCAAAATCGAACCGACCATTTGGTTGGTTTGGTTCGGTTTTGCTTATTTTCAAACCGATTAACTTCGGTTCGACTTCGGTTGGGACAAAATAGGTCAACCATCGACCGATGCACACCCCTACTTATCTGGTCCAATTCTGACCCTGCACATCCATGGACATGTCTCTTCTTGACACACACCCCATATTCTCTGTATTTCATTCTTAACATACTTAATTTCAAACCTGTTCTTTATAGCAAAAGTCCTTAAATATCTTCTGCACTCACTAGGATTCATCCACTGCTGACCTAGGACTAGATCAATCACCTCAGGAGCTTTGTATTCCTCCTCACCCATCTCACCTTCACTGTACAAGTCATCAAGTTCAGCCCCAGCTTGATGATCACATTCAGAAGCTGATGAGTCATTGCTATGGTATTCCTCTTCAGCCTCTAGTTCTTCAACTGTAAGTTTTTTTCTTCTCTCAACCTCCTGCCTCTGAAACTCAGTTTCTTTCCCCCATTCTTGACTGTTGTTTTCTGAAATGTCCACATTTCTTGACATAGATGCTCATTCATCATCACTGTTACATGGAATATATTCCCCATCACCCTTTGTTTCTTCTTCTTCACCCTCTATTTCTTCCTCACTTGAATGGTCAAGGGTTGCTGGAGGTTCATCTCCATAATGTTGTGTCTCAGCTTGTGTACCAAGTTCTTCATCCTCATGTGTATCAGCTAAGTCTACAGCTACACCTTGTGTAGTTGGTTCATCTCCATAGAGTTGTTGGTCACCCTCTGTCTGTGTTGGAGCTCCTTGGTCAGACCCTTCACTAGTGAACATCCTTGAGGGCATTTGATCCAGCTGCTCCTCAGGAAGATCCACATCACTGTCACTAGGTAGTGGATCCAACAGCTCCTCATGAAGACCCTTCTTGACATGTCTTCTAACTGGTTTATGGGCTACTTTCTTAATCCTTCGACTTTTGCTTGGTGTTAGTGACTCAGTAGGTTGTAGCTCTTGACTTGCAGGGTAGCCAAATTCTTCTAAGAATATGTGTATCTCTCATTGCTTGTCAGGAAGTTGTTTACTAAACATATCCAACAACCCCGCATCAGTGAGGAGCTCTACTGTTTTCCCCATTCTTCAAAGCATCGATCCAGTAGTTCTTATAAACTCCCTCCAAATGGTTACTTTCAACTGTATAAGGTAAATCCAACAGACTTATAAAGTCTGGGTCCACTTCAACAGCAATTGAACTACCCTTAAATTGGACCCTAAGCATGTACTTCCTGTATAACAGTACAGCTACCCTTAAAATAGCCTATAATGTCACATATAACAATAAGAGCAATAGACATAACTGTCTCTAACAATAATAGCCTATAAATATCATCAATTTTAGCCTATAATTTCATATATTGAATTCATAAAGGAAATCATCATATTGAACCCTAATTGCATATAATTTCACATTTATAACAGTACAACTACCCTTAAAATAGAGGAAATTCATAGAGAAAATCATCATATTGAACCCTAATAGTATACAAATATCATCAATTTTAGCCTACAATATCACATGTTCACCTAGCTCATCATATTGAACCCTAATAGCATACAAATATCATATTCAACCCTAAATTCACATGTACAACATACAAATACACAGAGAAAATCATCAATTTTAGCATATACATACCATTCCAGTATGAATTCATACACATTTCAGATATTGAATCCTAAGCATACTCTACTTAACATCTAACAGAGGAAATCATCAATTTTTAACACCCTTCAGATGAAAAGGACATGAACGAAGCAAAAAATGATGGAGCAAAAATTGATGGGGCAAACCTAAAATTTACATACAATCAATAGAAATCAAAAAATCTGTAAAAATTACATACAATCAAGAGAAATAGGGGCAAAACCGAAAATTTACATACAATCAAGATAAATAAAGAAATATGTTAAAATTACATACAATCAAGTATTTTACCTGCGTGTCTGGTTCGCCATGGACGATCGGTGGTTTCGATTGAAAAGAGGCTTCGATTTGGAAGGAGGACAGAGAACGGTTCGTTGGAAGAGAGCACTGTAGATTTGGAAGGGGGAAAGAGAGCATTGTCGATTCGTTTTAGGGTTTTGGAGCAGGGAGGGTTATTTTAGGAATTTCCTAATTTTTTCATTCATTACGGCTCCTCAAAAAATGAGTTAAGGGCTTTTTGGTCATTAAAAAATAGTCAGAGCGGTCAACCGTTAGCAAGAGACGGAAAACGTCTCAACTGGGGTGCGTTATACATTATATTAAATGACAGGGGTGTAGAAGCATGGAAAAGAATAAAGAAAGGTTCATGCGGCTAAGGATCTCCATGCGGTTCAGAGAGCCCATACAGCTCATGAATCCATGCGGTTCAAGAGTCTATGCGGCTCGAATAATTCCATACGGCCCAGAGAGGAGCCACGTGGCCTTCAACAGCTTCTTTCCTTCGTCTTTTGCTGCATTTAATGCCCTGACGGCTGACAACTCTGACGAAATGATAGCTCTGACAAAAAAAGGGCAATAATGACTGACATAATGGCGCGTCCCTAGGGAAGAGAAGAAAATCTTCTCACAGTTGGCAGAATCCATCTAATCCCAAGGTATGCGGCTGCTACATTTATGCGGCCGCCCATCAGCATGCGGTGGCATCCTTTATGCGGCCGACCATCAGCATGCGGCTGCATCCCTTATGCGGCCGTCCATTAGCATGCGGCTGTCCACTCCCATGCGACTGTCCATCTTCATGCGGCTGTTCATCCCCATGAGACTGCTCATCTTCATGTGGCCATTTAGCCTCATGCGGCCCACTCATCTGCGGCTCTGCCAAGATGATTGAGACACGTGGCAGTCTTATCTTCCTGGGTTTATGGGTGTTAGCAAATCTTAATCAGATTTGTTGCAATAAATGCCCAGATCAAATCAAATCGAGCAAATTAGACACGTGGCAGGCCATTACAAATCACGTATATTTATGGCAATCAGCATTTATTGTCCACAGAGATTTAATGCAATCACAGTAATTGCTTAAATCTATCATATGCGAGATGGACGGCCCAGATTAAATAACTCTCAGGCCGCCGACTTTTGGATGGGCAATCATTGCAAAACCCTAATGATGCCCCCACTCTTATAAATAGCAAGGTGTCATTCCCTTGCAAGAGGACGAACACACACACAGAGGAACAGACACACAGAGAGGACAGACACGCATAGAGAGAGAGACCCCCGGCTCAGATCCAGAGAGAATAAAGAGGGCATTTCTTCATCAACGCCAAGTACTTCTTCTCCAGAGCCAAGGCTGCACCCGATCGTCCAAGGAGTAAGGCAGAGCTGTCGTCGCTTTCCCGAGCCTCTATAGTCACCCCCCAGAATCTAAAATAAACAATTGTACTTAGATTGTTGTACCTAAATTTTCGTCCCTAGGCTTTCTTTGTACAAGCGAGTTTGTATTGTGAGTCTAAGTTCAGTCCTCCGATAATTGTTCTGTTCTTTTACAATCAATGGCAAATACGATGGCGACTATGCTGGGGACAAACTTCTTCATGGCTAAGGAGTTGGTGACGCAATCGGATGCAGCCAAACTTGGCTCCACGCAACAGAAGATGGTCGTCCGCTTCGACCAACAGGCATTTGAAGAAATGCTCTCTGAAGGAAGCGCTGGCCCGATCCAGAAGCGAACCTGCACAAAGAAGGCTCGCAGGGAGTGGAGGCCAAAGTCATTTGCTCCCTCCAAGCTCTGGACGGAGTACTCTCTGCTGTCCAAGACGGCGAAGACAAGTCTCATACGGCTCCATTTTAAGCCATAGAAGACTCTGCTGTCCCCAAGTCCGGCAGAGAAAAGTACTACGATGCTGGACTTGCAGGGGCAAAGAGTAATTCTATGCACTCCAGAAAAAATCCGAACAAAGGCACTAGCCGCAAAACGAAGACTCATACGGCCAAGATTGCCTGCCGCATGAATGATGACCATGCGGCCGAAACTGCCAGCCAAATGCATAACACTCATGCGGCCAGGATTTTCAGCCGCATGGAGAAGACCTATGCGGCTGAGACTTTTCGTCGTACAAAGAAAGCCTATGTGGTTACGACTGCCAGCCGCATGGAGACTATTGATTCCAGCCGCATGCCGCCTACTCCTCGCGGCTCTGTCTTCGACCATTTCTCCTATGGTCCTGATCTCTTGTGCTCCCAAGAAGACATATCTGACTCTCTCCAACACCACTTAGACTCTTTCTACTATGTGCATTCATGCACTAGAGTAAAGAAGTCTAGAGCAGCACGAGCTTGGCAAGCTCGGTCCGCTGATCCGACCCTTGACCATCCGAGCGTTCCACATACAGTTATGCGGGCCTCTGATGAAAAGTTTTACAGAACCACTCGAGTCCAGTCCCCGACGGCAAACGGACAGAGAGGTTCCCAAAAGTCTTCCAAAATCCAGGGAGCAAACATAGTCACTCCAGACCCATCTGACTTGCATGAGGCCATCCTCCACAAACGCAAAGGAAGAGAAGGGCCCTCGGGGTGTAAAGAGTCCTCCCACGGACGTCACTGCACCCAAATCATCGTCAACTGCTGTTGCAAAAATGCGACGGTACGAGAAGACCGGCAGTCCGTCTTCCAAAGACTGCAACAACCATGTTCAGAAGATGGGGCACTTTCCGTCGTCTCCTGCAACTCTGCTCAGAAAATCCCCGCCAATGGGAGAAGGAAGAAGACCAATATTCCCAGTCCGAAGATTTCAACCACTATGACTAAGAGACTATCGTCTAAGCGGGTGCCCACCACCGAAGTTTTCCAAGGTACCCGTTCAAAGACAAAATCTGCTATAGTGGAAGATTCATCGTCCACATCACTGGGGGTTGCTGGAACTGGGGGCAGCACTCCTCCGAGCCTCCACGACAATCTGATGTTCCAAGGAGACGAGCTGGGGGAAACAACTCTCCCATCAGATGCAGCAAATCCCGACGTCCCCGAGGACGTCCACAATTTCGAAGACGAGGCGAACTCAGAAGCTGGGGGTACTGTTCCTTCTGAGTCCGAACCAGAGGAAGACATTTCCACATACCCCGATGACTTCTTATTACAGGGGTATGATTCAGAATGTGCATCATCTACCATCGCTTCCACTTCTACTCATGTCAGGACGACATTCATGACAAATGATGAACAGGACGGTCCCAGTGATCGCCAACGCATCGACACTCTGGAGGCCATACTTCGTACTTTGGTCAAATCCGTGGACGAGATCAAAGCAGCCCTCCCTACTCTGCAAGGAGGGACGCCTGGCCAAACAAACTTGGGCCCCGCGGTCAATACAGACTCAAACTCAGCGGCACCAAACCCGGGCAATATTCCTCCTGAAATGTCGGCTCATACCGCTGCAGACGAAGCCAGGAAGGCAAGAAGGGAGGTCCAGGAGCTCCGGGCCATGTTCCACGCCCGAGAAAATTGTCAAGACCTCAGGATACGACAACCGTATCCCGCTGCGTGGAGAGATGTTCCCTTCCCACCAAAGTATAAACCATTCCACATCAATCCATATGATGAAAAGATCTCCGTAAGTCGGTACATCACTTACTTCGAGGTCACCACCGACCATCTGCCCCATGACGATGCCATCCTTACACGATTATTCATTGGGATATTGGAAGGAGTTGCCTTCGACTGGTACCGTAACCTGCCAAACAACTGCATCCACTCCTTCGCCAGCTTCAAGCGCATGTTCTTGGAGAGATTCTACGAAGTAGGACAGGACATCACAATGTCCACCCTCATGGACGTCGTTCAAGGGGAGAAAGAACTGATAAGGAACTATATTGAGCGGTTTCACCAAACCGCCATGAAGCTGTCGTCCGGTAATCCAGATTCCTCATTAATTGAAATATGCCAAAAGAGACTACTTTCGACAATCAGCCTCTGGATGGGTGAAAGTCAATTCAAGGACTGGAAGACATTTATTATCAGTGCCACTAGCGCCGAAGAACGATTGAAGAAGGCTCGCCAACTGGGATTGCACATCTCAGAGGGAGAGGACAAGGGCAGGCGTCCTAATGCCAACAATAACAATGGGGGTAGCTCCGCCAACAATCGGGACAACAAGGGCAAGCAAGCTATGGTGGCCGACACAGCACAGAAATCTGAGTCAAAACTGGCAGATAAGCAATGGCCACAAATGACCTACTCCTTCGAAGACGGCCATGTCAAGCCCATCTTGGACATGCTCATACAAGAAGACAGAATTCAGCTCCCTCCGCCAAAATGGAAACCTCGGCCGACAGAAATGGAGAACCCAAATTACTACCATTACCACCGCTACGTCCACCATGCCACACACGACTGCTACCAACTGAAACGGTACATCCAACATCTCATCGATTCGAACGCTCTGGCCATTGATTTCGAAGAGGTAACTATGGCAGCCAATATGGTGTCAGTACAATTTGGCAGCTTCCCTCCAACAGAAACTCAAGACGGTGTGGTACCCATCCATCTGGCAACAATAGAAATTGCCAATCTTTTGCCTCCCCGGGATCAGGCTGCTGGTCTAGTGCCCCTCACCACATCACGGAGGGAGGTCATGTGGGTCCATCCGGACCTGGTACTCGAGGTGACTCAATCCACACCACCCTCCATTCGCAAGAAGAAGAGTGGAAAAGTTAAATCCTGTCGCACAATCTCGATAGATATCGAAGAAGCCACAGCTGTCGTCACTCGGTCTGGGTCACAATCCCAACCTGCAGCTGATAACTCGGCTGAAGATAATCAGCCAGCTACTACTGATGCTCCAGGACCTTCTCAGCCTCCGACGACCGACAAGCCTAGGCCGAAGGAGACTTGCTTTGATAAATTCCTTTGAAAAGAGGCACCGCAGGGGCTGGAGAGGCCCTACAACTTTGACATCTTGGCGCAATTGGCCAACACACCGGCCAAATTGTCATTATACGAGCTCCTGAGACTCTCGAAGGATGTTCGTACGGCTTTGAGCGATGCACTCCAGAATGCCGACGCCTATCTGGCTCAGGTCAACCTTACGGGAGAGAGCCCGCCTACAGATCTCCAAGACAGCGTTTGCACGGGAGCGATGCCCAACATTGTCTTCACTCTGCAGGATATGCTCATCAAAACCAACCTGCACGATCGTCCGTTATATTACACTGGATACATCGGCGACGTAAAGGTGGACCGGATGCACATTGATCCTGGTTCTTCCATAAGCATCATTTCGAAGGGTCTGTTACATCATCTCCGCATTCCTATGCATCGTCTGACACCAACAAGCACCGCCATCAACGATTTCAATTCGGGCAGGAGCTACCCGATTGGGAAGATTCGCTTGAAGTGCCAAATTGGCGATCTTCACTCAGAAGTAACCTGTTACTTCATAGACGTAGACACTTCCTACAACATCCTCTTGGAGCGCCCTTGGATACACGATTACATGATCGTGTCTTCTACTCTGCATCAGTGCTTCAAGTATGTCGATAAATACGGCTTCGTGAGGACAGAATTTGTCGACATCGATCCCTTCAAAGGGGTCGAATCCTACTACTCAGACTTCTGCCTATACGAAAAGTCGAAGAGGCACCTTGATGGAGGAGATGTACAAGCTCATACCGAGACAGCCACAGGATCAGAAGAACCTCTGATGATCCACCTCCAAGCTCACAAACCTGGCAAGTCCGTACCCCTTACAGCCACTCTGCATAAGGATGCAATCAGTCTCTCGGCACAAGAAGAGCAAATGATAATCCGGCTGCTAAGGTTCGGCCAAGCGTCTAAACCCACAACGGAGCCACTGACAATCAGGCTTCCTAGAGTCGACCAACCACAAATGGAGAAGCTCAACCCCTCCGACAAGCCAATGACGATACGCCTTCCCAAGAAGAATTATCACCCCGATGTAAGGTCTGGGGCTTCTAGCGAGCCAACAACTCCCTGCCCAGCATCGATATACCATCGTAGAGAAGGAATGCCTCGCCCTGGTGTTCGCCATTCAAAAGACGTGGCACTATGTCACGGGACAAAACATACATGTGATCTCACGAGTCAACCCCCTCAGGGTCCTCATGTCATGACCCGCACCCACCGTGAGGGTACGAGAATGTAACAATGCCCAGCCTACGCCGCAGTGTCAGCGGTAGAACGCTGTTCTAGGTCATGAACTATAACTACATAACATGAAATATACTCTCCAGAAGGAGGCCAACATCGAGGTACAACTCAATCACAATCTAAGGTAGAATGTAGCACGATGGAAATAGATAAGAAATTCTCAACTGAGGTACAGCAGAAATGGAATACAAGTCTCATCATCTCTAAAATATACAACTCTGAAAATAAAGACAACAGCTAAGCATGAAAAGAAGGAACAGTCTAAGCTATCTACACTATACAAGGTATCATCCTGAGCAGCTGCCTAAACCTCCCCAGGGGTCCAGGTCGCGAGTGTCAACTAGGCAAACTCCAAGTAAGGGTGCAGGGTTCCTCATCATCCTCTGTAAAATTTTCAACAGGTCCAGTCAAGACGGGAGCGAGCACAAAACATCTCACGCAGTTCATATCATGTTAGGAAATATAAAGTATGCAATAGAGTAAGGTACATAAAACGCTGAAAGAAAGAAGTGTATGAAAAATAGTAGAGATTTGATAACAGGAAATATCTAAATATGATAAGTAAGAACTGTAAGCCTACTGTGATTTAGAGTACAATATGGTTATGTAAACGGTCTAGGAAAATACAATGGTAACTCTATTGTACGTGGGTATACAATAGACATATACAATAGTTATACAATCTTGTACAATAGGATTTGATTACATAACCAATTCTACTTCCCCTCCCCAATCAATACACAAGGATCCACTCCAGTTACGTTATCTTGCACAATAGTGTACAATATTATACAATGGATGCACAATATTATACAATAGGTGTACAATGTTATACAATAGTTGTACAATGTTATACAATAGTGTACAATGGTCTATCCCTAGAACTCATGTGATAATGAGAGTACAATATGCACAATGAGTGTACAAGGATATAGGTATTCAGTAAATACAATATGGAAGTGAAACGCACATCACAATATGTATCTAGTGAATACAAGGGGATAACATCCCAAAAGAAGATCCTTATAGTACCAATCCGTGATAACAATCGTGTCAGTATCAAGTACAGTAATCTAGAGCAAGAATGTAAATCCAGGCAAGTATGAAACGGTCAGAGAATGTACTCGCCTCGTATCTGAATGTCTGAAGTAAATGTACTGCCTGAGGAGAGGTGTCTGTCTCCTAATCAGAGCAACACAAGTTACAACATGTCTAAAATAAGAAAATAGGCTGCTACAATGCATCTACATGCTGTCTAGGTCAAACTAGGCTAAAGTCAACACTTGGTCAACTCTAGTCAACTATATAGTCAAAGCTAGGTCAACTGGGTCAACATAGACTCAATGAAGTCTCACTAGGCCTAACCAGTCTACCCTAGCTAGTACACACCATACAAATCCAAGGCTATATAAGCCAACACAAGTCACATATCAAGATACATCACATTCATGCATATTCAACATTATATATATATATATATATATATATATATATATATAAGAGAAAAGAACTAACATGTAAAGCTGTGTGTGTGTGTGTGTGTGTGAACATGGAGGTGTACATGAAAAGAGAAATCAACACTAGTTATGTATTTACACTACACATGGTACAAAGCTAACCCATGTACATTACACATGTATTATACTTAACATGCATGGCTACAAGTATACATCTATATACATTAGAGTAGAGACTATTTAAGTTATAACTAACATGCATCTATACTTTACATAAATCTATATATATTATAGCAATTATTTAGAGAAGGGTTACATGGCATGGTGGTTGATATAGAGTGGGGTGTCCTTGTGCAGAGGGTGAAGTTCATTCTCAGTTTAGTTCCACATTTACATATAAACTAAAGTGAGCTATCCCATAAAATGGTGTAACTAACCACATAAAATGAACCATGTTATCTGAAATCTGCCATTAAGCCAACATCCCATATGCATACAGCTCATGCATTGTCTAATACTGAAATTAACTAACATTTCGAATTAAGTGGTTGAAGGTTAACATTACATTCATAGACATTCTACTATATTGAAAACTAAAATTGGCTTGGCAATAGAAAAAGGAAGGTATATATGCTTACATGGACAGTTCAGTGTTCGAACAACCTAAAATGAACTAACATTCAATCTAAATATCAGCTATGCATTGGTTCTATGTCTACATATGAAATTTGATATTGTATTTATAATATTTATACATTATGCATTCATATCTATCATTACATATATACCTTGAATTTATATCTAGCATTCATTATATACATTCATGCATGCATTGTATATCTTTCTTTCATTCATGCATTTATGCATTGCTTACATATATTACATTAATTACATTCCTACATGCTTGCATTCAACCATATATATACATTAATGTAAATAGGATATATATCATATATATATTATTTCATTCATCTAACATATCATGCATTACATACTCTATATTTATTTAATATCCATACTACATAGGCTCATAGGTTACACAAAATGCATATATCGTATAGTCACTCTTTAACTTAAAACCAATACTGTACCAATTGGGCATTCACTAAATTCTATGATTAAAGTATGTTGTAGTACTTCATGTTAGCTTTCCGAAACTTTAAACGGATCGCATTTTCGTGTCCGAAAGCTTCCGAAATCGCGAAAATATCGAAACACGTTCGTCTTTCGTACAGCTGACACTCAAATAATTCTACAGAAAGTTACAGAAAGAATTTGGCTTATTAAAATATATATTTGGAAAGCTAACTTCGATACGGTTTTTTTTTAAAAATGGAAGATAAATCAGAGTTTTAAGCTAAAAGTTATGACATTTCTAAGTTGCTATTGCTACTAAAAACGTGGATAAAAATTATGACGAATTTGGATAGTTTGAGACAAAAGAACACAGGTATATAACATAATATATCAAGAACTCACTCTCTACACTAATATATATATGAGACACTATAGAACACATCTCCAATACAAAAATATGAGATTAAATATGTAATAATTTATTCATACATAACAACAACACATAGTGTGTCCAAATTTGGGGTTTTCCCACATGGACACAACCACAACACAAAGGACACTCCTATGACCTCCAAATGGACACGAAATGGACACAAATAGAGATACAACCATGGGGGTCATTCCTATGGGTTCAAAATAGACCTATATGCATGAAGAAATGAAAAGGAGAAGGGATTTATACCTTCCGGTAGATCGAATCGAAGAAAAGCTTTTCCGAAACGACACCGACACGTAGAGATTCCAAAAGGACACGAACGAGCTCCGAATCCTCCCAAACTTGGGTAGCTTCCTCTTTGGCTAGAATGGAGAAGGAAAGAAGAAGATTTGGTGGCGAAATGGAAGGTTTTGGTGGAGAAATTGTTAGGGATTGCTCTGTAGGAATTTGGAAAAGAACAAGAGAGAGAGTGTGGATGAAAATAATGAAATAAACTTGAGCCTATCCTCTCCCAAATGGCTGGCCATATGGGGCTATTTGTCCTATTATGGTAAGGTCCAAAATGCCCCCACTAACCTATTCTATTAGTATTAGGAAAGGGCTAATTGGTTGGGGCTAAATTAGTCATTCTAAAGTCTCTAATCACACTAACCGTATCCATAATAATTAGTCTAACCTATAACTAAAATATTTCTATCATGTGGGCCATGGCTAACTAATGTGTGGGTCCACTAAAGTCAACAATACCCCCGGGTCCCCGTTTCAAGTCGGATTGAGCTGAAATTCGAACCCGACTTAAATAACCCCAAAACAATATCATAAATAATAAAATAAATTTCAAAAATATTACAAAATACAAAATGATAAAAATACTCTTGTTCCTGAAAACTGGGGGTGATAAATTCCTCGAAATTAAAACCAAACAATAGTAAAATGTCAAAATCATAAGTCATAATTTTAAATAGTTTAAAAATAATTAAAAATTACCAAAAATCATAATATAAAATAATTATCAATAAATAATAATTATAATTACAAAATTTCAAAATTACCCTCATCTGAAAAACTGGGTGTTACACCTCATGACGAAACCAGGGGCACTCAGCTCTCGCCTCGCTACATGGGCTATATTACTGTCCCCCTACCATATAATCTTCGTCCCACAAAAGGCTATTAAAGGTCAAGTCCTGGCAGACTTTTTGGCAGACCACCCCGGCTCGGAGTCGTCTAGGATATATGAAGGAATCCCAGATGAGGTCGCCGACTCGCATGCAACCTCTCACGATGATATATGGCGAATATTCTTCGACGGCGCCTCAAGGACCGGACCTAAGGGCAACATCGTCGTCGGAGTCGGGGTGGTGCTGGTTTCTTCTTCCGGATTGGTGATCAATCGCACTTACTCTCTCATAAAACCCTGCTCTAACAATGTGGCCGAGTATAATGCTTTGGTCATTGGCCTCCAATTTGCAAGAGAGCTGGGGAAAGAATATCTTGAAGCATACGACGATTCACAGTTAATCATCAATCAGATCCGGGGTTCATACGAAGTTCGCCATGAAGACATGATCCCCTATCACCAAATAGCAATCAACATCATCTCATCGTTCGAGGGTTTCTTCATCGAACACGTTCCCAGACTCCAAAATATCGAAGCCGATGCCCTAGCCGGCCTTGCCGCTTCCCTAGCGGTTCCGAACTATGCTCGCCAATCAGTGGATGTGATAGGCCATGAACTGGTCTTTCCCAAGAATAATATTCAATTCGTAGCAAGTTATTCCACTCAGACGATCGACGAAGTCCCAGACTGGAGACAACTATTCATTGACTTCGTAGTTTACGACATCCTGCCCGAGAACCCAAAGGAAGCCACATCTATCAGAAGGTGCTCTCTCAGATTTTTCTACGATACAGAGACGAAAATGCTATATCGTCGATCCTACGATGGATTATTGCTTCGATGTCTGTCAAACACAGAAGCCAAAGAAGCCGTACGTGAAGCTCATGACGGTATCTGCGGGGCCCATCAGCCTGGCCTAAAATTGCAAGACCGTTTTTGCCAGATGGGCTACTACTGGCCCACGATGGTAGCAGATACGATAGACTATGCAAAAAAGTGCAAAGCTTGCCAAGTCCACGCGGACTTTATCCACCAACCATCTGAATTTCTACATCCGACAGTGGCATCCTGGCCATTTGATGCATAGAAAATGGATATCATCGGTCCGATTACTCCACCTTCCTCCCGACGACATCGCTTCATACTTGCCATCATAAATTACTTCTCCAAATGGGCAGAAGCTGTTCCGCTTGCAGAAGTCAAAACTTCAAACGTGATCAGCTTCCTCAAGCATCACGTTATCTATCGCTTTGGACTGCCCCGACGGATCATCCACGATAATGGTTCACAGTTTGCAAGCTACGCCTTCTATCAGTTCTGCGACAAGCACCGCATCCAGAATATTGCTTCGACGCCATACAATCCGGCAGCGAATGGGTTGGCAGAAGCATTCAACAAAACCATCATCAAGTTACTCAAGAAGTTTGTGTCGTCCAATAAGCGCAACTGGAACGAGAAGCTTGGTGAATGCTTATGGGCGTACCGTACCACAGTCCGAACAGCCACAGGGAACACACCATTCTCCCTGGTGTTTGGGAGTGAGGCAGTTCTCCCATTGGAGACTCAAATACCCTCGCTCCGTGTCACTCTTACTTATCAATTGACGACGGACGATAACTACCGTCGTCGACTACAAGAGTTGGAGGCCTTAGATGAAAAGCACCTCTTGGCTCAGCAACGAATTGAGCTTTATCAAGCACGCATCTCTGGAGCCTTCAACAAGAAGGTTAAAATCAGAACATTCCAAGTGGACGATCTCGTTCTGGTAGTTCGGAGGTCGATGGTCATGACTCACAAAATCGTCGGCAAATTCCAGCCAAAATGGGAAGGTCCATTTATCATTGAGGCCGTATTCTCCAACGGTGCTTACCGCCTCGCAAAACAAAATAGAGACTTGCTCATGTTGCCCATCAACGGCATGTTCCTGAAGAAATATTATGTCTAAATGACATTCTCTAAATTATCGAGTCATGTACCCACTAGTGCCGCTGAACTCACACTTTAAAATTCCAGATTATCGAGTCATGTACCCTCCAGTACCGCTGAACTCACATCCACAAACACTCCAAATTATCGAGTCATGTACCCGCTGCTGCCGCTGAACTCACATGTCCAAATTTTGGATTATCGAGTCATGTACCCGTCGGTACCGCTGAACTCACATTCCAACTCTCCCAGATTATCGAGTCATGTACCCGCAGGTGCCTCTGAACTCACATTTCGGTCACTCTTTTAGGTAGTAAGTCATGTATGATCATACCTCTGAACTTATTTCTCTGAGAGAGCTCCTCCCTCATGATCCACTACCCGCACTCTTATTGCACAAAAAGGGTAACGGATCCACAAAATTTCAAAAAAATGACCATGTCGATGTTACCTCTGAGTCGTTTCACTTCCGCCAAAAAATAAATCACCCCTCTACATAGAACTTCCATGTCCTTATTACCTCTGAGTCGTTCTATGTACCCCTTCATGGAGCCCACTCCTGCCATGTCCACATTACCTCTGAGTGGGAAGGCTCCATTGAAGAAACCCTCATATTTGCCATGTCCTCATTACGTCTGAGTAAATATGTTGGTCCTCCCTCGACTTATTATCTATACCAAAAAAAAACCCCAGGGTACGCCAAGGATAATAGGTCCACAAATATCCTCCGTTGAGTCCACTCCTACCATATCCTCAGTACCTCTGAGTAGGAAGACTCCACGGTAAAACCCTCATACTTGCCACGTCCTCATTACCTCTGAGTAAGTATGTTGGTTTCCTCTCATCTTATTATCCGTATCCCAAACTAGGATACGCCAAGGATAATAGGTCCAAAAATATCCTCCATTGAGTCCACTCCTGCCATGTCCTTATTACCTCTGAGTAGGAAGACTCCGCGGCAAAACTCCCATACTTGCCATGTCCTCATTACCTCTGAGTAAGTATGTTGGTTCCCTTTCATCCTATTATCCGTATCCTAAGTCAGGGTACGCCAAGGATAATAGGCCCACAAATGTCCTTTGCTAAGTTTCTTGGTACAGGTCCATCATTCCTCATCGTGCCTCGGGAGCCCAGCTGCTCCATGGCATTCTCTCTCCCGATACCCGAAACGTCCATGATCACATTACCGTAGAATTGTTCTAGGTATCCCCAATCAAACTTGTTATCCGTACCTAAAATCAAGGTATGCCAAGGATAACAGGTCCACAAACAAGTCTCACATTCGGGGCAAGCGCCACCATAACACCACAAGCACAACAGGCAGTATAAATAAAGGGTGGAATAAAGTATACTCTTTTATTTGGAAGCAAAAAAGCATTACATGTTCTGGGACCATGTCCTTCTCAAAAAGAACATAACGAAAGATGGAAAGGCCGACTATGGTTCAGCATTACATAATTTCAGAAGGCGGTTGTTCACCAAGGCGGTCCCTCGTTCAAGCCGCTGCTTAGCTCGGCGCTCCGCTTCCTGGGACAACCGTTTCGCATCATCAAAATACATATGTGCCTGCCAGCCATCTTCCAACTTCTTTAGGGCGAGCTCCAGATTGGCAGAAGCTCGACTAAGTCTGTCAGCCTCCAGCATAACAAGTCCCTTTTCGGCACGGGCGACTTCAAGCTCAGACTCCAGAAAGGCCAGCTTTCTCTGGAGTTCGAGGATCTTCTCCCTGGTATCGATTACCCCGCGGGAGACGGTCGCTTCCCAAGCCATACAATCTTCATTTCTACGACTCAATCGATCGTATAACTGGGACAGATCACGACGGTCTTTCAGTATGGTCGGCTTGATCGATTCCCGAGCAAGCCTCACCTTCTCCACCGCGGTTATGAGGAAAGTGTGCTCTTGGTCTATTGCCGCAGGCAAATCAGCCTGTCACAGCACGTCAAACTGGGTCACAAGTCGATCAGCCTCTAGCAGTTTCGGCTCCAGAAGCGCGGCTAACCCCGTCCCGCTAGGGTTCTAAGGATGTCGATTTGGCCACCGGCGCACTGACGGCCCATAGCAAAAGGAGTCCCCCTCTCCACAGCTGCCTCGACCCCTCTCTTCAGGTGGCGGTAAAACCTGTCAACCACATCCTGTGATACTTCATCCAAAACTTTTGTAGAGGATAGCGTCAAAGAAAGTGTGGCTGGCAGTGTCGAAGGAGTAGCATCAGAACTTGCCACCAAGGAAGCAAATTCTGTGTGAAAAGACGCATAAATAGCGGCTAGCACCTCTTCCGCCGCCCGAAGAGCTTGGATACTCGGCAAGGCGGAAAGGTTAACCCCCGAAGCCATATTCGCAGAGGAGGACGCAGGAAGCATTGTTCCCGGCCTCGGCTGTGCCACCACTTGGGCCCCCGAACTCGACCCAGCCGGAGGCCCCTCAATATAGGTTGGAAGAGAAGGAGGCACACGTGCTCCCATCAGATCTTCTCCGGTAGAGCCCGTCCCGACAATGTCCGTCATCGACAATAAAGGGGCAGGACCTGTACGTCCAAAACAACCATCAATCGACGTAACCCGAAGGATGTGATAATATAGCGAATAGGCCTCCTCACAAGTTAAGATTCGGCTTATCTTACCAGGGAAGGAGCAGAAAGGCCGCAGCTCGCTCGCAGCTGACGTAATCTCCTCACCCGCGACCTCCAAGTTGAATTCAACTGGTTTCTCTGCCCCAGCCACCCCTGAAAAGGAGCTAGCCAGTTCAGCGTCACCCCGTTGAAATTCAGCTGTCTCAGGGACAGGTGCACTAGAGCCCCCGCCCCCGTAGGTTGAGGTCTCAACAAGGTGGGACTCCTCAGCCGCCTCCGGAAGGACCCCAGCAGAAATGATAGCGGTACACATATCATTGACCAAAGTGGTCAAGACCGGATCGACCTCAGCAGTCAGATCCCGAAAAACTGACTCCTCTGACGCCTACAAAGAGCAAAAGAAAATGATTAGGCTATAGTTTAGAAAAAGAAGGAAAAGGTAGTTGAAATTCAAATCACCTCAGAAATAGCACCAACATCATCAATAAATAGCCTGCGACGTCTTACCGCAGCTCGCTTCGTGGAGTAGGTTATGCTATCATCAGTAGACATACGCCTGCTTCGCTTGTGCGAAGGACCAGGCAAAGCAGGCGGCTGCCCCACAACCATATCATCCGGCACGGTAGGTGGCTGATCCCCCGCCTCCTCGTCCGAGGGATGGGATGAATCATCGGCATCCTGCCCATCATCCTCTTCGTCCGTCGTCGTGGACTCCGAGTCCGGTACAGGAACCATATTCGCCTTCTTCTTCCTCTTCTTCGACCCCTCGGGCTTCTCTGCTAAGCCAGTACCGACAATAAAGCTGGTGCTCATGTCAAAATTAACGGGAGGTTTGCTCGCCGTAACATGATAGAGGACCGCCATGTACAGAATCTTTCCTTGCATATTAGCATCGGGGACCGAGATGCTAGCTCGGGTATGAACCGTATTGTAATAATGCCACGTCCTGATACAGTCAAGGACACTGCCCTCATAGCCTAAGAAAGCACTGGGACAATCAAAGAATAGCTGGCTGTACCCGAACTGGCAGAAGAACCTACTAGGCAAGTAGGGCTTCAGGTACACGTTATTGCGGTAACGATATACCAGATGTGCCGGACGAATATTGTGCAGCCAGAGAAGCATCTTTTCAGATAAGAGGAGGGAAGGTTCAATGCCGTTAACATGTACACCCCTCACTTCTCTAGCGGTAAATTGAGGAACAGATACAAAAAAGTTGTGCCCATCTACTCTCGCCAACATCCTCCGACAGGCTGGCATGGTGTCATATTCCCAAGGTTGACGATGGTATCGAAAAAGGAAAGCGTCATCATCGGTAACTCCATCGTCTGCTCCGGGCCTCATCAACGACCGATAATGCATCAATAGCCACCCCATTAAATAATGGTAGGGTAGCTCTATTCGTTCAAAGTCCAGTGTCGTCTCGCGAGCAATGACTTTGGACGAAAAGGTACGGAGGCCATGGTGTATGCTACACACCATGGTCGGAAGAAGGGCCAGCCTGACTCTGAAGACCAGCTTCACGGCCGGAAGGATGAAGTGGCGGCTGATCCTTTCAATAGAACCGGCCCCTCCCGAGACTACGCAGTTCCGTAGCCATACCATTAAGAATCCGGCCAAGAGCACCTTCTCAGACATTTACCGGGTACCGTGGTAGAAATAGCTGAAGAAGTCGGTACGACTCCCGAACTTGTCACCGGTGGACCTCGACCTCTTGGCATTCGACATCAGGTTGTTTATCTCCTCCTGGGTCTGAAGACCTCAAGAAGAAACCCGGCCAGAGGGACTGAATTTGAAAAGATACGAGACCCAAGACGTAGTATGGGGAGCGTTCCCTTCTGAGCTATTGTTCTTCTTGATAGCCGTTTGGTGACAAATACTGTGGTGGCATAGCAGTTCCCGGTACACGGCAATGAAACCCTGGAATCGTCGATCCAGATCCTCGAATTCCTTGTTTGTTGGGGTATATACTTCGAAGGCCTCATCCCCTCATGGCAGCTTAGAAATGTTTGCCATTTATTATAAAAGAACAGAACAATTATCGGAGGACTAAACTTAGACTCACAATACAAACTCGCTTGTACAAAGAAAGCCTAGGGACGAAAACCTAGGTACAACAATCTAAGTACAATTGTTTATTTTAGATTCTGGGGGGTGACGATAGAGGCTCGGGAAAGTGACAGCAGCTCTGCCTTACTCCTTGGACGATCGGATGCAGCCTTGGCTCTGTAGAAGAACAGCTTGGCGTTGATGAAGAAATGCTCTCCATGTTCTCTCTGTATATGCTTCTCTGTCCTTTCGATCTCTGTATATTCTCTTTCTGATTCTCTCTGGATCTGGAGGGGGTTTTGGAAGGGAATGGCACCTTGCTATTTATAAGAGTGGGGGGCATCATTAGGGTTTGCAATGATTGCCCATTCTCAAAAGTCGATGGCCTGAGAGTTAATTAATCTGGGCTGTCCATCTCGAATATAATAGATTTAAGAAATTAATGTGATTGCATTAAATCTCTATGGACAATAAATGTTGATTGCCATAAATATTCGCGACTTGTAATGGCCTGCCACGTGTCTAATTTGCTCGATTTGATTTAATATGGACACTTATTGCAACAAATCTGATTAGAATTTGTTAGCACCCATAATTCCAGGAAGATAAGACTGCCATGTGTCTCAATCATCGTAAAAAGTGCCACATGTCTCCACTGGGTCATCTTGGCAGAGCCGTATATTAGTAGGCCGCATGAGGATGAACGGCCGTACGAAGATGGGCAGCTCATGGGGATGTACAGTCGCATGATGATGGGCAGCTGCATGTTGACGGACGGCCGCATAAAGGATGCAGCCGCATGAAGATGGATGGCTGCATGAAGGGGGCGGCCGCATAAAGTGGGTGGCCGCATAAATACAGCAGCCACATGCCTCGGGACTCGGTGGATTCAGCCAGCTGTGAAAAGATTTCCTCCTCTTCCCTAGGAACACGCCTTTATGTCAGTCATTATTGCGCCTTTATGTCAGAGCTGTCAGCCGTCAGGGCATTAAATGCAGCCAAAGATGAAGAAAAAAAGCTGTTAAAGGCCACGTGGATCTGGGCCTATCCGAGCCGCATAGACGTTTGAGCCGCATGGACCCCTGAGCCGTATGGGCTCTCTGAGCCGCATGGAGATTCTTGGCCGCATAGACCTTTCTTTATTCTTTTCCATACTTCTACAAGACCCCCTTCAAAGTTTTTAATTTGTAAAATTGAAATACTTTGAATAAGAAGCATGGCTATGTGTAAACTTCTCTGGCCGTATAGGGTGTTCTGGCCGCATGGACATCCCAGCAGCATGGCCTCCTCAGCCACCTGTCCATCTGAGCCGCATCGACCAACCAGCCGTATGGACTGTCTGGCCGCATAAGCTGTCCGGCCGCATGGGCTCCTTGCCACGTCATCCTGCCATGTATGTAAATCTTTTGTATTAATTGCCTTTGATTTGCTGTCAGATTTTGAAGCCGCTTTTCGGGGCAGGATCCCAAGAGTTTTATTTAATCGGTTCGTCTCGATAACCGAAGAGTCGGTTTTCATGCTGCACGTGGATCGAATCGCCCTCATTTTGCCTATAAATAGGAACGTGTTCAGATGGAGAGACTTCTTTACTCTCTATCGTCTTCAACTCTTGCTGCCCTAATTTTCTGTCTCTGTCTTTCTTCTTCGACCGTCGGACGACCATGGCCCACAAGTCTTCCAAACCTGTCTCTGCGAAGGGCAAGAAAGCGGCTTCTTCGTCGGCCACGACGCCTAACGTGCACCCTGACGTCCACCCTGCTTTTAAAGGTAAGGATTGGATGGAATATTGAACGTTTTGAACCCTTAAAAAAACTATGGCTCTGTTACATATTTTATGCACAAGCCTTCGTTCTTCATCTTTATTGAACTGTGTAAGTTCAACATGATGAAGCCGCATATGTTGCATGGGCCGCATGACCCTCTCATATCTGAGCCGCATGGGGCATGCCCTGTGTTTTAGCCACATGAGAAGGACTTGAGCCGCAGGAGCACTTCTAGACTTGAATCGCATGAAGTCCTTTTGAACAGGATCACATGAGCTTCTGATGAATTTGGGCTGCATAAAGCTTCGCTAAGACGTGCCGCATAAGCTCATCTGCTAAATAGAACCGCATAAGCTCAACCGAACCGCATAAGCTCTATCATAGCAGTGCCGCATAAAACCTAACTGAATTGGGCCGCATAAGGCTACGTTAAACCGAGCTGCATAGGCTCTATCGAAGCAGTGCCGCATGAAACCCAACTGCATTGGGCCGCATAAGGCTACGTCGAACCGAGCCACATAGGCTCATAGGAGCTTTTTTAAGAAACTTCAAGTGGTTTCGTTTTAACCATCTTTTAATCATGTTTCTTTTGTTCTTTCTTCAGTGGATCTGCCAATCAATCTAGCAGGAGAGATTTTGGTGGGTTCAGTCCAATATGCTATGGGTGTTCAGAATGATGTGATGGTGAGGAGGCCTATCTGCTCTATCATCACATCCTTCGGGTTACGTCGATTGGTGGCTGCTTTGGACGTACAGGTCACGCCCCTTTATTGTCGTTGACGAACATTGTCGGGGCAGACTCTACCGGAGGGGATCTGATGGAAGCACGTGTGCCTCCTTCTCTTCCAACCTATATTGAGGGGCCTCCAGCTGGGTCAAGTTCGGGGGCCCAAGTGGCGGCACAACCGGGGCAGGGAACAATGCTTCATGCGTCCTCCTCTGCGAATATGGTTTCGGGGGTTAACCTTTTCGCCTTGCCGAGTATCCAAGCTCTTCGGGCGACGGAGGAGGAGCTAGCCGCTATTCATGCGTCTTTTCGTATAGAATTTGTTTCTTTGGTGGCAGGGATGGCAAGTTCCGATACTACTCCTCCGACACTGCCAGCCATACTTCTTTTGACGCCGTCCTCTACAGAAGTTTTGGATGAAGTGTCACAGGATGTGGTTGACAGCTTTTACTGCCACCTGAAGAGAGGGGTCGAGGCAGCTGTGGAGAGGGGGACTCCCTTTGCTACGGCCCATCAGTGCACCGGTGGCCAAATCGATATCCTTAAAACACTCCCTGGTGGGGTGGGGCTAGCTGCACTTCTGGAGTCCAAACTGCTAGAGGCTGATCGACTTGTGACCCAGTTGCACGTGCTACGGCAAACTGATCTATCTGCGACAATAGATCAAGAGCGTACTTTCCTCATAACCGCGGTGGAGAAGGTGAGGCTTGCTCGGGATTCGATCAAGCCGACCATACTGAAGGACCGCCGTGATCTGTCCCAGTTATACGATCAATTGAGCCATAGAAATGAAGATTGCACGGCTCGGGAAGCGACCACCTCCTGCGGGGTAATCGACACCAGGGAGCAGATCCTCGAGCTCCAGAAAAAGCTGGCCTTTTTGGAGTCTGAGCTCGAAGCCGCCCGTACCGAAAAGGGACTTGTTATCCAGGAGGCTGACAGACTTAGTCGAGCTTCTGCCAATCTGGAGCTCACCCTGAAGAAGATAGAGGATGGCTGGTGGGCACACATGTATTTTGATGATGCGGACTGGTTGTCCTATGAAGCGGAGCGCCGAGCTAAGCAGTAGCTTGAACGGGGGACCGCCTTGGTGAAGGACCACCTCCTGGAATTATGTAATGCCGAACCATAGTCGGCCTTTTCTTCTTTTGTTTTCGTTCTTTTCCTTTCTTTGAGTGGGACGTTGTCCTAGAACATGTAGTACTTTCGCCTTCCAAATAAAAGAGTATGCTTTATTCTACCCTTTATTTGTACTGCTTGTTGTGCTTGTGGTGTTATAGTGGCGTTTGCCCCGCTTGGGGGACTGTTTGTGGACCTGTTACCCTTGGCATACCTTGGTTTTAGGTACGGATAACAAGTTTGATGGGGATACCTAGAACAATTCCACAGCAAGGTGGTCATGGATGTTCCAGGTATCGGGAGAAAGAATGCCATAGAGCTGCTGGGCTCCCGGGGCATGATGAGGAATGATGTGCATGAACTAGGAAACTTAGTACAGCATTTGTAGTCAGCAGAGGACATTTGTGGGCCTATTATCCTTGGCATACCCTGGTTCAGGATACGGATAATAAGACGAGAGAGAAAACCAACATACTTACTCAGAGGTAATGAGGACATGGCAAGTATGGGGGTTTTACCGCGGAGTGTTCCTACTCAGAGGTAATGAGGACATGGTAGGAGTGGACTCAACGGAGGATATTTGTGGTCAACAGAGGACATTTGTGGACCTATTATCTTTGGCGTACCCTAGAATTTTCTTTTGGTACAGATAATAAGTCGAGAGAGAACCAACATATTTTACTCAGAGTAATGAGGACATGGTAAATATGAGGGTTTCTTCGATGGAGCCTTCCCACTCAGCGGTAATGAGGACATGGCAGGAGTGGGCTCCATGAAGGGGTACATAGAATGACTCAGAGGTAATGAGGACATGGAAGTTCTATGTAGAGGGGTAATTTGTTTTTGGCGAAAGTAAAACGACTCAGAGGTAACATCGACATGGTCGTTTTAGAAATTTTTTGGATCTGTTACCCTTTTTGTGCACTGAGAGTACGGGTTGTGGATCATGAGAGAGGAGCTCTTTCAGAGAAATAAGTTCAGAGGTATGGTCATACATGACTTACTACCTAAAAGAGTGACGGGAATGTAAGTTCAGAGGCACCTGCGGGTACATAACTTGATAATCTGAGATATTTGGAGGAAAAATGTGAGTTCAGCGGTACTGAAGGGTACATAACTCAGCAATCTGGAATATTGAGAATATGAGTTCAGCGGTATCGGCGGGTACATGACTCAATAATCTGGGATTTTGTGAATGTGAGTTCAGCGGTACTGGCGGGTACATAACTCAATAATCTGGAATTTGGAATATGAGTTCAGCGGTACTGGCGGGTACATAACTCAATAATCTGGACTTTGGAATATGAGTTCAGCGGTACCGGCGGGTACATAACTCAATAGTCTAGAATTTTGGAATATGAGTTCAACGGTACCAGCGGGTACGTAACTTAGCAATCTGGAAAATGTGATATGCGTTCAGCGGCACTGGCGGGTACATGACTCGACGATCTGGAAAATGGCGTTTAGACATAATATTTCTTGAGGAACTTGTCGTTGACGGGCAACATGAGCAAGTCTCTGTTTTGTTTTGCGAGGCGGTAAGCACCGTTGGAGAATACGGCCTCAATGATAAATGGACCTTCCCATTTTGGCTAGAATTTGCCGGCGGTTTTGTGAGTCATAACCATCGGCCTCCGGACTGCCAGAACGAGATCGCCCACTTGGAATGTTCTGATTTTAACCTTCTTGTTGAAGGCTCCGGAGATGCGTGCTTGGTATAGCTCGATCTGTTGCTGAGTTAGGAGGCGCTTTTCATCTAAAGCCTCCAACTCTTGTAGTCGGCGACGGTAGTTATCATCCGTCGTCAATTGGTAAGTAAGGGCGACGCGGAGTGAGGGTATTTGAGTTTCCAACGGGAGGACTGCCTTACTCCTGTACACCAGGGAAAATGGCGTGTTTCTAGTGGTCGTTCGGACTGTAGTACGGTACGTCCATAAGCATTCACCAAGCTTCTCGTTCCAGTCGCATTTGTTGGACGATACGAACTTCTTGAGTAACTTGATGATGGTTTTGTTGAATGCTTCTGCTAACACATTCGCTGTCGGATTGTATGGCATCGAAGCAATATTCTGGATGCGGTGCTTGTCG
The DNA here is from genome assembly GCA_029216955.1 of Iris pallida. Classification (NCBI taxonomy): domain Eukaryota; kingdom Viridiplantae; phylum Streptophyta; class Magnoliopsida; order Asparagales; family Iridaceae; genus Iris; species Iris pallida. The sequence continues at coordinate 13,826,748 of JANAVB010036020.1, forward strand.
TAGAACCGATAGAAGGCGTGGCTTGCAAACTACGGACCATTATCGTGGATGATCCTTCAGGGCAGTCCAAAGCGATAGATGACGTAATTCTTGAGGAAGCTGATCACGTTTAAAGTTTTAACTTCTGCAAGTGAACAGCTTTCGACCATTTGGAGAAGTAATCTGTGATTGCGAGTATGAAGCGATGTCCTCGGGAAGAAGGTGGAGTGATCAGACCAATGATATCCATTTACCATGCTTCGAATGGCCAGGATGCTACCGTCGGATGTAGAAATTCGGATGGTTGGTGGATGAAGTCCGCGTGGACTTGGCAAGCTTTGCACTTTCTTGCATAGTCTATTGCATCTGCTACCATCGTGGGCCAGTAGTAGCCCATTCGGCGAAGACGGTCTTGCAATTTAGGGCCAGGCTGATGGACCCCGCAGACACCGTCATGCGCTTCGCGTACGGCTTCTTTGGCTTCTGCATTTGACAGACACCGAAGCAATAATCCATCGTAGGATCGGCGATACAGCATTTTTGTCTCTGTATCGTAGAAGAACCTGAGGGAACGCCTTCGGATAGAGGAGGCTTCCTTCGGATTCTTCGGCAGAATGTCGTAGACTATGAAGTCAATAAATGGTTGTCTCCAGTCTGGTGCTTCGTCGATCGTCTGAGCGAAATAACTCGCCATAAATTGAACGTTGTTCTTGGGACAGATCAGTTCATGGCCTATCACATCCACCGATTGATGAGTATGATTTGGCACTGCTAGGGAAGCGGCAAGGCCTGCTAAGGCATCGGCATCGATGTTTTGGAGTCTAGGAACGGGTTCGATGAAGAACCCCTCGAAGGACGAGATGATGTTGATCGCTATTTGGTGATAGGGGATCATGTCTTCATGGCGGACTTCGTATGAACCCCGAATCTGATTGACGATTAACTGCGAATCGTCGTATGCTTCAAGACATTCTACCTCCAGTTCTCTTGCAAGTTGGAGGCCAATGACCAAAGCGTTGTACTCGGCCACATTGTTAGAGCAGGGTTCTGTGAGGAAGTAAGCGCAATTGATCACCAGTCCGGAAGGAGAAACCAGCACCACCCCGACTCTGACGATGATGTTGCCCTTAGGTTCGGTCCTTGAGGCGTCGTCGAAGAACATTCACCATATATCATCGTGAGAGGTTGTATGCGAGTCGGAGACCTCATCTGGGATTCCTTTATATATTCTGGACGACTCCGAGCCTAGGTGAGCTGCCAAAAAGTCTACCAGGGCTTGACCCTTAACAGCCTTTTGTGGGATGAAGATTATATGGTAGGGGGACAGTAATATTGCCCATGTAGCGAGGCAAGAGCTGAGTGCCCCTGGTTTCATCATGAGGACCCTGAGAGGATTGACTCGTGAGATCACATGTATGGTTTATCCTGTGTCATAGTTTCGCGTCTTTTGAATGGCGAACACCAGGGTGAGGTATTCTTTCTCTACAGCGGTATATCGGTGCTCTGGCCCGATCATCATTTGACTGAGGTAATATATAGCTTGTTCATGGCCTGCATCATTGTTTTTTACTAGCAGAGCGCCGAAGGAATGCTCCATTGCTCGTACATAGAGCAGGAATGGTTTTCCAGCAACCGGAGCCACCAGGACTGGAGGGTTCGACAAATATTCTTTGATGTTGTCGAAGGCACGCTAACATTCTTCGTCCCATACGAATGAGACGCCCTTCTTGATGAGATGGGTGAATGGCTGACAACGCCCAGAGAGGTTGGAAATGAACCTCCTAATGTAAGCTAGCCTCCCTTGGAGGCCTCGAAGTTCTCGGAGATTTCTCGGGGGACCCATCTCCATGATTGCCTTTGTCTTCTCAGGGTCTACGTGGATACCCTGGGCGGTGATGATAAAACCCAAGAACTTTCTGCCGGATACGCCCAAGAAGGATTTTGTGGAATTCATCTTCAGGTTGTGTGCTCGCATCAGGTCGAATACCGTCCTCAGATCCTGGAGGTGGTCACCCTTACAACGACTCTTGACGGCGATGTCATCAACATATCACTCCACCGTCTTGCGTAAGTGGTCTCTGAAGATGATAATCATGGCTCTTTGATATGTGGTGCCAGCATTCTTTAAACCGAAAGGCATGACTGTGTAGCAGTATGTGCCAATCGGTGTTCGGAATGATGTATGCTTTTCGTCGTCAGGAGACATCTTTATTTGGTTGTACCCCGAGAAACCATCCATGATTGACATGCGTTCGAAGCCGTATGTGTTTTCGATCATGATGTCCGTGATAGGGAGGAGGAATTCATCTTTGGGACATGCCTTGTTCAGATTGCGGAAGTCAATGCAGATTCGAATCTTTCCATTCTTCTTGAGGACCGGTACTATATTGGCGACCCAATCTGGATGTTGCTCCTCGCGCATGAAGCCGATGGCTATGAGTTTGTTGACTTCGGCTTCGATTGCGTCCATGATTCACGGGCGGAAGCGTCGTTGTTGTTGCTTGACTGGCTTTGCATCTGGCCGAATGTTGAGCTTGTGAAGAGCAATATCGGGATTTAACCCCGGCATGTCTTCATAGCTCCAGGCGAACACATCAATGTATTCTTTGACAAGTTCCAGTAGCGACTCTTGCTCTTCGTCTGTCAGGCTTTTACTGACGAAGATTGGTTTTGGAGAAGATTCGTCGCCGAGGTCGACCTGTATAACTTCATCTTTAGTAGGAGGTTCTCTCTGTTCGAACCGCTTTTCCCATTGTGCATCCAACTGTTGGGCCCACGGCTCTAACTCGAGGATTTCAGGCATGTCTTCATCTTCTTCGTAAGCGTCGACGAATGCCATGTTGACTGACAGGACTGGTCTGAATACGTCTCCGATGTTGGTGTCCGAATCAGAAGTTGGTGACCCGGTTGAATGTGGATGCCAGTCTCATTCCTCATTCGAACTTTCAGGGGTCGTTGCGGATGTTACATACTCTAATCCACATCGGATCTTACTATAGTAGTCCCGTGGTTTGCCAGCCGGGACTGGTGGCTTCAAAGGTAATCGTCGCCCAGTACCGTAGTTCAAGCCCGACGTAGTCTCCAGATCGTACCCCTGTTTTTGCATAAGGTATTTGGATTGGGGGCTATAAAGATACAGAGGCAATCTCCCGGTATCTGATTCAAGATCGACTTCTTCTATGGTGAAGGGCTGCGGGTCGTCCTTCCGGCCGAAGATGATTGGATGGTCCCCTTCCTCGATTATGCGGTAAGCGTCTTCCACTGGAGTAAGCTGGTTTACGGTGTACACATTTGGCACCTGTGTGTATAGGTGAGTGCCTATATCGTGTTCCATAGCATACATTGTACAAAGCTTATCAAGCTCGAGGTAGTTCAAAGATAGCCCTTTATTGATGAAGTAAGGTATCTTTTCTAGTGGAATTACATCATCTGCGGAGGGAACATCAGTGTGGGCAGCCACATACTTGGCTAGCTTCGGTTCTTCTTCGGCCACCCCTTGTATAAATGAAGACTTAGAGGATGACCTGGGCAGCTTGATCGTCAGGGGTTCTGCCGGTGGAGCAGAACGTGGAGTCGTTGGCAAACTAGCGACCCCCAGTTTGGTACTCGATGCTGGACAGGGAGTTGTTGGCTCGCTAGAAGCCCCAGACCTTGCCTTGGGGTGGCAATTCTTCTTGGGAAGGCGTATCGTCATTGGCTTGTCGGAGGGGTTGAGCTCCTCCATTTGTGGTTGGCCGACTCTAGGCAGCCTGATGGTCAGTGGCTCCGTTGTGGGTCTTGGCACATGGCCGGACCTTGGCAGCCGGATTATCACTTGCTCTTCTTGTGCTGAGAGGCTGATTGCGTCCTTACGCAGAGTGGCTATAAGGGGTGCGAACTTGCCAGGTTTGCGAGCTTGGAGGTGGATCGTCAGACGTTATTCTGATCCTGTGGTTGTCTCGGTACGAGCTTGCATATCTCCTTCACCAAGGTGCCTCTTCGACTTTTCGTATAGGCAGGAGTCTGAATAGTAGGATTCGACCCTTTGAAGGGAGCGATGTCGGCAAATTCTGTCCTCACGATGCCGTATTTGTCGACATACTTGAAGCATTGGTACAGAGTGGAAGGCACGATCATATAATCGTGTATCCATGGGCACCCCAAGAGGATATTGTAGGAAGTGTCTGCGTCTATGACGTAACAGGTTACTTCTGACTGGATATCGTCAATTTGGCACTTCAAGCGAATCTTTCCAATCGGGTAGCTCCTGCCCGAATTGAAACCGCTGATGGCGGTACTTGTTGGCGTCAGGCGATGCATAGGGATGCGGAGATGATGTAACAGACCCTTCGGAATGATGCTTATGGAAGAACCAAGATCAATGTGAATCCGGTCCACCTTTATGTCGTCGATGTATCCAGTGTAATATAACGGGTGATCGTGCAGGTTGGTTTTGATAAGCATATCCTGCAGAGTGAATACAATGTTGGGCATCGCTCCCGTGCAAGCGCTGTCTTGGAGATCTGTAGGCGGGCTCTCTCCCGTGAGGTTGACCTGAGCCAGATAGGCATCGGTATTCTGGAATGCATCGCTCAAAGCCGTGCGAACATCATTTGAGAATCTCAGAAGCTCGTATAATGACAATTTGGCCGGTGTGTTGGCCAATTGCGCCAAGATGTCGAAGTTGTAGTGCCTCTCCAGCCCCTGCGGTACCTCTTTTCGGAGGGATTTGTCAAAGCGAGTCTCCTTCGGCCTAGGCTTGTCGGTCGTCGGAGGCTGAGAAGGTCCTGGAGTGTCAGAAGTAGCTGGCTGATGATCTTCAGCCGAGTTATCAGCCACAGGTTGGGATTGTGCCTCAGACCGGGGAACGACAGCTGTGGTTTCTTCGATATCTACCGAGATTGTACGACAGGATCTGACTTTTCCACTCTTTTTTTTGTGAATGGAAGGGGGCATGGATTGAGTCACCTCGAGTACCAGGTCCGGATGGACCCACATGACCTCCCCTCGTGATGTGGTGAGGGGCACTAGACCAGCAGCCTGATCCCGGGGAGGCGAAAGATTGGCGATTTCTATTGTTGCCAAAGGGATGGGTACCACACCGTCTTGAGTTTCAGTTGGAGGGAAGCTGCCAAATTTTACTGATACCATGTTGGCTGCCACAGTTACCTCTTCGAAATCGATGGCCAGAGCGTTCGAATCGATGAGATGTTGGATGTACCATTTTAGTTGGTAGCAGTCGTGTGCAGCATGGTGGACGTAGCGGTGGTAATGGCAGTACTTTGGGTTCTCCATTTCTGTCGGCCGAGGTTTCCGTCTTGGAGGAGGGAGCTGAATTCTGTCTCCTTGTATGAGCATGTCCAAGATGGGCTTGACGTGGCCGTCTTCGAAGGAGTAGGTCATTTGTGGCCACTGCTTGTCTGTCGGTTTTGACTTAGGTTTCTGTGCTGTATCGGCCACCATAGCCTGCTTGCCCTTGTTGTCCCGATTGTTGGTGGAGCTACCCCCATTGTTGTTGTTAGTATTAGGACGCCTGCCCTTGTCCCCTCCCTATGAGATGTGCAATCCCAGTTGGCGAGCCTTCTTCAATCGTTCTTCGGCGCTAGTGGCACTGATAATAAATGTCTTCCAGTCCTTGAATTGACTTTCACCCATCTAGAGGCTGATTGTCGGAAGCAGTCTCTTTTGGCAAATTTTAATTAAGGAGGAATCTGGATTACCGGACGGTAGCTTCATGGCGGTTTGGCGGAACTGCTCAATATAGTTCCTTGTCAGCTCTTTCTCCCCTTGAACGACGTCCATGAGGGTGGACATCGTGATGTCCTGTCCTACTTCGTAGAATCTCTCCAAGAACATGCGCTTGAAGCTGGCGAAGGAGTGGATGCAGTTATCTGGCAGGTTACAGTACCAGTCGAAGGCGACTCCTTCCAATGCCCCAATGAATAATCGTGTAAGGATGGCATCGTCATGGGGCAGATGGTCGGTGGTGACCTCGAAGTAAGTGATGTACCAACTTGCGGAGGTCTTCCCATCATATGGATTGATGTAGAATGGTTTATACTTTGGTGGGAAGGGAACATCTCTCCACGCAACGGGATACGGTTATCGTATCCTGAGGTCTTGGCAGTTTTTTCGGGCATAGAACATGGCCCGGAGCTCCTGGACCTCCCTTCTTGCCTCCCTGGCTTCGTCTGCAGCGGTAGGAGCCGACATTTCAGGAGGAATATTGCCCGGGTTTGGTGCCGCTGAGTTTGAGTCTGTATTGATCGTAGGGCCAAGTTTGTTTGGCCAGGCGTCCCTCCTTGCAGAGTAGGGAGGGCTGCTTTGATCTCGTCCACGGATTTTACCAAAGAGCGCAGTATGGCGTCCAGAGTGTCGATCCGTTGGCGATCACTGGGACCATCTTGTTCGTCGTTTGTCATAAATGTCGTCCTGACATGAGTAGAAGTGGAAGGGACGGTGGATGACGTACATTCTGAATCATACCCCTGTAATGAGAAGTCATCGGGGTATGTGGGAATGTCTTCCTCTGGTTCGGACTCAGAAGGAACAGTACCCCCAGCTTCTGAGTTCGCCTCGTCTTGGGAATTGTGGACGTCATCGGGGACGTCGAGATTTGTTACATCTGATGGAAGATTTGTTTTCCCCAGCTCGTCTCTTTGGAACATCGAATTATCGTGGAGGTTCGGAGGAGTGCTACCCCCAGTTCCAGCAACCCCCAGTGATGCGGACGATGAATCTCCCACTGTAGTAGATTTCGTCTTTGAACGGGTACCTTAGAAAACTCCGGTGGTGGGCACCCGCTTAGACAACAGTCTCTTATTCATAGTGGTTGAAATATTTGGGCTGGAAACATTTATCTTCTTCCCTCTCCCATCGGTGGGTATTTTCTGAGCATAGTTGCAGGAGACGACGGGAGGTGCCTCATCCTCTGAACATGGTTGTTGCAGTCTTTGGAAGACGGACTGCCGGTCTTCTCGTACCGTCGTATTTTTGCAACAGCAGTTGACGATGATTTGGGTGCAGTGACGTCCGTGGGAGGAATCTTTGCACCCTGAGGCCCCTTCTCTTTCCTTGCGTTTGTGGAGGATAGCCTCACGCAAGTCAGATGGGTCCGGATCGACCATGTTTGCTCCCTAGATTTTGGGAGACTTTTGGGAACCTCTCTGTCCGTTTGTCGTCGGGGGCTGGACTCTAGTGGTTCTGTACAACTTTCCATCAAAGGCCCGCATAACAGTATGTGGGACGCTCAGATGGTCAGAGGTCGGATCAGCGGACCGAGCTTGCCAAGCTCGTACTGCCCTAGACTTCTTCACTCTAGTGCGTGAGGGCACATAGGAGGAAGAGTCTAAGTGGTGCTGGAGAGAGTCAAACATGTCTTCTTGGGAGCACAAGAGATCAGGACCATAGGAGAAGCGGTCGAAGACTGAGCCGCGTGGAGTAGGCGTCATGCGGCTGGAATCAATAATCTTCATGCGGCTGGCAGTCGTAGCCGCATAGGTCTTCTCCGTGCGGCTAGAAATCCTGGCCGTATGAGTGTTCTCCATGCAGATGGAAATCATGGCCGTATGAGTATTATGTATTTGGCTAGCAGTCTCAGCCGCATGGTCATCATTCATGCGGCTGGCAATCTTGGCCGTATGAGTCTACGTTTTGCGGCTAGTGACCTTGTTCGGTTTCTTCATGGAGCACATAGAATCGCTCTTTGCCCCTGCAAGTCCAGCATCGTAGTTCTTTTCTCTGCCGGACATGGGGATAGCAGAGTCCTCTATGGCTTGAAGTGGGGCCGCACGAGAGTCGCCTTCGCCGTCTTGGACAGCAGAGAGTACTCCATCCAGAGCTTGGGAAGGAGAAAATGACTTTGGCCTCCACTCCCTGCGAGCCTTCTTCGTGCAGGTTCGCTTCTGGACCGGGCCAGCACTTCCTTCAGAGAGCATTTCTTCAAACGCCTGTTGGTCGAAGCGGACGACCATCTTCTGTTGCGTGGAGCCAAGTTTGGCTGTATCCAATTGCGTCACCAACTCCTCAGTCGTGGAGAAGTTTGTCCCCAGCAGAGTCGCCATCGTGTTTGCCATTGATTGTAAAAGAACAGAACAATTATCGGAGGACTAAACTTAGACTCACAATACAAACTCGCTTGTACAAAAAAATCCTAGGGACGAAAACCTAGGTACAGCAATCTAAGTACAATTGTTTATTTCAGATTCTAGGGGGGGTGACGATAGAGGCTCGGAAAAGCGACAGCAGCTCTTCCTTACTCCTTGGACGATCGGATGCAGCCTTGGTTCTGTAGAAGAACAGCTTGGCGTTGATGAAGAAATGCTCTCCTTTCAATTTCTCTCTGACTCTCTGGATCCGAGGGGGGCGTGCTCTCTCTCTCTCTCCTCTCTGCTCTCTGCTCTCTATGTCTCTCTCCGTGTGTTGCAAGGGAATGGCACCTTGCTATTTATAAGAGTGGAGGACATCATTAGGGTTTGCAATGATTGTCCATTCTCAAAAGTCGGCGGTTAAGGATCAATGAATCTCGGCCGTTCATAATATATTTGAGCAATTAATGTGAATGCATCAAATCTTTGTGGGCAATTAATGATGATTGCCATAAATTCTCATGATTATGCCAAGCTCGGATCTTCTGCCACGTGTGTAATTTGATTGATTGCAAATGATCTGATTTGGTCTCAATAATTATGAGGATGGCACTAAACCTGGTTGTTAGGATTTGTTGATGAATCTTGCCACGTGTCCCACTATTATTAGGCTGATAGCTGTAGGGACGCTGACAGAACCGCGAGCCACTTAGGAAATCTGAGCCGCATGAGGATTGCCCCCCCACTGAGCCGCATAAGGCTGACCACATGTCAAGGCTGCTTGGGAGTGGCCTCTGAACATTTGAACCGCATGGAGATGATCTGAGCCGCATGAGCGTAGGCGACCGCATGATGGATGGCTTCTCAGTGAGCCGCATGAAGATAGTCCTTGTGAGCCGCATGGGTAGCCGCTGCCTGAGCCGCATGGGTGGCCTCTGTCTGAGCCGCATGCGACTGTCCACATGTCAAGGCCACATAAAGGACGGATTGTGTCAGAGATATCCTTCATTTCCCTAGGAGTCTGCCATTATGACGGAGTCATTATTGCATCTTTCTGTCATGGGTCAGAGCTGTCAGCCGTCAAGGCATTAAATGCAGTAGAAGACAAAGGGAAGAGCTGTTGAGGGCCATGTGGCTCCTCTCTGGGCCGCATGGAACTATTCGAGCCGCATAGACGCTTGAGCCGCATAGGTCCCTGAGCTGCATGAGTTCTCTGAGCCGCATGGGAATCCTTGGCCGCATAGACCTTTCTTTATTCTTTTCCATGCTTCTACAAGAAACAACATACATTTCATGGAGAGCAAGTCCCAACTCCCCTCCGGGCGCGAAGAAAGTTCCTGTCCTCCGGTTATACATTTTCAAAAGAGCCATGAACAACGGCTTGTTGATGGGTAACCCATAACAGGTGCCCCGGATGGCATAATAGAGGTCAATTCCCCGAAGGAATGCCTCGTATTTCCTCAGGATCCATGATGTCAGGTTGACCCACGTAGGGATGGGGTTTATCCAGTTCAACAGCGACAACCTGCCAACAGGATAAGACCCCTTACGAGCAAGCTAATTCAGAAAGGTATCAGCAAGAGTAAACGTGAAGTTGGGACCAGATACATTTATAAAGGTACCCGAAATTAGCCCCATCACGCTCCGACTGACCGAGTCCCTGCTCGCACATGCTGACCTAATATTCTTATTATAATGGATGTTGCCCACGAACATCCTCGATTGGGTTGGAGTTAGCGAGCCCACCATCCTCCTGCTCAACGGTACCATATTGAACCACGAGAGGGGAAAATGACGTTCCATTTCGGAAATATGGATCTCCACCCCGTCCACAGTAAAGTCCCAGCGCTCAGAAATGTCCAGTACTCAGGGGTTCTTTATGGATAGAGCATCCCCGAAGAGAAAGGCCAGTTTCAGATACTCTCCTTCCAGCCTTCCCGAGTTCATCATAGTACAAAGAAAGTGGAAAGGCTGGTTATTGATGACGTTCACCCTCTCCAAAGGCTCATTGGCGGGAAGCTGATCTGACACACGTTGAACCAAGTTGTCGAGCTGCACACCCATGGCATATTGGGCTGAATCCACCAAGGGTTCTCCAGCAGCATTGACTGGCAGATTTACTGAAGAAAGAACAAAAAAAAAAGATTAAAAGATGGTTAAAAATGAGAACACTTGGAGCTTCTTAAAAGGCTCCCATGAGCTTATACGGCTCGATTCAACGTAGCCTTATGCGATCCAAATTCAGTTGGGTCTCATGCGGTACTGCTTCGATAAAGCTTATGCGGATCGGTTGAGCTTATGCGGTTCTATTTAGCAGATGAGCTTATGCGGCACGTCTTAGCAAAGCTTTATGCGGCCCAGATTCATCAGGAGCTCATGCGGTCCTGTTCAAAAGGACTTCATGCGGTTCAAATATAGAAGTGCTCATGTGGCTCAGATCCTTCTCATGCGGCTCAAACACGGGACATGCCCCATGCGGTTCCGATATGAGAAGGTCATGCGGCCCAAGCAACATATGCAGCTTCATCATGTTGAACTTGGGCAGTTCAAAAAAGACGAAGGATGAAGGTTTGTGCATAAATTATGCAACAGAGCCATGGTTTTTAGGGTTCGAAGCATTCAATATTCCATCCAATCCTTACCCTTAAAAGCATGGTGGACGTCGGGGTGCATGTTAGGTGTCGTAGCCGACGAAGAAGCCACTTCCTTGCCCTTTGCAGCGGCAGCTTTAGAAGACTTGGGGGCCATGGTCGTCCGATGGTCGGAGAAGAAAGACAGAGACAGATAATCAGGGTAGCAAAAGTTGAAGACGAGAGAGAGAGTAAAGAAATTACTCCGACTGAACACTCTCATATTTATAGGCAAAAATGAGGGTGCTTCGATCCATGTGCGACATGAAAATCGACTCTTCGGCTATCAAGACGAACTGAGTAAAGGCCAAAACTCTTGGGATCCTGCCCCAAAAAGCGGCCTTGAATCTGACAGCAAATCAAAGGCAATCAATGCAAAAGATTTGCACACATGGCATGAAGATGTGGCAGAGCACCCATGTGGCTCAGATGGTCATGCGGCTGAGACACCCATGCGGCCAGAACATCCTATGCGGCCAGAGGAGTTTATACATAGCCATGCTTCTTATTCAAAGTTTTTCAATTTTGCAAATTGAAAACTTTGAAGGGGGTCTTATAGAAGCATGAAAAAGAATAAAGAAAGGTTCATGCGACCAAGGATCTCTATGCGGTTCAGAGAGCCCATGCGGCTCAGGGATCCATGCGGTTCAAGAGTCTATGCGGCTTGAATAATTCCATGCGGCCCAGAGAGGAGCCACGTGGCCTTCAACAGCTTCTTCCCTTCGTCTTTTGCTGCATTTAATGCCCTGACGGCTGACAACTCTGACAAAATGACAGCTCTGACAAAAAGGGGGCAATAATGACTGACGTAATGGCACATCCCTAGGAAAGAGAAGAAAATCTTCTCACAGTTGGCAGAATCCATCTAATCCCGAGGCATGCGGCTGCTACATTTATGCGGCCGCCCAACAGCATGCGGTTGCATCCTTTATACGGCCGACCATCAGCATGCGGCTGCATCCCTTATGCGGCCGCCCATCAGCATGCGGCTGTCCAATCCCATGCGGCTGTCCATCTTCATGCGGCTATTCATCCCTATGCGGCTGCTCATCTTCATGCGGCCATTTAGCCTCATGCGGCCCACTCATCTGCGGCTCTGCCAAGATGATTGAGACACGTGGCAGTCTTATCTTCCTGGGATTATGGGTGTTAACAAATCTTAATCAGATTTGTTGCAATAAATGCCCAGATCAAATCAAATCGAGCAAATTAGACACGTGGCAGGCCATTACAAGTCGCGTATATTCATGGCAATCAGTATTTATTGTCCACAGAGATTTAATGCAATCACATTAATTGCTTAAATCTAACATATGCGAGATGGACGGCCCAGATTAACTAACTCTCAGGCCGTCGACTTTTGGATGGAAAATCATTGCAAAACCCTAATGATACCCCCCACTCTTATAAATAGCAAGGTGCCATTCCCTTGCTAGAGGACGAACACACACACGGAGGAACAGACACGCAGAGAGGACAGACACGCATAGAGAGAGAGAGACCCCCGGCTCAGATCCAGAGAGAATAAAGAGAGCATTTCTTCATCAACGCCAAGTAATTCTTCTCCAGAGCCAAGGCTGCACCCGATCGTCCAAGTAGTAAGGCAGAGCTGCCGTCGCTTTCCCGAGCCTCTATCGTCACCCCCAGAATCTAAAATAAACAATTGTACTTAGATTGCTGTACCTAGGTTTTCGTACCTAGGCTTTCTTTGTACAAGCGAGTTTGTATTGTGAGTCTAAGTTCAGTCCTCCGATAATTGTTCTGTTCTTTTACAATCAATGGCAAACAAGGGGTGCACCATTAAATATGGTAAAGTAAGTGGGGTGTGACTCAAAATTGTAGAAGCATGGAAAATACTAAAGAAAGATCCATGCGGCTCAGGAAGCCCATACGGCTCACAGATTCATGCGGCATAAGGGACTATGCGGCTCAAGACATCCCATGCGGCTCAGAAGACACGTAGCGTAACAGTGTTCCCCTCTGCCCTATGCTGTATTAATTACTTTGACGGCTGACAACTCTGAAAAAAGTGACAGCCCTGACACAAGAGAGGCAATTATGACTCTGTCATAATGATAGACCCCTAGGGAAGAGAAAGAGATCTCCGACATAATCCCCCGAGATCCATAAAAATGCCACATGGCATTGCCATGTGGGCGTTCATATGCGGCTCAAGCAAAGACTTCCCATGCGGTTCAGAATGAAGCCGTCCTATGCGGCTCAGGCCGAAACAGTCTCATGCGGCTCAAACGGAGGCCTTCCCATGCGGCTGGAGCGGACCATTTTCATGCGGCTCAGGCGGATGAATCCTTATGCGGCTCGCAATGATCACCTCCATGCGGTTCAAAAGTTCGAGGGAGGGCCACTACCCGAGCAGCCCTGACACGTGGCCCAAACCTTATGCGGCCCAAATCTTATGCGGCTCAATCTTCATGCGGTTCAGATCCCCCCAGTGCCTCCTAGGACACGTGTCCTAAGCCAAATCAATTTCTCAGATTTATTGCAATCAGAGATTGGGTCAAATTCCGATAATCTGGGACACGTGGCAGGAGAATAAATTAAATTTATTCGCAGACATCAGAAGATCATTATGAGGAAGATTTATTCCAATTAGCATTAATTGCTGATGAAATTTGGTGTAATCTACACTTAATGGTCCAGATTCATCACAATCAAAACGAATGGCCTAGATTGACCAATCCACAGGCCGCCGCTATCTCCAGGAAGCAATCATTGGCAACCCTAATGATCACATCCCATTCTTATAAATAGCAAGGTGCCATTCCCTTACAAATATATATTCCCTGACAATATACACACAGAGAGAGGCGCACACAGAAGCACTTTTCGAGATCAGAGAGAGCACCAGAGTACTTGGAGAGAAGAGCAGAGAGAGCAAAAGGAGTATTTCTTCCAACGCCAAGCAATCTTCTGAAGCCAAGGCTGCATACCGATCGTCCAAGGAGTAAGGCAGAGCTGCCGTCGCTCTTCCGAGCTTCTATCGTCACCCCCCAGAATCTAAAATAAACAATTGTACTTAGACTGCTGTACCTAGGCTTTCGTCCCTAGGCTTTCTTTGTACAAGCGAGTTTGTAACGTGAAGTAAAAGTCCAGTCCTCCGATAATTGTTCTGCTCTTTTATATTTTATGGCAAACACGATGGCGACTCTGCTAGGGACAAACTTCTCCACGGCTGAGGAGTTGGTGACGCAGTCGGATGCAGCCAAGCTTGGTTCCACGCAACAGAAGATGGTCGTCCGCTTAGACCGACAGGCGTTTGAAGAGATGCTCTCTGAAGGAAGTGCTGGTCCGATCCAGAAGCGAACACGCACAAAGAAAGCTTGCTGCGAGTGGAGGCCAAAATCATTTGCTCCCCCACAAGCTCTGGACGGGGTACTCTCTGCTATCCAAGACGGCGAAGGCGATTCTCATGCGGCTCCACTTCGAGCCGTAGAGAACTCTGCTGTCCCCAAGATCGGCAAAGGAAAGCACTACGATGCTGGACTTGCAGGGACAAAGAGCGACTCTATGCGCCTCAAGAAGAAGCGGAGCACTCCTGTGGCCAAATCTGCCAACCACATGCAGGAGGCTCATGCGGGTAGATCTACTAGCCGCATAAAGAAAATCCATGCGGCTAGATCATCCAGCCGCATAAAGAAGACCCATGCGGCTGAGACTCCCAGCCGCATGAAGAAAGCCTATGCGGCTACGTCTGCCAGCCGCATATGGACTAATGATGACAGCCGCATGACGCCTACTCCACGCGGCTCTGTCTTCGACCGCTTCTCGTATGGTCCTGATCTCTTGTGCTCCCAAGAAGATATGTCTAACTCTCTCCAGTATCACTTAGACTCTTCCTACTATGTACCCTTACGCACTAGAGCGAAGAAGTCTAAAGCAGCGCGAGCCTGGCGAGTTCGGTCCACTGATCTGACCTCTGACCATCCAAGCGTTCCGTATACTATTACGCGGGCCTCGGATGGGAAGTTGTACAGAACCACTCGTGTCCAGCCCCCGGCGGCAGACGGACAGAGAGGTTCACAAAAGTCTCCCAAAATCCTGGAAGCAAACATGGTCGGTCCAGACCCATCCGACTTACGTGAGGCCATCCTCCACAAACACAAGAAAAGAGAAGATGCATCGGGGTGTAAAGAGTCCTCCCACGGACGTCACTGCACCCAAGTCATCGTCAACTGCTGCTGCAATAGCACGACGATACAAGAAGACCGGCAGTCTGTCTTTCAAAGACTGCAACAGCCATCTTCAGAAGATGAGACACTACCCGTCGTCTCCTGCAACTCTGCTCGGAAAGTCCCCGCTGATGGAAGGGGGAAGAAGACGAATGTTCCCAGCCCGAAGATCTCAACCACTGTGACTAAAAGACTGTCGTCTAAGCAGGTGCCCACCACCGGAGTTTTCCAAGGTACCCGCTCTAAGACAAAATCTGCTACAGTGGAGGATTCGTCATCCATAACACAGGGGGTTGCTGGGGCTGGGGGTAGCACCCCTCCGAGCCTCCACAGCAACCCGATGTTCCAAGAAGACGAGCCGGGGGAGACAACTCTCCTATCGGATGTAGCAAACCCCGACGTCCCCGAGGACGTCCACAAATCCCATGACGAGGCGAACTCGGAGACTGGGGGTACTGTTCCTTCCGAGTCTAAGTCAGAAGGGAATATACCCACATACCCTGATGACTTCTCGCTACAGGGATACGATTCAGAGGGCTCTTCCTCCACCGCTCTGTCTATCTCTCCTCATGTGAAGACGGTATTCATGAAGACAGCAACCAAGGTGGTTCCAGTGATCACCAACGCATCGACACTCTAGAGGCCATACTACATGCCTTCGTCAAGTCTGTAGACGAGATCAAAGCGGCCCTTCCAAATCTCCAAGGAGGGACGCCTGGCCAAACAAGTGCGGGTCCCGTGGCTAATACGGACTCGAACTCAGCGGCACCGAACCCAGGCAACAATCCTCCGGAAACAACGGCCCCCCATCGCCGTGGACGAAGTACGCGAAGCGAGAAGAGAGGTCCAGGAGCTCCGAGCCATGTTCCACGCTCGAGAAAACTCTCAAGACCTCAGAATACGGCAACCATACCCTGCTGCATGGAGGGATGTTCCATTCCCACCAAGATATAAGCCGTTCAATATCAATCCTTATGATGGCAAGACCTCAGCAAGTCGGTACATCACTTACTTCGAGGTCACCACCGACCATCTGCCCCATGACGATGCCATTCTCACACGATTATTCATCGAGGCATTGGAAGGAGTCGCCTTCGACTGGTATCGCAATCTGCCGGACAACTGCATCCACTCCTTCGCCGACTTCAAGCACATGTTCTTGGAGAGATTCTACGAAGTAGGGCAGGACATCACCATGTCCACCCTCATAGACGTCGTCCAAGGGGAGAAAGAGCTGACAAGGAACTACATCGAGCGGTTCTGCCAAACCGCCATGAAGTTGCCTTTTGGAAATCCAGATTCCTCCTTGATTAAAATTTGCCAAAAGAGACTCCTCCCAACAATCAGTCTCTGGATGGGCGAAAGTCAATTCAAGGACTGGAAGACGTTCATCATCAGCGCCACAATCGTCGAAGAACGATTGAAGAAGGCTCACCAACTGGGATTGTACATCTCGGACGGAGAGAACAAGGGCAAGCGTCCTCACACCAATGTTGACAATGGGGGTAGTCCCTCCAACAATCGGGATGGCAGGGGCAAACAGGCTATGGTGGCCGATACAGCACAGAAACCTGAGCCAAAGTCAGCAGACAAACAATGGCCGCAAATCACGTACTCCTTCGAAGACGGTCACGTCAAGCCCATCTTGGACATGCTCATACAAGGAGACAGAATCCAGCTTCCTCCACCAAGACGGGAACCACGACCGACAGAGATGGAGAACCCAAAGTACTGCCATTACCATCGCTACGTCCACCATGCCACACACGACTGCTACCAGCTGAAACGGTACATCCAAAACCTCATCGATTCGAACGCTTTGGCCATCGATTTCGAAGAGGTAACGGTGGCAGCCAATATGGTGTCGGTACAATTCGGCAGCTTTCCTTCGACGGAAACTCAAGACGGGGTGGTCCCCATCCCTCTGGCGACAATGGAGATTGCTAATCTTCCATCTCCCCGAGATCAGGCTGCTGGTCTAGTGCCCCTCACCACATCACGAGGGGAGGTCATGTGGATCCATCCAGACTTGGTATCGGAAGTGACTCGACCCATATCGTCTTCTATCTGCAAGAAAAAGAATGGAAAAATCAGATCCTGTCGCACAATCTCGGCAGACATCGAAGAAGCTACAGCCGTCGTCACACGGTCTGGGGCACAATCCCAACCTGTGGTTGACAATCCAGCTGAAAATCATCAACCCACTACAACTGATGCTCCGGGACTGGCTCAGCCTTCGACGACCGAAAAGCCTAGGCCGAGGGAGACTCGCTTCGACAAATCCCTCCGAAAAGAGGCATCACAAGGACTGGAGAAGCCCTACAACTTCAATATCTTAGCGCAATTGGCCAACACACCGGCCAAGTTGTCATTATACGAGCTCCTGAGACTCTTCAAGGATGTTCGTGCGGCTTTGAGCGATGCACTCCAAAACGCCGACGCATACCTGGCACAAGTCAACCTCACGGAAGAAAACCCGCCTGCAGATCCCCAAGACAGCGCCTGCACGGGAGCAATGCCCAACATCGTCTTCACTCCGCAGGACATGCTCATCAAAACTAACCTGTACGATCGCCCACTATACTACACTGGATACATCGACGACGTAAAGGTGGATCGGATGCACGTTGATCCTGGCTCTTCCATAAGCATTATCCCGAAGGGTCTGCTACATCATCTCCGTATCCCAATGCATCGCCTGACGCCTACAAGCACCGCCATCAGCGGTTTCAATTCGGGCAGGAGCTATCCTATTGGGAAGATTCGTCTGAAGTGTCAAATTGGCGACCTCCAATCCGAAGTCACCTGCTACGTCATAGATGCAGACACTTCTTACAATATCCTCTTGGGGCGTCCGTGGATACACGATTATATGATCGTGCCTTCCACGCTGCACCAGTGCTTCAAATATGTCGACAAATACGGCTTCGTGAGGATGGAATTTGCTGATATCGATCCCTTCAAAGGGGTCGAATCTTACTACTCAGACTCCTGTCTGTACGAAAAATCGAAGAAGCATCTTGGTGAAGGAGATGTACAAGCTAGTACCGAGACAGCCACAGGATCAGAAGAGCCTCTGACGATCTTCCTCCAAGCTCGTAAACCGGGCAGGTCTGCACCCCTTACCGCCACTCTGCGTAAGGACGCAATCAGCCTCTCGGCACAAGAAGAGAAGATGATAATCCGGCTGCCAAGATCTGGCCAAGTGCCAAGATCCACAACGGGGCCACTAACGATCAGACTGCCGAGAGTCGGTCAGCCCCAAACGGAGAAGCTCAATCCCTCCGACAAGCCACTGACGATATGCCTTTCCAAGAAGGGTCATCACCCCGATGCAAGGTCTGACACTTCTAGCGAACCAGCCACTTCTCGTCCCACATCAAGTACCAAACTGGGGGTCGCTAGTCTGGCAACAACTCCACGCTCAGCTCCATCAATTAAACCGCTGACGATCAAGCTCCCCAGGTCGTCCTCTCAGTCTTCATTCACACAGGGGGTAGCCGAAGAGGAACCGGAGCTAGCCAAGTATGTGGCTGCCCACACTGATGTTCCCTCCGCAGATGATGTAATCCCCCTAGAAAAGATACCTTACTTCATCAATAAAGGGCTATCTTTGAACTACCTCGAGCTTAATAAGCTTTGTACAATGTACGCTATGGAACACGATCTAGGCACTCACCTACACACACAGGTGACAAATGTCTACACCACAATCCAGCTTACTCCAGCAGAAGACGCTTACCGAATAATCGAGGAAGGGGACCATCCAATCATCTTCGGCCGGAAGGACGATCCGTATCCCTTCACCATAGAAGAAGTCGACCTTGGATCGGATGCCGGGAGACTACCTCTGTATCTTTATAGCCCCCAATCTAGATATCTCATACAGAAACAGGAGTACGATCTGGAAACGACGCCGGGCTTGAACTACGGTACTGGACGACGATTACCTTTGAAGCCACCGGTCCCGGCTGGCAAACCACGGGACTACTATAGCAAAACTCGGTGTGGATTAGGGTATGTTACACCTACGATGACCCCTGAAGGTTCAGATCAAGAATGTGACTGGCATTCACATTCGACCGGGTCACCAACTTCTGACTCTGATACCAGCATCGGAGATGTATTCAGACAAGTCTTGTCAGTCAACATGGCATTCGTCGATGCTTATGAAGAAGACGAAGACATCCCCAAAATCCTCGAGCTAGAGCCGTGGGCCCAGCAGTTGGATGCGCAATAGAAAAAGCGGTTCGAACTGAAGGAACCTCCCACTGAAGATGAGGTTATCCAGGTCGACCTCGGCAGCGAATCTTCCCCAAAACCAATCTTCGTCAGTAAAAGTTTAACAGACGAAGAGCGAGAATCACTGCTGGAACTTGTCAAAGAATACATTGATGTGTTCGCATGGAGCTATGAAGACATGCCGGGGTTAAATTCCGATATTACTCTTCACAAGCTCAACATTCGATCGGACGCAAAGCCAGTCAGGCAACAACAGCGACGCTTCCGCCCAGGCATCATGGATGCGATCGAAACTGAAGTCAACAAACTGATAGCCAGCGACTTCATTCATGGGGAACAACATTCGGATTTGGTCGCCAACATAGTACCCATCCTCAAGAAGAATGGAAAGATTCGAATCTGCATCGACTTCCGCAATCTGAACGAAGCATGCCCCAAAGATGAATTCTCCCTCCCTATCACGGACATCATGATTGACAATACCTGCGACTTTGAACATATGTCATTCATGGATGGCTTCTCGGGGTACAACCAAATCAAGATGTCTCCTGACGACGAAAAGCACACATCATTCCGAACACCGATTGGCACGTATTGCTATACAGTCATGCCTTTCGGTTTAAAGAATGCTGGTGCGACATATCAAAGAGCCATGAGTATCATCTTCCGGGACCACTTACGCAAGACGGTGGAGTGCTATGTTGATGACATCGCCGTCAAGAGTCGCTGTAAGGGAGACCATCTGCAGGATCTGAGAACGGTATTCGACCTGATACGAGCGCACAATTTAAAAATGAACCCTACGAAGTCCTTCCTAGGCGTATCTAGCGGGAAGTTCTTGGGTTTCATCATCACCGCCCAGGGTATCCATGTAGACCCTAAGAAGACAAAGGCAATTATGGAGATGGGTCCCCCGAGAAATCTTCGCGAACTCAGAGGCCTTCAAGGGAGGCTAGCGTACATCAAGAGGTTCATTTCTAACCTCTCCGGGCGATGTCGGCCATTCACCCACCTCATGAAGAAAGGCGTCTCATTCGTATGGGATGAAGAATGCCAGCGGGCCTTCGACAGCATCAAAGAATATTTGTCGAACCCTCCAGTCCTGGTGGCCCCGGTTGCCGAAAAACTATTCCTGCTCTACGTACGAGCAATAGAGCACTCCCTCGGAGCTCTGCTAGCACAAAACAACGATGCAGGCCATGAACATGCCATATATTACCTCAGCCGAATGATGATTGAGCCAGAGCACCGATACACCGCTGTGGAGAAGGAATGCCTTGCCCTAGTGTTCGCCATTCAGAAGACACGGCACTATGTCACCGGACAAACGATACATGTGATCTCACGAGTCAACCCTCTCAGGGTCCTCATGACTAAACCAGGGGCACTCAGCTCTCGTCTCGCTACATGGGCAATATTGTTATCCCCCTACCATATGATCTTCGTCCCACAAAAGGCGGTCAAAGGCCAAGCCCTAGCAGACTTTTTGGCAGCCTACCCGGACTCGGAGTCGTCCAGGGTATATGAAGAGATCCCAGATGAGGTTGCCGACTCGCATACAACCTCTCACGATGATATATGGTAAATGTTCTTCGACGGCGCTTCGAGAACTGGACCTAAGGGCAACATCGTCGTCGGAATTGGGGTGGTACTGGTTTCTCCTACCGGATTGGTGATCAACCGCGCTTACTCCCTCATGGAACCCTGCTCTAACAATAAGGCCGAGTACAACGCTCTGGTCATTGGCCTCCAACTTGTAAGGGAGCTGGGGGTAGAATATCTTGAAGCATACGGCGATTCTCAGTTAATCGTCAATCAAATCCGGGGCTCATACGAAGTTCGCCACGAAGACATGATTCCTTATCACCAAATAGCAATCAACATCATCTCGTAGTTCGAGGGGTTCTTCATCGAACACGTCCCCAGACTCCGAAATATCGAAGCCGATGCCTTAGCAGGTCTGGCCGCTTCCCTAGCAGTGCCAAATCATACTCATCAATCGGTGGACGTGATAGGCCACGAACTGGTCTGCCCCAAGAACAACGTTCAATTCGTGGCGAGTTATTCCGCCCAGACGATCGATGGTGTCCCAAATTGGAGACAACCGTTCATTGACTTCGTCGTCTACGACATCCTGCCCGAGAACCCGAAGGAAGCCACCTCCATCAGACGGCGTTCTCTCAGATTCTTCTACGATACAGAGACGAAAATGCTGTATCAGCGATCCTACGATGGATTATTGTTTCGGTGTCTGTCAAACGCAGAAGCCAAAGAAGCCGTACGAGAAGCGCATGACGGTGTCTGCGGGGCCCATCAGCCTGGTCCTAAATTGCAAGACCGTCTCCGCCGAATGGGCTACTACTGGCCCACGATAGTAGCAGATGCGATAGACTACGCAAGAAGGTGCAAAGCCTGCCAGTCCACACGGACTTCATTCACCAGCCATCCGAATTTCTACATCCGACAGTGGCATCCTGGCCCTTCGAAGCATAGGGAATGGATATCATTGGTCCAATTACTCCACCTTCCTCCCGTAGACATCGCTTCATACTTGCGATCACGGATTACTTCTCCAAATGGACAGAAGCTGTTCCACTTGCAGAAGTCAAGACCTCAAACGTGATCAGCTTCCTTAAGCATCACGTCATCTATCGCTTTGGATTGCCCCGGAGGATCATCCATGATAATGGTCCGCAGTTTGCAAGCCACACTTTTTATCGGTTCTGCGACAAACATCGCATCCAGAATATTGCCTCGACACCATACAACCTAGCACCGAACGGGTTGGCAGAGGCATTCAACAAAATAATCATCAAACTCCTCAAGAAGTTTGTCTCTTCCAATAAATGTGACTGGAACGAGAAGCTCGGCGAATGTTTATGGGCGTACCGTACTACAGTCCGAACAGCCACAGGGAACACACCATTCTCCCTGGTGTACGGGAGTGAGGCAGTTCTCCCATTAGAGACTCAAATACCCTCACTCTGTGTCGCCCTCACTCATCAATTGATGACGGATGATAACTACCGACGCCGACTACAAGAGTTGGCGGCCTTAGATGAAAAGTGCCTCCTGGCTCAGTAAAGGATCGAGCTATATCAAGCACGCATCTCTGGAGCCTTCAACAAGAAGGTCAAAATCAGGACATTCCAAGTGGGCGATCTTCTTCTGGCAGTCCGGAGGCCGATGGTCATGACTCACAAGACCGCCGGCAAGTTCCAGCCGAAATGGGAAGGTCCATTTATCATCGAGGCCGTATTCTCCAACGGTGCTTACCGCCTCGCCAAGCAAAACGGAGACTTGCTCATGTTGCCCGTCAACGGCAAGTTCATGAAGAAATACTATATCTAGACGACAATTCTCCAAATCTTCGAGTCACGTACCCGCTGGTACCGCTGAACTCATCCTCATGATTCTCCAGATTTTTGAGTCACGTACCCGCTGGTACCGCTGAACTCACCCTCATGATTCTCCAGATTTTCGAGTCACATACCCGCTGGTACCGTTGAACTCACCCTCATGATTCTCCAGATTTTCGAGTAAAGTACCCGCTGGTACCGCTGAACTCACACTCATAGTCCTTCAAATTTTTGAGTTACGTACCCTCTGGTGCCGCTGAACTCATTTTTCAACATTCCTGATGTTCGAGTCACGTACCCGCTGGTGCCACTGAACTCACACTTTCACAATATCGAGTCATGTACCCGCTGGTGCCTCTGAACTCACATTCCGGTCACTCTCTCAGATAGTAAGTCATGTATGATCATACCCCTGAACTTTCTTCCTGGAAGAGATCCTCCCTCATGATCCACTACCCGCACTCCCAGTGCACAAAAAGGGTAACCGATCCACAAATTTCCAAAACGGCCATGTCCTCATTACCTCTGAGTCGTTTCACTTCCGCCAAAAATAAATCACCCCCTACATAGAACTTCCATGTCCTCATTACCTCTGAGTCGTTTTATGTACCCCCTCTTCATTGAGCCCACTCCTGCCATGTCCTTATTACCTCTGAGTGGGAAGGCTCCGTAGAAGAAACCCTCATACTTGCCATGTCCTCATTACCTCTGAGTAAGTATGTCAGTTCTCTTTCAACCTATTATCTGTACCCACAACCGGAGTACGACAAGGATAATAGGTCCACAAATGTCCCCTGTTGACCACAAATGTCCTCTGTTGACCACAAATGTCCTCAGTTGACCACAAATGTCCTCCGTGAAGTCACTCCTGCCATGTCCTCATTACCTCTGAGCAGGAAGATTCCACGATAAAACCCTCATGCTTGCCATGTCCTCATAACCTCTGAGCAAATATGTCGGTTCTATTTCACCCTACTATCCGTATCCTAAACCAGGGTACGCCAAGGATAATAGGCCCACAAATATCCTCTGCTAAGTTTCTTAGCATAAGCCTACCATCTCATCATGCCCCGGGAGCCCAGCTGCTCTACGACATTCTTTTTCCCGATACCAAGAGCACCCATGACCACTTTGCCATGGCTGTTCCAGGTATCCTAACCAAACTTGTTATCTGTACCCAAAACTAAGGTATGCCATGGGTAACAGGTCCACAAATAGGTTCCCTAGACGGAGAAAACGTCACCACAATATCACAGTTACAACAAGCAATGCAAATGAAGGGTAGAATGGAAAGTACTCTCTATTTGAAGGAAAAAAAAGCATTACATCTTTTGGGACCATGTCCCTTTCAAAAAGAAAACAAGAACAAAACAAGAAAAAAGGGCCGACTATAGCTCAGCATTAAACAATTCTAGGAGCCGATTTTTCACCAATGCAGTCCCCCGCTCAAGCCTCCGTTTGGCTCGACGCTCGGCCTCTTGGGACAATTGTTCTGTGTCATTCAAATACATATATGCCTGCCAGTCGTTCTCTATATTTTTCAGGGCAAGTTCTAGATTGGCTGAAGTCCTACTAAACTTGTCAGCCTCCTGAATGGCAATCTCTTTTTCGGTACGCGCAGCTTCAAGCTCGGACTCCAGAAAGGCCAGCTTTCTTTGGAGCTCTAGGATCTGTTCCCGGGTATCGGTTACCCCGCAGGAGGCATCCGCTTCCCGAGTCATACAGTCTTCATCTCAACGGCTCCACTGATCATGCAGCCGAGTCAAATCATGTCGGTCCTTCAATATAGCCGACTTAAGCGATTCCCGAGCAGCCATCACCTTCTCCACCGCGGTAATGAGAAAGTTGCGTTCTTGATTTATGACCGCGGGTAAATCAGCCTATTACAACATGCGAAACCGGGCTACGAGACGATCAGCTTCTAACAACTTAGGCTCGAGAAGCGTAGCCAGTTCCCCTCCACCAGGGAGAGTCCTAAGGATATTAATCTGGCCACCGGCACATCGATGAGCCAGAGTAAAGGGAGTCCCCCTTTCCACCGCAGCCTCGATCCCTCTCTTCAGGTGACGGTGGAAACTGTCGACCATATCCTGGGAGACTTCATCCAAAACCTCTGTAGAGGATGGCGTCAGAGGGAGGGTAGCAGACAGTACCGAAGGAGTAGCTTCAGAAGTTACCGCCCCCGCCACCAAGGAAGCAAATTTTGTGCGGAAAGATGCTTGAATGGCGGCTAGCTCCTCTTCCGCCGCCCGAAGAGCCTGGATGCTCGGCAGGGAGGAAGGGTTGACCCCCGAAACTACATTCGCAGAAGAGGGCGCAGGGAGCATCATCCTTTGTCCCAGTTGCACGGCTACCGGGGCCCCCGAGCTCGACCCAGATGGAGGCCCCTCGATACAGGGAGGTTCCGCAGACCCTCTCCGGTAGGGTCCACCCCAGCAATGTCCAGCACTGGGTTGGGACCTGAACATCCAAAGCAACCATTAATCGACGTAATCTGAAGAATAGGATGATGGAGTACATAGGCTTATTCACGAGTTATGGTTTGACTTGTATTACCAGGGGAAGAGCATGAAGGCGGCGGCTCGTTCACAGCCGGCGTAGTTTCCCCACCCACAGCTTCTGATCCGAATTCAACTGGCTTCTCTGTCACGGCCATCCCTGAAAGGGAGCCGGCCAAGACAGTGTCATCCTGTTGGGGTTCAGATATCTCAGGGACGGGTGCGGTAAAACCCCCGTCCCCGTGAGCTGAAGTCCCAGCAAGGTGGGAATCCTCGACCGCAACCGGAAGAACCCCAGCAGCAATGATAGCAGTGCACACATCACTGACCAAATGAGACAGGACTGGATCCGCCTCAGCAATCGGGTCCTGAGAAGCGAGCTCATCCGACGCCTATAAAGAGCAAAAGGAACAAACGATTAGGCCATAACATAGAAGAAGAAGAAAAGAGATATTTGAAACTCAAATCACCTCAGGAACAACGTCCACATCATCAATAAACAGCCTGCGACGTCTTACCGCAGCATGCTTCGTGGAATAGGTTCGGTCATCAGCAGTAGTCACGCGCCTGCTTCGTTTATACGAAGGGCCAGGCACTGCAGATGGTTGATCCTCCACCACCTCGTCAGACCAAGTAGACGGCTGACCCACCGCCCTTTCATCTGGCATAATAGGGGGTTGATTCCCAACTTCCTCGTCCGAAGAATGCGACGAGTCATCGGCGTCTTGTTCATCATCCTCCTCATCCGCCCTAGTGGACTCTGAATCCGGCACAGGAACCCTGTTCGCCCCCCTCTTCCTCTTCTTGGATCCCTCTGGCTTCTCAGCCAAACCCGTGCCAGCAATGAAGCTAGTATTTATATCAAAATCGACAGGAGGCTTGCTCGCTGCGACATGATAAAGGGCCGCTATATACAAAATATCCCCTGCCGTCTTGGCATCGGGGACTGAGAAGCTGGCCCGGGTATGGACCGCATTATAATAATGCCAAGCCCGGACGCCATCGAGTACACTGCCCTCAAAGCTCAAGCAAGCGCTAGGACAATCCAGGAACAATTGACTATACCCAAATTGACGAGAAAATCTACTGGGCAGATAAGGCTCCAGGTATACGTTATTCCGGTAACGATACACCAGGTGCGCAGGGCGGATGTTGCGTAACCAAAGAAGCATCTTCTCAGATAAAAGTTGGGGAGGATCAACGTCGTCCACATGTACCCCCCTCACTTCCCTGGGGGTAAATTGAGGAAGAGAGACAAAAAACTCGGGCCCGTCAACCCTCGCCAACACCCTCCGGCAGGCTGGCATGGTATCGTGTTCCCAAGGCTGATGACGGTATTGAAAAATGAAGGCGTCATCAATAGTAACATCTTCTTCGGTTCCTGGCCTCATCAACGACCTGTAGTGCAATAATAACCACCCCATGAGGTAGTGGTATGGTAGTTTTATCCATTCAAAGTCCAGCATCGTATCACGAGCAATGACTTTGGATGAGAAGGCGCGGAGGCCGTGGTGTATGCTACACCCCATGGCCGGGAGAAGGGCCAGTCTTACCTTGAAGACTAATTTCACAGCGGAGAGAATGAAATGGCGGCTAATCCTTTCCATAGAACCCGCGCCGCCCGAGACTACGCAATTGCGTAGCCACACCATCAAGAACCCAGCTAAGATCGCTTTATCGGACATTTCCCGGGTACCATAGTGGAAGTAACTGAGGGAGTCAGTGCGGCTCCCAAACCTGTCACGGGTAGACCTCGAACTTTTGACCTTCAACATCATGTCCTTCACCTCCTCCGGGGTTTGAGGACTTCGAGACGAAACTCGGTCGGAGGGACGTAACTGGAAAAGATACGAAACCCAGGCCGTGGTATGAGGAGCGCTTCCTTCTGAGCTATTTTCTTTCTTGATAGCAATCTGGTGGCAGATGCTATGATGGCACAACAGTTCTTGGTACACGACGACAAAACCAGGAAATCGTCGATCCAGGTCTTCGAATTCTTCGTTCGTCGGTGTATAAACTTCAAAAGCTTCACCTCCCCACGGCATTTTAGAAACGGCGTGCATCTCATGGAGAGCAAACCCCAGCTCTCCCCTGGGGACGAAGAAAGTCCCCGTACGTCGATTATACAGCTCCAAAAGAGCCATGAACAAAGGCTTGTTAATGGGCAACCCGTAGCAGGTGCCCCGGACGGCGTAGTAGAGGTCAATTTCCCGAAGGGATTCCCCATACTTCCTCAAGATCCATGAGGTAAGATTGGCCCATGTAGGAATGGGGTTGATCCAATTTAGCAGCGACAACCTGCCCACAGGATAAGACCCCTTGCGAGCAAGCTGATTCAGAAACGTATCAGCTCGAATGAAAGTAAAGTTAGGACCAGTCACGTTTACAAAAGTGCCAGGGAGCAGCCCCATCACACTCCGACTAACTGAATCCTTGCCCGCACATACTGAACCCGTACGTCTGTTGTAGTGGATGTTGCCCACAAACATTCCCGATTGGGTGGGGGTCAGGGAGCCCACCATTGTCCTGCCCAACGGTACCATGTTAAACCATGAGAGAGGATAATGCCGCTCCATCTCAGGGATATGGATCTCTACTCCGTCTACAGAAAAATCCTAGTGCTCTGAAACATCCAGCAATCTGGAGTTCTTTATAGAAAAGGCATCCCCAAAGAGAAAAGCCGATTTTCGATATTCCCCGTCCAGCCTTCCCGAATCATCATAGAACAGAGAAAGTGGAAGGGTTGGTTGTTAATGGCAGCTATCCTCTCCCTAGGATCATTAATGGGAAGCTGATCAACTATACGATGGATTAAGTCGTCGAGCCGCACGTCCACGACAAACTGAGTCGAACCCACAAGAAGTTCTCCTGCTGGGTTGGTCGGGAGGTTCACTGAAAAAGGACAAAAAAAACAGGATTAAAAGATGGTTACTGAACTCAAGTTCCTGCGAGCCTATGCGGCTCAGAATCAAATGAAGCCCTATGCGGCTTTGTTTCCGCGAGCTCATGTGGCTCAGATCAAATGAAGCCCTATGCGGCTCAGTTCCTGCCAGCCTATGCGGCTCAGATCAAATGAAGCCCTATGCGGCTCGAATTCGATTGAGTTCCAGATGACACGGCCCCAAGGGAGCATATGAGGATCGGTCAACACAACCTCATGCGGCCCAAAGCAATCAGGAATTCCAAGTAACATTGGCTTGATAGCTTATGCGGATCAATTGGACATATGCGGTTCTAAGCAGAAGAATTTGTGCAACGCTAAATGCTATACGAATCAGTCTGTCAGAGGCTTATGCGGTTGCATTCAAAGGAGACTCCATGCGGTTTATATCCAGAGATTCAAACCCTTCTCATGCGGCCCGAACATAGGGCATCTCCTATGCGGCTCGAATATGAGAGGGTCACGCAGCATATGCGGCTTTATCATACTCAAAATTGGGTGAAGGCTCGTGCATAGATATGCAACAGAGCCATGAATTCTTAGGATTCAGAGTATCCAAATACAACTCTTACCATTAAGGGCAGGACGGACATCAGGGTGCGCTGCTGGCACAACGGCTGACGAAGAAGCTGCCTTCTTACCTTTCGCGGCGGCAGAAGCAACCTTAGAAGATTTGGGGGCCATGACCAACGATCGGAGAAGGGAAATGAGGAAAGAGATGCAAGACAGCAATAGTTGGACGAAGGAGGAAGTAAAGAAATCCCCCGACCGTACTCATCCATATTTATAAACAAAAGTAAAGCGTTTCGATCCCCGTGCATACACTAAGACCGACTCTTCAGTTGTCAAGGTGAGCCGCCGAAAATGAAGGCCAAGCTCCTCGGATCCCGTACCGAAAAGTGGCCTTTAAAGCTAACAGCAAATCAAACAGCATTTAAGGCAAAAGATTGCCATATGTGGCAATGATGACGTGGCCGAAAAGTCCCCTACGGCTAAGCCATCCATGCGGCTGAACTATCTATGCGGCTTAAACATCCATGCGGCCAGGACTTCATATGCGGCCAGAAGAATATAACCATACTTCTTATTCAAAGTATTTCAATTTTGCAAATTGAAAACTTTGAAGGGGGTCTTGTAGAAGCATGGAAAATACTAAAGAAAGATCTATGCGGCCAGAAAATTCCATGCGGCTCAGGAAGCCCATGCGGCTCACAGATTCATGCGACATAAGGGACTATGCGGCTCAAGACATCCCATGCGGCTCAGAAGACACGTGGCGTAACAGTGTTCCCCTCCGCCCTATGCTGCATTAATTACTTTGACGGCTGACAACTCTAAAAAAAGTGACAGCCCTGACACAAGAGAGGCAATTATGACTCTGTCATAATGACAGACCCCTAGGGAAGAGAAAGTGATCTCTGACATAATCCCCCGAGATCCATAAAAATACCACGTGGCATTGCCACGTGGGCGTTCATATGCGGCTCAAGCAAAGACTTCCCATGCGGTTCAGAATGAAGCCGTCCTATGCGGCTCAGGCCGAAACAGTCTCATGCGGCTCAAACGGAGGCCTTTCCTTGCGGCTGGAGCGGACCATTTCCATGCGGCTCAGGCGGATGAATCCTTATGAGGCTCGCAATGATCACCTCCATGCGGTTCAAAAGTTCGAGGGAGGGCCACTACCCGAGCAGCCCTGACACGTGGCCCAAACCTTATGCGGCCCAAATCTTATGCGGCTCAATCTTCATGCGGTTCAGATCCCCCCAGTGGCACCTAGGACACGTGTCCTAAGCCAAATCAATTTCTTAGATTTATTGCAATCAGAGATTGGGTCAAATCTCGATAATCTGGGACACGTGGCAAGAGAATAAATCAAATTTATTCGCAGACATCAGAAGACCATTATGAGGAAGATTTATTCCAATCAGCATTAATTGCTGATGAGATTTGGTGTAATCTACACTTAATGGTCCAGATTCATCACAATCAAAACGAATGGCCTAGATTGACCAATCCACAGGCCGCCGCCATCTCCAGGAAGCAATCATTGGCAACCCTAATGATCACATCCCATTCTTATAAATAGCAAGGTGCCATTCCCTTACAAATATACATTCCCTGACAATATACACACAGAGAGAGGCGCACACAGGAGCACTTTTCGAGATCAGAGAGTGCACCAGAGTACTTGGAGAGAAGAGCAGAGAGAGAGCAAAAGGAGCATTTCTTCCAACGCCAAGCAATCTTCTGGAGCCAAGGCTGCATACCGATCGTCCAAGGAGTAAGGCAGAGCTGTCGTCGCTCTCCCGAGCCTCTATCGTCACCCCCCAGAATCTAAAATAAACAATTGTACTTAGACTGCTATACCTAGGCTTTCGTCCCTAGGCTTTCTTTGTACAAGCGAGTTTGTAACGTGAAGTAAAAGTCCAGTCCTCCGATAATTGTTCTGCTCTTTTATATTTCATGGCAAACAAAAATTTCTCTTGATTTAATTATAAAAGTAGACGCGACTAGCTAGAAACTATAGTTATCAGTGTCACGTCTCCATAAATTAATACGATAATTGGAAGTAAGGACAGACAGAAATGTGAAACCTAATTTAAAATTTTGTAAAGAGTTAATTGTAATTTGCACCTTCAATTATTCTATTTTTAAACTTAATATACTAAATTTTTTTACTCGACAACTTGATATAATCAATTATTTAATATCTTTAATTTGATATCCAAAATTTTAAAAAGGATAAAATTATTCATCCCCTTCACTTTCCAACCGAGTCCAACACCTCTACCCCCCTTCCCTCTGCCGGCTTACCACTCCTCGTCCCACCCCACCCCTCGCCCCCTCCAGCCACCTCAACCCCCACCCCCCTCCCTTCCCTCACGGGTGGCCAGAGGGTGCGGGGGGAGAGGTGGGGGCAGACGGTGGCTGGAGGGGGGTCGGGAGGGAGCGGACAGATGGTCGTGGGGGTCGGGAGGGGACGAGCGGGCGGGTAGCCGGAGGGCGACCAGGGGGCCGACAGGTGGCCGGAGGAGGGTGACAAGGTGGTGGGGAGTCGTTTTAAGTTTAGATTATGGTATTTTTGTTTTAAAAAAAATCAGGATATTAAATTGTTACTAAAAAAAAGTTTAGGATATCAAATTAAAAAAAATGAAATAGTTGATGCTATAAAATTACAATTAAACCTTTTATAAATTACCACATATTTTTAACTGTTATTTGTGTTTTTTTTGTCAATTGTAATTTGTTTCCATAATATGCTAATTAAGTTCATTGTCGTATTATTTAATTCACCAACTCGAGAGAACTTTTGATTGCAATTGAAGCATGTTTTCTTGCTTAGAGGTAGGGGTGTGCATCGGTCGGTGGTCGACCTATTTGGTCACAACCGAAGTCGAACCAAAGTTAATCGGTTTGAAAATAATCACAATCGAACCAAACCAACCAACTGGTTGGTTCGGTTTTGAAACCGACCGACTTGGTTCGGTTTGGTTCGGTTCGACTTGGTCGATTTTGATCATAGAAAAAAAATGGACTGCCATTAAGTTATGTATTGTCGCTTATTTTGTGGTGTGGAACTTCAGTCAATCACATGGAAAAAAAATAGACTTGGTCCAGTTTGGAAGTAACAGCTGCCAACAAACAACCCCTAGCATAAACCATTCAATTTTAAATTTTAAAAGTCAGTACAATGAAGAAGATGCATATTATGGAATGAGAGTGACCTATGTCAGAATCACCATTCATGAAAATGTGCACAACAATTATACATGAGAATGAGAAGAAAAGTTTTCACCTTTCTTTTCATTCACTGCTGCTTAATCCCAATTATTTAACACTAGCCTAGTAGTCTCGGTCTCCCCTACCAACCGGTCCAACCCAACCATAATTATTTAACACTTACATAGGGGTTGGTTCGGTTCGGTTTTAATCGGTTTTGGAATAACCAAACCCTGAACCGAACCAAACCGATCGGTTTTAGAAAATGTGTAGTCGAACCAAACCGATTGAAGCATCGGTTTGGTTAAAAACCGATCGGTTCGGTTTGGTTTGGTTCGATTTGGTCGATTTGACTTAAATGTGCACAGCCCTACTTAGAGGTAGGGGTGAGCGTCGGTATATTCGGTCGATATTTGATCAAATTTTTTAGTATTTTTTTAATCGGTATTTAAAATATCAATATCAATATCGTACCATTTAGAATCGGTTTTTTCGGTTTTGGTTAAATCGGTATTCGGTCAGTTTTTGTTCGGTATCGTTATTTTACCAATTAATATTTGGTCAATCAACACACTTAATATTGTAGAACCTCTTAACCTATAATATATATTTTTACATTTTTGGAAGTATTAAATTTCAAAGCCAAGCCTCTACCAACCAAACTACTCATCAAAATTATTAGAACAATATGTAACAAGTTACAAACACCTAAAAATGGGCTTAAAAGATCAAACGTTGTCACTAAGTTTAATCTTTAGTATAAGTTTAAGTAACCAAAATTTACTTCTAAATTCTATAAGAATACAAAAACATAAGCTCAAAAGATCAAAAACTCAATTCTCGGCATTCTTGACATAACTTCAAGTCCATTAAAATCCATTCTAAGTTATAAGAAACTGATTAAAACAAAGATAAAAATAAAAATGAGTAGTATAAAATTAATCACGAACAACATTATATATATATGATCAGTTCGGTTCGGTATTTTCGGTATGGTATTACACTCAAACCGTTACCACTACCATTAAATCATATTTTAGTCAGTTCGGCAATTCAGTATTGGTACATATTTTCGGTTCGATTTTTCGGTATATTTTCAATTGGTGTTCGGTCGATTTTTCGGAATCGGTCGGTATTTGCTCACCCTTACTTAGAGGTCCACTTTTGAGACAAAAGGAATTATTGCTATAATTTGAATCTTTTGAATGATATTATTGGCTTTCCAGTAGAAGAGCAGTCCGTGGGATGCGGGAGTCACCGGCCGGAGGGCTGTTGGATATTCATCGAAAAATTCGAGAAACTTGTCGGTTCGGATATGATTTTTATTTTTTATTTTTTTTAACTTATGAACTGATAAAAAAAAAAGAATTTTGGGCATGGCAAATGTTGTTTCGAGTTTCCTTTTTTTTAATCAGATTTGACGGTTCATATTAGCTTTAGGAATGACTTAGGAGTTACGTCGTAGCTCCTAATGGTAATTAGGAAGTGAAGAAAAATTCTATACGAGTGAATCGTCTAGGGTTTTAGAAATATCCATTAGTTCTAAGGCCTCGTTTGGTTCACGGATTCAAGGAATCCGAAAAGGAAACTTGTTCCTTTTTTTTGTTTGGTAGCCATAAATTTGGGAAACACTTTCCTAACATGGGAGAAAATATGAGGAAAAATGATTCCTCTCATGACCCATACGATTCATTTTCCCTCCTCCTTTCCCAACATTAATTGCCAAACATTGACAAAAATAGCCTTAATTTATTACCTATTTGTTGACACAAAGTCACAGTCAACCAAATATTGACTACATTGACTAAATAATATTTGTATTAATTCAATACGACACACGACGACTGCATTCAGTTCAAGACAGATGACAGCTCAGTCTCCGGCTCTCAGTGTGTTCTGGAGTTTGTATTTTATAATTTCATTGAGTCTAGACTTGTGTACTCTGAGTCATGCTGAGCTCTTGGAACTTAGTCTATAACCTACCCAAAATCCCAAGCTCCACTGAACCAAAAACTGCCCACTGGTCCCCTTAGAACCACTCTGTGCTCTGGAGACAGAGTTCGGGCCGAACTCTGTCTCCTAGAAATCAGGAACCCTAATTTTAGGGTTAGCTGGTTGCTAGTTGTCCAACGGCCAAATTTTTGAATTTTCCTACCCGAATTCTGGCCGAATTCTGCCTATAAAAACACTATAAATAGGGCATGAATTCTCATTTCAAATCATCCAATCTTCTCTTCTCTTCTCTCTTATAAGCTCAATAAGCCATACCCTTCCCATCTACTAGCCACAAGCCTCCTAAGTCTCGAGTGCTCAGCATCTCTCAGTTAGGATTCTTGTGCAAGAGTCGAAGAAGTCGCTTGGACAATTCCAAGCAAATCGCCACTGCGATCCTCTGTTAGAAGTTGACGTGCTCTTCTGAAGAAAAGGCACGGGTTGTAAACTACTATTTCACAAATAGTGGATTTAATCCTGAGCTAGAGTTCTCAGGCCTGGACTAGTCCTCCACGAGGGAAACCAGGTTAAAATTGCTGTGTTTGCGTATGCTCTTCTGCTCTTCATTTATTTTCCGCACTTTACTCTGATTATTTATTGTTGGTGAAAGAGTTATTTTTAATTGGCTATTTTTCTATATAAACTCTATTCACCCCCCTCTAGAGTTGCCAAACTGTTCTTCAATTGGTATCAGAGCTCTGTTCTCTTTATAAGGACTAACATCCTAAGAGCTGATCCATGGCAACCACACAATCCTTGATTTCCAATTATGGTGAAGGTCAGTCCACTCATAGGCCTCCCCTATTTGATGGGACTAACTACACATATTGGAAAACAAGGATGAGCTTCTATCTTAAGTCTCTAGACTTTGACCTGTGGACTGTCGTCACTGACGGTTACAAAAAGCCCGCCAGAATAGTTGTCGATGGTGACCTTATTGAGAAACCACACGACAAATATTTTGTCGAGGAGAAGAAACAGGCAAGTCTAGATGCTAGGGCTATTAATGCTTTATTCTGTGCCATAGACAGGAATGAGTTCAACAGGGTCTCTACATGCACCACTGCTCATGAAGTATGGAGACTTCTAGAAGTGACGCATGAAGGAACCACACAGGTCAAGGAATCCAAAATAAGCCGTCTCACTCAAGAATACGAAGCTTTCAAGATGAAGCCAAGTGAGATGATCACTCAAATGTTCACAAGATTCCTCGACATCATCAATCCTCTATCCTCGCTTGGAAAGCAGTACTCAAACTACGAGAAGATTCGTAAGCTGCTCAGAGGGCTACCAAAGATTTGGAACCCTAAGGTGACAGCCATCATAGAAGGAAACGATCTCACAACAATGTCAATGGAGACCTTGATGGGTAAGCTTATGACTCACGAGCTTGACCTCAAGGACTTCGAAGAGCCTGCTCCGAAGACCAGGGAGATCGCACTCAAAGCTCATCAACGAAGAGCTAATCATGATGAGACCGAAGAAGATAATTCGGATGATGAAGACCAAGCTCTCATGGTTCGCAACTTCAAGAAATTCCTTCGCTTCAATCGAAGGAAGAAGGAATCTCAAGAAGACGATGAAGAAGAACCAACTTGTTACGGTTGCAAAAAAACTGGACATATCCGAAAAGACTGCCCATTCCTGAAGAAGAGCAACCGCTATGAGAAGCCATACAAAAAGAACTCATCAAAGAAATATGCCAACACAGGCATCTGGCATGAAAGTGAAGCAAGTGACTCTGAGGAAGAAAAGGACTCTCCTCAAGATACAGCAAATGTGTGCCTGATGGCAACTTCTAACAAGGTATCTAACGAAACTCTGGATGACTTCTCTTTTGATGAACTTGGCGATGCTTTCACTGATTTACTCGATGATCATAAAAAGGTCATCGGTAAATATAAACATGCCAAGGACAAAATCAAAAGTCTAGAAGATGAGATACAAAGAATTTCTTTACTTCTTGATAATGTTAGAAACACATCACCCACTAATGACACTGATGAAGTATCCAAGCTTCAATTAAGCTTACATGATGCTGAAGCACGTATTGAGCAACAAACTCAAGAAATCACTACTCTCAACACGTTGCTTGCTGAAGAAAAGAGTAGACACAAGATTTCCATGACTAAGATTTATGGCTTAAATATTAAGGTTGATGAACTGCAAGCTGTTTCTAAAAGATTAGAAACCAAATTGGGTAAACAGGTTGTTCAACCTCAAACCCAATCTCATGGGCACAATACCACTCATGCTAGTCAATCACGTCATTCTCATGCAGCACATAACCATGCATTTATATACACAAACTTTCACAAACCACGTGCACGTAAGAACAATTCTCACTCAGTACACACTCATCATGCACAAAGACACAATCAACATCACTCCACACATAAAAATCATCATGCCATGCCATATAGACAAAATCATCATGCAATGCCATATAGACAAGGTTCTCATATATCATATAGACAAAATCATCATGCCATGCCATCTAGACAATATCAGCAAGTCACACATCATAGACAATATCATCATTCTATGCCTCATAGACACCATCACCATGCCACTTATTCCATGCATAATCATCTTCACCATGCTAACTCTTCACATCATGTTCATCCTCATCCTGTTGCTTATAGATATTATTCCCATGCTCCTAGTATAAATAAGAATGCTATCTGTACTTATTGTGGATTATATGGACACATCTCACCACAGTGCAGAGTTAGAAGACTTGTAGATAAAAGGATATATGCTTGGTTCCCAAAGACTAACTTTTCAGGACCCTCAAGAACTCGGGTACCAAAGGTCACATCTACTCTTGATGTAGGTGGACCTTCCCTCCTCAACTGAAAGTAAGTGGATTCTCGATAGTGGATGCTCGCGACATATGACGGGAGACGCAAATCTTTTTGCATCACTATCGATGAAGAGAGAAGGATACGTATCCTTCGGTAACAATCTCAAAGGGCACATTATAGGTAATGGTATCATTGGTCATCCTCCTTCTCCTGTAATAAAGGATGTCTGCCTAGTGACCGAGTTAAAGCATAACCTGCTCAGCATTAGTCATCTTGCTGATCATGGATATGATATTAACTTTGGACAAAACAGTTGCTACATCTATGATAGGTCAACAGGAGACATTGCTTTTGAAGGAAAAAGAGAGGACAACATCTACATTTTCTATCTTTCTATAAATACTAACAATGCAGGTAGATGTCTATATGCCCACAAAGACGAACGACTACTTTGGCACCAGCGTCTTGGTCATGCCAACATGGATGCTATATCCAGGCTTTCCACCAAGAAGCTAGTGAGAGGAGTGCCTGACATCACGTTCAAAAAGGATACGGTATGTGCCGAATGTGAACTAAACAAGGCAACTAAATCCTCATTTCATTCTATCAACTATGTAAGTACTACTAGACCCTTGCAACTACTTCATATGGATTTATTTGGTCCTAGTAGAATAGCCAGCCTTGGAGGCAAACTTTATGCATTTGTTATTGTTGATGATTTTTCGAGATTTACATGGGTTTTTTTTCTCGCTAATAAGAGCGATGCTATTTCTGCTTTCAAAATTTTTGTAAAAAAAGTTCAAAACGAAAAAGGCTACATGATTACTCGAATCCGAAGTGATCATGGAGGCGAATTCGTAAATTATGATTTTGAAAGTTTTTGTAATACAAATGGTTTTGATCATGAATTTTCTTGTCCTAGAACTCCTCAACAAAATGGTGTTGTGGAGCGGAAGAATAGAACTCTCGGCGATATGGCCAGAGTCATGTTGAATAAATTTTCACTTCCGAAATATTTTTGGGCAGAAGCTGTTAGTACAGCATGCCACATTTTGAATAGGGTGCTGATTCGTTCCATTACGAAGAAAACACCCTATGAGCTTTGGTTTGGGAGAACCCCCAATGTTTCTTATTTTAAAGTTTTTGGTTGTATATGTTTTATCCTTAACACCAAAGACAACTTAGGCAAATTTGATGCCAAAGCTGACGATGGTATCTTTCTTGGTTATGCCGCCAAGAGTAAGGGATATAGAGTTTTTAATAAACGCTCACTTATTGTGGAAGAGTCAACAAATGTGACTTTTGATGAAGACAACAGTGCAGCAAGTACTCTTGATGATGACGTTGAGCCATCAACTTCTACTCCAATGAATACTTCAACCGAAACTAATTCTCTAGAGGGTTTGCCTAAGAAATTCTCTTTCAAACCTTCTCATCCAGAAAATTTAGTTATAGGAGAAGTTTCACGTGGAGTAACTACTAGATCATCACTAAGAGACTCCGTTGCTAGCACTGCCTTCATTTCACAAGTAGAGCCTAAAAACATTTCTGAAGCTTTTAATGATGAATTTTGGATTTCTGCTATGCAAGAAGAACTCAACCAATTCGAGAGAAGCCAAGTATGGGAACTCGTTCCTAG
Source organism: Iris pallida (assembly GCA_029216955.1). NCBI lineage: Eukaryota > Viridiplantae > Streptophyta > Magnoliopsida > Asparagales > Iridaceae > Iris > Iris pallida. The sequence goes on from JANAVB010036020.1 coordinate 13,864,811, forward strand.
ACCGGTTAATCACTCGATAATTGGTACTAAATGGGTTTTTAGAAACAAAGTAAATGAAGATGGTTCAGTCACACGTAACAAAGCTCGTCTAGTAGCTCAAGGATACAACCAAGAGGAAGGTATCGACTACGATGAGACGTATGCTCCTGTTGTTAGACTAGAATCCATTCGGATGCTTTGTGCTTTTGCTAATTTTCAAAACTTTAAATTATTTCAAATGGATGTGAAAAGTGCTTTCCTAAATGGTTTTATTAAGGAGGAAGTTTATGTGAAACAACCTCCTGGCTTTGAAAATCACAAATTTCCCGACCACGTGTTCAAGCTAAAGAAAGCACTTTATGGCCTCAAACAAGCCCCCAGAGCTTGGTATGAAAGGCTAAGTAGCTTCTTACTTGAGAAAGGTTTTTCAAAAGGGAAAATTGACACTACACTGTTTATAAAATCTTTTAAAGACACCATTTTATTAATTCAGATTTATGTTAATGATATTATTTTTGGGTCTACTGATGAAACTCTTTGTCAAGAATTTGCCAAGTGTATGCAGACAGAATTTGAGATGAGCATGATGGGAGAGCTCAACTACTTTTTTGGTCTGCAAGTAAAACAACTGGCAAATGGAACTTTCATCTGTCAATCGAAGTATACCAAGGACATGCTGAAAAAGTTCGATCTTGACAACATCAAACCAATCAGCACTCCAATGGCTACTTCAACCAAACTCGAACCAGATGAGAGCGGCAAACCTGTTGATCAACGTAAGTATCTAGGTATGATAGGCAGCTTACTTTATTTAACTGCTAGTCGCCCCGATATCATGTTTAGTGTTTGCCTATGTGCTAGATATCAAGCAAATCCTAAGAAATCTCACATGACCGCGGTTAAGCGTATCTTTCGATACCTTAAGGGTACGGTTACAGTGGGCCTATGGTATCCCAAGTCAATATCATTTGACCTCATCGGTTACTCTGATGCTGACTTTGCTGGATGCAAGGTCGACCGTAAAAGTACGAGCGGCACGTGTCATTTATTAGGAAAGGCTTTAGTCTCATGGTTTAGCAAGAAGCAGAACTCTTTCGCACTATCCATAACAGAAGCTGAATACATAGCAGCTGGGCGTTGTTGTGCACAAATTCTGTGGATGAAGCAAACCCTTGAAGACTATAAGTTATCTTTCATGCATATTCCTATATTCTGTGACAATACTAGTGCCATCAATTTGACTAAGAACCCTGTCTGCCACTCACGCACTAAACACATTGAGATCAGACACCACTTTTTGCGTGATCATCAGCAAAATGGCACGATTAACTTAGAATTTATTGACACTGATCATCAGCTAGCAGATTTCTTTACTAAGCCATTATCCGAAGAGCGCTTCAATTTTCTTTGTCGTGAACTCGGAATTTTGGATGAAGCAGTTATAAGTTGAGACTTACTTGCGTAAATATCGAGTATATTTTGATTCTTTTATGACGAATTTATTATGGGTACAAGCCGAAAGGGTCCTTCTGACAAAAAGGCGTAAAAGCCTAAGCGACACGGTGCACTAGTCCTCAGGACTACCGCTAGCTGGGATCCGGCCCCTGCAGCTAACCCATGGCAAATTTGAAATACTGAATTACAATATATTTCCTTGTTTATTATATGGTTTGTTCCGATTTATTATTGCCTAATTGATTTTTCCTAAAGTTCATTATGACCTTTGTGTACCTCTCTATGTACTTCATTGTTTTCATCAATCTTTTATCTTCAAAATCTCTTTTGTTCAACACTTAATCAATGTTTCTATCTTTTCAGCCTGCTTTTAGTTCTGGACCACTGATCCAGAACTCGGGCCGAACTCTGCCCCTAACAGAGTTCGAGCCGAGTTCGGTCCCTTAGTTCCAGCGTCGGGATCTGGCTCTGCCGTTGGATCAATTTAGATCCTATGGTCAATTTTTCATCCGACCAAAGACAAACCCCTATTTTATTTCGGGATTCCCTCTCTCTCCTTCACCTTTGCCTCCTTCCTCACCTCTCCAAACTCTTTTCTCAAAACCCTAACCCTAGTTTTTGATCTAGAAGGCTCCATTACTTCTCAAAATCAAGGAAAAAGGGTTTCTCATTATTCTCTTCCACTGTTTGGTATTATTTTCAGGTATAACTCTCTCCTTCTATCATTTTCAAGTTCTCCTATTTTTTTGCAAATGGCATCTCGCTTGTCCAAACGAGGGAGAAGGACTCGACATGAGGGAGCTTCCTCTTCGGTTCCTCCTCCTCCGATTGAACAAGTTGTTGAACAACACCTCATTCATCCGTTGTTCAATCCGCCGTGTCCCGATGACCCTAACACATACGACGACCGTCTATTTGTGTCGCTAGACGCCTCTAATGAATGGTTTAGCGATTTTAGGACTCGTCCGGTGTTTGGGGGCCATCCCATCAATTTCACAATATTTTCTCAATATGCATCTTTATTTCGTGATCTTTGTTTGGATGAACTAGTTGCTTCCAATTCTGTCATTTACCATAGTGCAATCCAAATGTTCTACTGTAATCTGACTCACGATGCAACCCACATCTATTCCCGGGTTGCTGGCATTAACATTGCCTTCAATGATTCTGAGTTGGGAGACTTTCTTGCTCTCCCGGATCTTGATGTGTGGGACAAGCTTGTGGAAGCACGTCAACTTCAATTTGTTGGCGATACTTCCCTTGAAGGATTCAAGGAGGATTTATGTGCTCCTAACGTAAGTCCTCGCAAGCTAAAGGCCAAGCATCTCACCCCCTACTTTTATGAACTTCATCGCATCGTGTTCAATACTATCTTGCCCAAGGCTGGCTCAACAGATGAAGTTACTTACTTTGAGATTTCTGCCTTATATCACCTCCATTATCGTATCCCATTCAATCTTCCTAGGACAATGATGGATTGGATGATAAATTGTAGGAAGAAATCAAGAGCGTTGGTTTATCCTTTATACCTTCCTATGGTTTTTTGTGCATTCATCATTCCTATTCATGACTGTCAGTTCTTGCCTGCTCCTGCTTTTCTGTCCAAGGCACGCCGTACTCAGGCAGTTGTCGCCTCTCCTGAGGCCTCTGAGCATTCTGATGATGAGGAGCCTGACGCCCCTCCTTTTGGTCAGGATGTACCTCCTCCACCTGCCACTCTTGAGTCCATTCAGACCATGCTCCGGGATCGTTTTACTCTTGAGGACGATCGCTGGACACAGCTAGACTATCGTACCACTCTGCAGATGAGTGCTCTCGGCAACTCTCTGCATGATATCCGGTACTTTCTGTCTCAGCATCTGCACATTCCCATGGAGAGGGATCCAGCGCGCGCGGGTCATCGCATTGATGATCCGTGGGTTATGCGTTACATGGATCCGGATGATGCTTTTGTGGACCCTCGTCGCTCCTTCCCTGGTCCTTCCGATGTTCCTGGACCTTCTCGTGCTCCGTGATGGAGATTGGCTCGATCTGCTGCTGCTACTGCTGATGATCTTAGTTACTTTTTGCTTTCAGTTATTTAGTTTATTATGGATTTATGTAGCTGGTTTTATGTACTCTGTTTATGAGTTGGCCACTTGGTTTGGTGGATGACATTTTCTGTCCTTTATCATAGTTTTACTTTATGTCAGTGACTTATTTTGCTTAGTATTTCACTGTTTCTTCTCTGCTTGGTGTGGTTGCATTACTATTCATTGCTTCTTTATATTGCTAACTGCCAAAAGGGGGAGAAATAATGTATATTTTATTTTTATTTTTATAGTTTTGTGCTTGTTTTGCTTTTGGGAGATATTATCTATCAGGCCACCAGTTCTATGCATTCGTATATCTGTGTATATCTGTGCTTGTTCTTGCTCTGGGATATTATCTATCAGGTCACAGGTTCTATGCATTTTGTACGGGGGAGAGCTATAGCTTCCAGCTCGACACCGTTCATGGTTTACGGGGGAGCTATCTTCCTTTAGCTCAGGCATAGTTTATGGGGGAGCTATGTTACAATCAACTGTGTCCAGGTATGAATATTGAAATATACATATATTATTTTGTCAATTATCAATATGGGGGAGATTGTTGACACAAAGTCACAGTCAACCAAATATTGACTACATTGACTAAATAATATTTGTATTAATTCAATACGACACACGACGACTGCATTCAGTTCAAGACAGATGACAGCTCAGTCTCCGGCTCTCAGTGTGTTCTGGAGTCTGTATTTTATAATTTCATTGAGTCTAGACTTGTGTACTCTGAGTCATGCTGAGCTCTTGGAACTTAGTCTATAACCTACCCAAAATCCCAAGCTCCACTGAACCAAAAACTGCCCACTGGTCCCCTTAGAACCACTCTGTGCTCTGGAGACAGAGTTCGGGCCGAACTCTGTCCCCTAGAAATCAGGAACCCTAATTTTAGGGTTAGCTGGTTGCTAGTTGTCCAACGGCCAAATTTTTGAATTTTCCTACCCGAATTCTGGCCGAATTCTGCCTATAAAAATACTATAAATAGGGCATGAATTCTCTCATTTCAAATCATCCAATCTTCTCTTCTCTTCTCTCTTATAAGCTCAATAAGCCATACCCTTCCCATCTACTAGCCACAAGCCTCCTAAGTCTCGAGTGCTCAGCATCTCTCAGTTAGGATTCTTGTGCAAGAGTCGAAGAAGTCGCTTGGACAATTCCAAGAAAATCGCCACTGCGATCCTCTGTTAGAAGTTGACGTGCTCTTCTGAAGAAAAGGCACGGGTTGTAAACTACTATTTCACAAATAGTGGATTTAATCCTGAGCTAGAGTTCTCAGGTCTGGACTAGTCCTCCACGAGGGAAACCAGGTTAAAATCGCTGTGTTTGCGTATGCTCTTCTGCTCTTCATTTATTTTCCGCACTTTACTCTGATTATTTATTGTTGGTGAAAGAGTTATTTTTAATTGGCTATTTTTCTATATAAACTCTATTCACCCCCCTCTAGAGTTGCCAAACTGTTCTTCACTATTTTACCAATTAACTCTTCGTATTCTGTTGATTATGATTATGTTGACATTGGATATTATTGGAATAATAATATATTTTTCCTTTCCTTTCCTACACCAACCAAACACTGGAAAGAAAATTTGATAGAAATTCTACTTTTCCATCCCCATGAAAAATACATGAAAATTGATTTCCTTTCCGTGAACCAAACGAGGCCTAAGTGCAACAACTCGTAGGTTCTTACACTTTAAGAAGGAGGAATGTCTACACCGTCATATCGAAATCATCATGGTCAAGACGTTGGGTTGATCACTTAATCATTACTATGCAAGCGTATCTTTGTAAGGTGGGGTGCACCCTTAAGTAATAATGCTCTTATAGTAATAGGTAAATCAAAACACGACAAGTTATCACATCAACGCTCGTGCTATTGGTCCTTAAGTTACATTTATCATTCTCATATGATGTGGCAACTATATCCAAATGACTTGTCAAGTACCTATTGGAAGCGATAGGTTCAGATATGTGACTCACATATGCAAATACGATTAGGAAAAACATTATCACGCGACTCCCTTATTATTTATATTAGTCACCTTCACATGTTGTACCTATAAAAAAAAAATCAATGATAATACTAATAAAGTATACAAAAATTTAAATTATATTAAATTATTTTAAATATAATTTTAATATATTTTAATATAATATGTTATGGTTATTATTTAAATTACGGATATGTGTTTAATTAGGAAATGATGAAGTGAGCTCCGGTTTCAAAGATTGTATGATCAAAAATTAATGTGGAAAAAAATATATATAAAATCTAGAATCTAAAAAGTTGGACTTCAAACTGGATCTTACTATTCTACAAAATGAGTTCCTCCTACAATCTAGAATGTAGAAATTGGGAGGCCAAACTCTTAGCACCTATAGACGAGATGGAACCAAAATTATAAGAATTAGAACTATAGATGAGACTTACTATTCTACAAAATAAACTACTACATTCTAAACCTAGAATCTAGAAAATGGGATGAGCCTTACTAATGATGCTCTTAGACCTCGTTTGGTTCACGGATTTAAGGAACCAAGAAAAGAAAGTTGTTCCTTTCATTTGTTTGGCAGCCACAAACTTAGGAATCAATTTTCTAATAAAGGAAAAAATTGGCGGGAATATAGTTCAACTCAAGACCTATGTGATTGATTTTTCCTCCTTCTTTTCCAACATTTATTACAAAAGTTATGACAAAAGTAACCATATGTCGTTGCTTATTTTACCATTAATGTTATTTTTTATAATATTATTTTTATTTTAAAAGGTAAGGATATTATTAAAACATTGTTATATTTTGCTTTCTTTTCCTAAGTTGCTTTCTTATTTTACCAAACAAAAAAAAAAATGTGACATGAATTCTACTTTTCTATTTCCATGAAAAATATAAGGAAATCATTTCCTTTCCGTCAACCAAACGAGGCCTTATAGTAATAGATAAATCAAAACAAGACAAGTTATCACATCAACATGTGCCTTATTCCTTAAGTTACATTTATCATTCTCATATTATGTGGCAACTATATCCAAATGACTTGGTCGACAGGTTCAGATATGTGGCTCACATTTGCAAATACGATTAGGAAAATCATTATCACGTGACTCCTTATTATTTATACTAGTCACCTTCACATATGTTGTACGTATAAAAAATCAATGATAATATTAATAAAGTATACAAAATTTTAAATTATATTAGAATATTTTAAATATATGATTTGTTATAATTATTATTTAAATTATGGATGTGTTTAATTAGATAATATTATGTAGTTAGTTTAAACATAATTTTAATTTTAAATATATTTTAGTATTGGGTAGTTTTTAATTTTTTACGTGAGGAGAGAGTTGGGTTATCCACAGAGAAGATAAGAAAGGAAGTTAAACCGATTAAGTAAAACCGAAATCATGTGCTCATGTTTAGGAAAGAGAGAAGATATTTGGCATATCAAGAAGAAAATACTGCCAAAGATTGTGTACAATGATAAGTTAGAGAAAGCAACCTTAGGATGAGCATTTGGTTAATTCAGTTCAAACCAAACTGAATAATAAAAAATCGAATTGGACCGAAAACCGATTAAGTAAAACCGAAACCGAACCGAAATGTTCAATAACCGAATCGAACCGAATTAAATCGTCCTGGTTTTAGATTTATTCGATTTCTTGATTTATTTGCATTTTTTTTGTTTATATATATATATATATATATATATATATATATATATATATATATATATATATATATATTCGGTTTTTGGTTTTGGAACAAAACATAAACCCAAAACCGAATAACAAAATTTAAGTTAATGTTCAAGTTAATGTTCGCTATAGTACTTGAGAGCTCTATATATAGAGAGAGAGCGCACTTATAATTAACACAATTTATATCAGAGAGCTCAAGAAGAAGAAGAAGAAGAAGAAGAAGAAGAGATGATGATGGAGTTTAGAGAGAGTATTGTTCTTATTACAATTTTGCTCTTTATTGTTGTTGCTGCTGCGACTGTGACTGTGACTGCGACTGCGGCTGGTAGAGCTTCGGCTTCTATGCCGGCACATCATGAAGATGAGTCTAATCTCGACCGGAGAAGCTTTCCGGAGGGCTTCATCTTCGGCGCCTCCTCCGCAGCTTACCAGGTGTGTGTGTGTGGAAGAATGAAAAAATGATTAAATTGAAAGTTAAGAATGAAAAAATAATTAATATTAAAATATACTTAGTTATCAAAATATCCTTCTTATTATGTGTGACACAAAACTATATTTTATTGGGTTTTTAATTAAAATGTATCAGAACAAGAGGTATTTACTATTTCTCAAATAAGTACTCACTACTTTTTGTTAACTTCTTATTTGGTGATAGAAAAAAAAAAGAGGACAAAACAAGGTTAAACTTTCTCTCATTTAACTCTGCCTCTACAACTCATCCTTCTAAATCTTCACCCTTAAATCAAACATATCTTTTGTTTTTGGTCTCACTTAACTCTTTTCACTCTCAATCAAAGTAGACACTTAAGGTCTGCCCCCACGGTCCAAGGAAAAGAATAAATTGCCTCCACGGAAGTCTAGGTTCGTCCCGTGTGGAAGAGCTCATGATATATCTGGAAGTGATCTAAATGCAAATATATTTTTTCTATGTAATTTACGTGATTTTATACATGTCTACTGCAGTACGAAGGCGCTGCTAAAGAAGGTTCCAAAGGTCCTGGTATCTGGGACGATTTCACTCACGCTCACCCAGGTTCTCTCCCTCTTTCTCTCTTCTATCAAAAGAACCCCTTCAAAGAAAATCGAGATCACACTATATAATATACAATTTTTTTCTTGCAGAAAAAATAGCAGATGGAAGCAATGGAGAAATAGCAGTAGACCAATACCACAGATTCAAGGTTTACTATACATTGTATATAGTGAGAAGTACAGGTTTTTTTCTTTTTTTTCTTCCTGATGAACTGCTTAGACTGAAGAAAATATATATATATATATATATATATATATATATATATATATATATATATATATATATATATCTCTGTGTGTGTGTGTGTGTGTTGTGTGTGTGTGTGTGTGTGTGTGTTGTGCAGGAGGATGTACACCTAATGAAGGAGATGGGCATAGATGCATACAGATTCTCCATTTCTTGGCCAAGGATACTTCCAAGTAAGAAGAACTGCTTGAGTTAACTTTGTCTTTGTCCAAAATTACTCAGATTCAAAGCTTAGCTAATACATGAATAATCAGGTTTATATATATATATATACACACAAGCCTAGTGGTTAAAAAAGATGCATGTGGTCCTAGTGGTCGGAAGTTCAAGCTCCACTACACACACACACACATACACACACAAATGACCTCTAGCCTAGTGGTTAAAAGAGATACATGTGGCCCTAGTGGTCGGAAGTTCAAGCTCCAGTGGAGACGAGTTCGCCACAATTACTCATTGCTTCAAAAAAACTTTATTATATATATATATATATATATATATATATATATATATATAGAGAGAGAGAGAGAGAGAGAGAGAGAGAGAGAGAGAGAAAACGAAATCGGCGTATATATGAGGGAGTAGCCACAACTACTCGAGGGATTATAAATAATATTGAGTCTGATATTCGGTGTATGGAGGACTGATCCTCCATAGCTGGTGTATAGCTATGCTCTAGTGATTGTAAAGTTGATTTATTTTTCCTCCTGATCTAGCAATAAAATTATCCTTTCTTATATATATATATATATATATATATATATATATATATATATATATATATATATATAATTGTTGGGTTTATAGCCTTTTGTTTTGGTTTTTAGTCCCACATCGGCTAGAAAGGAATGTGTATCTCCATATATATGAGTCTTTACTCTTTATGGAGATGCACATGTAGTGCACATGGGTGTGTGCCATATGGGATTAATTATTGATGGTATAAAGGCTTAATCAACAATTAATAAGCTGTAAGCTTTTTGCTCTTGGGAAATTTATTTCCATAGGAGCTAAGCCCCGTTGGGGCTTAGCGACTCGGACTCGGACTCGGACTCGGACTCGGACTCGGACTTGGGCTCGGACTCGGGCTCAAGGGCTCATGAGGCGTAATGTGGCATTTTTGTTGGCGCACTTTGCACTTAGCACGTCAGCATCGTCGCTAGGCGCATAGTGCGACCCGTTACGCGAGCCCAGTTACGCTGGCCCAGTTACGCAGCCCAGTGCGCGCAGCGTACGCAGCGTACGTAGAGTGCGCAGTGTGCGCAGCGTACGCAGTGTGCGTAGAGTGCGTATGTGCGTATGGCTGGCTGCATATTAGAGCGGGAACGGTTGCAGCAGTTGCTGCATGTTCAGGAGTGGTTCTGCCACTACCCTGAAGTGCAGGCAACTGCTTGGCAACCGCCCCGTGGGCTATATATGCAGGTTCTCTCCTCTCTCTCAGTTGGCAGAAGTAATCAGAATTCCAGAGAGAAAACTCTAAGTGTTCTTTAACACAACAGAGTAGTGAGCGTGTTGTTTAACACAAACACTAGTACTTTTTAGTACGCGTGAGTTCTGTTACTTCAAACAGAGAGAGAAGAGTACCATTGCCAGAGGAGTTCGCCGTCTTTCGAGGAGTCAGAAGAGCAGGAGTGTTCCAAGGTTTTCCGTCAACCTTGCTGGTTCCTGGAAGCTGTTCGCAGAGGGCGAATAAAGCTTTGAGCAACGGTGATAATTCACCCCAGCAATTCCATCTCTCGCCTGTCATCCTTCTGTTGCCTTTAGCAGTTCTGTCAGTATCTTTTTTTAGAAGGCACTACTGCCAGTTTGCTACGATCACGAAAATCTCTTTAGATTATTCGTGTATTACGATATCTTTTTAGATTTCGTAATTTGCAGAATCCTTCTGGATCTCTGTTGCAAAACCTTCTTTAAGGAGTTGCATTAGAAACGTTGTCTTTACAACTGTTTCATTTTCTCAGTTTTCCATCAAAAATTGTGCCCCGGCGTTCCCGGAAATAACAATCTCAAAGCTTTATTGCTACGATGGAAAACATTAATGCTTCACTCCTCAACACTGACTTCTGTAAGTTAGAAAAGTTTGATGGAGAGCATTATCAAGTCTGGAAGAGGAAGGTTTATCTCACTCTTCAACTCAGAGACGTTGATCACGTACTGCTTGAAGAGGAACCTACTGTTCCAGATACTGGGTCTGCTGCTGCAATATCTGCGGCTACTAAACTTCAGGCCAAGTGGAGAAGAGAAAATAGCATTTGCAGGCTCCTTATCCTGAATGCTATGGAGGATTCCCTTGCAGAATCCTATTCTAAGAAGAATATCGCTAGAGACATATGGGAGTCTCTAGAAAAACTCTACGAAGAAGACAAGAACCGCAGTAAAATATTTGTGGTTGAAAAATATCACAAGTGGTTCTTTGAGGACGAAAAGTCTATGCTGCCGCAGGTGAAGGAGTTCCTGAAACTGCGACAGAAGTTGGAAGACGAGGCGATGCCCCTCCCCGACAAGTTTGTTGTTGGAGGGATTGTCTCAAAGCTCCCCGCTGGGTGGAGCAAGTTCTATGCAAACATGCATAGGAAGAAGTTGGAGATCACCCTTGAAGATCTCCTACAGGAAATCTATGTTGAGGACCAGATGCGGACTCAACTGAAGGTGGACACACTGTCCAAGCAATTGGCTAACGCCAATCTGGTTCAGACCAAGGGACCAAAGGGAAAGCAGGCGGCTTTCCACAGCAAGAAGAAGAACCCTGACAATCTAAAAGTCAAGGGAACTTCTATCAAGAAAAAGAAGCCAAAGTCAGAAATGCCTTGCTTCAAGTGTGGCAAGAAGGGCCACTTTAAGAATGAGTGTAAAGAAAAGACCAAGCAATCAGAGCAAGGAGAGCCTAGTAAGGTATCTATGATCACTGACGTAGTTGCTATGATTGCACAGGTTGATGCAGTAAGGACTGACTCTGACTGGTAGGTAGACACTGGAGCCTCCTGCCATGTATGCTCCAGTAAGGAGTGGTTCACCACCTATACACCTACTTCTGAAGTGGTTATGATGGCGAACCAGGCACAAGCTGAAGTGCTCGGGATCGGGACGGTGGTGTTGAAGCTGACTTCGGGCAAGTCTCTAACGCTTCAAGGCGTGAAGCACGTTCCTGCTATCGCCAAGAACCTGATCTCGGGAGGCCTACTCTGCAATGCAGGCCTCAGGATGGACATCAATGCTGGCCAGATGGTGATGTCTATCAAGGGAACATATTTCGGGAAAGCTTTTTATACCGAAGGAATGTTCAAGATTCAGCTTGTAAATCAGTCCAATGTAATTAATGTTATTAATGAAGTCACTCATTCTTCTTATACTCTTGAGTTGTGGCATAATAGGCTAGGACATGTTCATTGTAAACGAATAAACAGAATGTCTAGTCTAGGAATTATCTCCAAATGTGGGGGTAAGATAGAGAAATGTGAAGTTTGTGCTCAAACGAAGATCACAAGGAAACCCTTTCCTCGGGTTAATCGAAGTACAGATCTTCTGGAGTTGGTTCACTCCGATATCTGTGACTTCAAACAGTTCTCTACAAAGGCCGGGATGAAGTATTTCATAACCTTCATCGATGACTTCTCAAAGTATGCGTTCGTCTACTTGCTGAAGGCTAAAGACGAAGCATTCGAGAAGTTCAAGGAGTTCAGAGCTGAAGCTGAGCGACAGACTGGACAACAACTCAAAAGGATAAGAAGTGATCGAGGTGGGGAGTACAGGTCTCATGAATTCGCATCGTTCTGTAAGGAACATGGAATTGTCAATGAGACTACGGCTCCGTACTCTCATCAATCAAACGGAGTAGCTGAGAGGAAGAACAGGACGTTGACAGAAATGATAAATTCAATGTTGTTGACTGCTGGCCTTCCTAAGTGCTACTGGGGAGAAGCTGCATTGACGGCCACTTTTATTCTAAATAGAGTGCCTCATGCAACTTCTGATATTACTCCTCATGAACTCTGGTTCAAAGTCAGACCTAACTTGAATGTTATTCGAGTGTGGGGGTGTCTGGCATATGTCAAGCTTCCAGATCTGAAGATTCAGAAGCTTGGGACAAGGACTACAAAGACGATCTTCTTGGGGTATGCCGAGAAGAGTGATGCTCGGAGATTTCTTGATATTGAGTCAAATCATATCATTGAATCTCGCGATGCAGAATATTTTGAAGATAAGTTTGCAAGGCACAAGAATATTGTTCTTCCGGATGTTTCGGAGAATAATGAGGGTGCACAAGAGACTGAAGTCTTCAATGAAGATGTGGTCCAAGAAGATGTTGTTGAAACAACGGTTGAACCAGAACAAGCTGAACCGTCAGCTAAGCGTGTGAGGAGGCCGAAGGACTTCGGAAGTGACTTTGTCACCTATCATGTGGAAGCAGATCCACTTACCTATGATGAGGCGATGAAGACCAGAGACGCAGTTTTCTGGAAGGAGGCGATTGACAATGAGATTGATTCCATCACCTCAAATAACACTTGGGTGTTGGTTGATCTTCCTGAAGGAGCGAAACCCATCGGATGCAAATGGATCTTCAAGAAGAAGATGAAAGCAGACGGAACTATTGACAAGTTCAAGGCTAGGTTGGTAGCCAAGGGGTTTTCTCAGAAGCAGGGGATTGACTACTTTGACACATATGCTCCAGTAGCCCGGATGACCACCATCAGAATATTGATTGCTCTCGCAGCAATAAATAAGATGGTGATACATCAGATGGATGTGAATATGGCTTTCCTAAATGGCGAGCTAACCGAAGAGATTTACATGCAACAGCCAGAGGGATTTGTCATCAGAGGTCTTGAAGACAAAGTCTGCAAGTTGGTGAAATCCTTGTACGGTCTTAAACAGGCTCCCAAGATGTGGCATGAGAAATTTGACAAAGTTATAAGGTCAAATGGCTACATGGTCAGCGATACGGACAAGTGTGTTTACACGAAGTTCGCTGATGGAAGAGGTGTGATCGTTTGTCTGTACGTGGACGACATGCTTATCCTAGGTACGAATATTAGATGTGTCACGGAGACAAAGAAATTCATCTCAAGCAAGTTCAGTATGAAGGACTTGGGGGAAGCTGATGTGATCTTAGGGATCAAGATCATCCGGACAGACACTGGACTAGCGCTGTCACAGTCTCATTATATTGAGAAAATGATCACTCGTTATGGGTATCGGGATCTTCCAGGGATCGATACGCCGTACAGGTGTGATCTGAAGCTGAAGCCTAATTCAAGGGAAAGCGTCAGGCAGCTGGAGTATGCAAGCGTAATCGGGAGTTTGATGTATGCTACTACTGCCACAAGGCCTGTCATAGCTTTCGCCGTGGGAATGCTGAGTCGTTTTACGAGCAATCCAGGTGTTGAACACTGGAAAGCTGTGGAACGGGTTATGAGATATCTCAAGAAGACTCAGACATATGCACTGTACTACAGCGGAGATCCGCAGGTAGTGGAAGGCTTCAGTGATGCCAGTTGGTGCTCAGAGGTGGAGAGCGAGAGGTCCACAGGTGGATACATTTTCACAATGGGTGGAGCTGCTATATCGTGGAAGTCGAAGAAGCAGACTATGCTCTCGCGGTCATCCATGGAATCTGAGTTCTTTGCACTTGATACCGCAGCCGAGGAAGCAGAATGGCTTCGGGAGCTCATGTATGATCTTCCAGTGGTTGGGGCACAAGTATCGGCGATACCGATATACTGCGACAACCAGGCGACTACGGCGGTGGCATCAAATGATCTCTTCAACGGGAAGAAGAGGACTGTGCGGTTGAAGCACAGGGCAGTACATGATCTTATCAAGAGAGGTGTTATTGCAGTGGTTGATGTTCGGAGTCAGGAGAACCTGGCGGATCCGTTCACCAAGGGCCTCAAGCGCCAGCTGGTCGATGACACAGCTTGTAAAATGGGCTTGAAGGCATTCTGATATTGTATTATTGTATTCCTACTATAAAGTTTTATGCTATTAGTTCAAAGATTTATCTACTAGGCATCTAGCTTTTGGTTCAAGGGAGGACCACTAATCGGAAGAATATCAGGAACGGTGGGTACATGTTCTATTGGGCATGGAGAGGTTACGGACCTATAACCACTGTTGTCTACTGTTGTTTTCTGCGGAAAACAGGTCCTGTGGGAGGTTGGCTTAAATGCCTTAATGAGTTCTCAGGCATTTGGAATGTCTGGTATGCTTTACAGGAAGCATGGTAGCACAGCACTACAAGGAGTATGACTCCATGCTATGTGTGGCGGTGACTCCACCATGAGGTTCTCGAAGGAGGTAAAGCCTCGGCTATGTTAGCCAAGTCACAGCGGCGTAGCACCGCAAATAGGCAGTTGGCCTAATGCTGTATATTGAATTAAAGAGGGATGTAGTCAGCACTACAAAGAGGAGGTGTTCCTCATGTTACGGGTGGCACGACACCACAATGAGGTAAACCCGGCTAGGGATAAAGCCTCGGTCTTGCAAGCCATGTCGTAGCGGCGTAACACCGCACAGAAGCGTAAGGCTTCATGCTGGATAGTTTGGCACTACAAAGGGGCTAGACCTCATGCTACGGGTAGTATGACACTACGATGAGGTTCCCGGTGATTCGGGGTAAGGTCCTCGGCTTAAGGCCATGTCATAGCGGCGTAGCACCGCAAAGAAAGCGTTGGACGCTTCATGCCATGTCTCTTTAATAAAGAACTCACCTATAGTGTATGGACAAATAGATATCAGGCCGTCTCTTGAGGGTAAACTTGTAGACACCCAATATTATACATTGAAACCAGGCTGGCACACGGCCTTAAATGTGCAGCCAGAAGCACATGTAACTACATTATGTGAGTGAAAAGAATTTCAGCTATGATGCAGAATTCAAGGCTTAGTCCATTCTTGTATTATAGTTTAATTTTTGACTCACGTGGGAAGATTCAAGTCTTAAGTGGCATCTATCCTAAAAGCATAATAGACAGTTACTGTGGGGAACACTCGTACTCATATATATATATAGATATGTGGGAGATTGTTGGGTTTATAGCCTTTTGTTTTGGTTTTTAGTCCCACATCGGCTAGAAAGGAATGTGTATCTCCATATATATGAGTCTTTACTCTTTATGGAAATGCACATGTAGTGCACATGGGTGTGTGCCATGTGGAATTAATTATTGATGGTATAAAGGCTTAATCAACAATTAATAAGCTGTAAGCTTTTTGCTCTTGGGAAATTTATTTCCATAGGAGCTAAGCCCCGTTGGGGCTTAGCGACTCGGACTCGGACTCGGACTTGGGCTCGGGCTCGGGCTCGGGCTCGGGCTCAAGGGCTCATGAGGCGTAATGTGGCGTTTTTGTTGGCGCACTTTGCACTTAGCACGTCAGCATCGTCGCTAGGCGCATAGTGCGCTTAAGTTGCGCTCGTTGCGCGAGCCACTTGCGCGACCACGTTGCGCGGCCCGTTACGCGAGCCCAGTTACGCTGGCCCAGGCAACTGCTTGGCAACTGCCCCGTGGGCTATATATGCAGGTTCTCTCCTCTCTCTCAGTTGGCAGAAGTAATCAGAATTCCAGAGAGAAAACTCTAAGTGTTCTTTAACACAACAGAGTAGTGAGCGTGTTGTTTAACACAAACACTAGTACTTTTTAGTACGCGTGAGTTCTGTTACTTCAAACAGAGAGAGAAGAGTACCATTGCCAGAGGAGTTCGCCGTCTTTCGAGGAGTCAGAAGAGCAGGAGTGTTCCAAGGTTTTCCGTCAACCTTGCTGGTTCCTGGAAGCTGTTCGCAGAGGGCGAATAAAGCTTTGAGCAACGGTGATAATTCACCCCAGCAATTCCATCTCTCGCATGTCATCCTTCTGTTGCCTTTAGCAGTTCTGTCAGTATCTTTTTTTTAGAAGGCACTACTGCCAGTTTGCTACGATCACGAAAATCTCTTTAGATTATTCGTGTATTACGATATCTTTTTAGATTTCGTAATTTGCAGAATCCTTCTGGATCTCTGTTGCAAAACCTTCTTTAAGGAGTTGCATTAGAAACGTTATCTTTACAACTGTTTCATTTTCTCAGTTTTCCATCAAAAATTGTGCCCCGGCGTTCCCAGAAATAACAATAATCACCCCCCCTTCAAACAAACAAAGAGCCTCCCCCCAAGGCAGCCCCCAATCAGAATCCATCCCCAACATGTATTTTTGTATCTTGTTCAATGCCCTAATAACAGTAAGGGCATCGGACCGCTGGTTCTTAAAAATGCGATTGTTTCGTTCTCTTCAGACGTGCCACAACGTGCATACCGGCCGTATTCTGACGATCTTGCACCAGCAGTATGTCTCAGACGATGGATAGTCCGAACTTGAATTGCATCTGTAAATACCTCTCTATGTCCAGATCTCAAAGCTGAATCCACAAAGCAAAAAAAAGGTGGTCCTGTCCCGCATAGAACACATCTCTGCCAAACACCATTAAGAGTTGAACACCGCCGAGAAGTTGTTGTCCGAGGAGAAAGTCCAAAAATTATTCTTGGTCACAATGTTGCTTGCGAGCCAGGGACGCCCAAAGGGACCGGAGCCCCACTCCACCTTCCCGCTTGGGCAAGCTCAATACGTCCTCCGATCTTCAGCAAGGTCTTGTTCGAAATAATAACCGCCTGCATCTAATAAATCAAAGTAGCCGACATAACAGTTCGAACAAGCTCAATACGTCCTCCGAAGAATAGCAATTGGGCTTGCCAACCCTCCAGACGAGTTTGGACGGCCTCGAGAAGACCCATGCCCTCCGTAGCTCTGGAGTAGGTGGTAGAGAGAGGAAGTCCCAAGTACCTTACCGGGAGGACCCATGCCTACTCTTTTCCTTGTTTAGCATCAGCCTAGTATGTCTTCCAAACTCCGCCAGCACAAGCACTAGGTTGTTGGCATAGGACTTCGAAGGTTGGAAGAAAACTAAGAGATCGTCAGCATAAATCAAATGAGAAATGACCGGCTGGATCCTGCTATAAATCGGAATGATATGTCTCGTGTGAACCGCTCTGTCCATGAGATATGTAAAATATTCCATTACAATAGTAAACAAGTAGAGGGGTAAGGGGTCACCATGTCGAAGTCCCCTATAAATTATGATGAAGCCGAATGGTTTGCCTTTAATGATCAGGATCGAGAAGGTCGGTGTAGTAATGCATGCATTCTTCCACCCTTTCAAATCCCATGTCCCTCATTAGATGGAGCAGAAACTTCTTGTTTACTGCGTCGTAGGCCTTCCTAAGGTCTAGCTTAGCACAAGCTTTGTTGCTACCCAGCTTATTGAAGTCTCTAACAAGTTCGTGGGCCAAACGGTAGTTCTCCTATATCGATCTTCCTCTAATAGACGTCGTTTGATTTTGGGAAATAAGCTCGTCCATAAGAGCTCTCATCCTGGAACACATAATGTTCGCAATAATTTTGATTTTGGGAAATAAGCTCGTCCATAACTGCTCAGACTCAAACTGGACAACTCCACTCCAGGAAGACTCATCCCACATCACCCAAATCCTAGCCATCGAGCACAACAAAAGATTGTTAGCCGAGTCCCAGCCCGACGGGGTACGACTCTCAAGATTATCCACCTTTTTGATCTTGGACGCCAGAAACACGCCCAGATTACACCTATGTTCATTCATCCGGTCCCTCACAGACCTCGATCAACCTATCGAGTTTACCCCGCTAACATTCCATGCTAGGATAGACATTAATATGGTGGTGGGGATCCTCACGCATTTCTAAGGCTCACCCGACGAGGTGCGGATGAGTAATCACTGCACCCTTGAGCATCCGCACCATTTTTGGTTTGACATATTGAAGGTCGAAATTTGTTTGTTCGCAAAGATCTGCCCAAGAAATTGGTGCCTCGCCCGACACCCAATGGGGACTTTGTTACCACCGGTGCCCCTTCTCTCCTGGATTATGGGATGTCCCCGCCTTGACATGAGACCGAGGGCGCGGTGATACAGTTCTCGGTACCCCTGATCTAGCTCTCCCCGTCCTGCCTCTCGTACAGGTTTCCATCCAGACCAGACCCCTTCTCTGCGATGAAAATGTCTCTACTTGGGGACCCTGGAGGCGGTATATGAATAATGGTAATTTTTATTCATATAGAAAACGAAAATACAACCAACATCCTCTTGTAAAAACTACTACGGGCAGCAGTGTTTATACATCAAACTTATTATTTTCTTATGATGACTATACTCAAGGTTACCAACCCCTCAAATATTCGTAGATTTATTTCCCTCCAAATATGCCAAACAGCGACAGCCAACCTGAGACGAGCTTCTTTGTACCATATTTTATCATTCTTTTTAATCCTTCTGATTTGCTTCATGATATCTCTCCATAGTCGAGATCCGATAATCTGTAAATTCAGTTTGTTACTCTGAACTATCCATATATTCCATGACATCGGACATGCAAAGAATAGGCGACTCATAGTTTCCGGACCGTGTCCGCACAAAGCACACCCCTGTCCTTCTATTCTCACTCCAAACTTAGAGAGTCTATCAAGGGTTAGAAGCCTCCCCAAGCACAGCTTGTAAAGACATAATTGAAACTTACGCGACGAGCCTTTCGCCAACACGAGGTCTTCCCATTCCCATCGAGGATGATGTGTTCGACACCCATTGTAAGCTGCCCTGTAACCGAACCGCGCCTCACTCGAGCTGATTTAGACCCACTTGTCCATCTCTATGCCGGGATCGATACGAACTTTCCGTATTTCGTTGCAGAACCTCCGCGTATGTCTATTAGTCTCTAGCTCCCATTCTTCCTGTCGTACAATGCAGCTAACCCTCTCTTGCCTACGCTCCCATCCGCACACGAGCGCTCCCTATAGATCCCCCAAAGAGTGAGCGACGGGTCTTGCCAAAGCATGGTCGACCGACCATCTTTAATAACACACTGTACCAGAGCTCGTAGGGCCATATGATAATGACAAATCCTTTTGAACACGACAGAATCATTACTATTTGCTCGAAGACACCAGAAGTTGGAGTCTTTCATGTATCGGCTACGCGTCCACATAGCCCAAATGGAGTCAGACACCAGCGCCTTCCAGGCTAATTTGACTTCGGCTGCATCACGAATAGCTCAAAATTTATAGAGTCCCACTCCTCCCTCCTCTGTTGGGCGGCAAGAACTTTCCAACTAATCCCATGTAGTCCCCCGTGCTAAATGAAGTTAGCACAAATTTGTTCTATCTGCCTGATAGTAGCTACAGGAAGAAGTATCGATTGGAGCCAAAACCGGATGATAGAAGTGATAACTGAGCGTACCAACTTAATCTGTCCCGCAAATGAGAGATTCCTTGCGTGCCACCCCTCTACTCTCCGTTGTGTATAGTCTATCAGGCTCTGACATTCCATATCACGGGCGTAGTTTATCGATAGTGGTAATCCGAGGTATTTGACTGGTAAACTACCCCCGCTCAATATCTGTTATGTCCCGATCCCGGGAGATCGAAAACTAGCCACTGAGCGTGATGTCGTACAAGTTTAGATTGCATTTGTACAAGGCAAAACCATTATAGTTCCCGATATTTCTCAGAAAACAATGACATCACAGCCAACCAACAGACAAATTGAATAACAACAAGATATAAAGAAAATGTATCTCTTTATTGATAATTGGAATATATTACAAGACTTGCAGTTGAATACAGAGTGTACAACAGATTTACAAAGACTTCTGAATAGCCAACTGAATCACTTTCCATTTAGGCTCACAACCGACATATGCCAAATCGGCTTACAATGAACTTGCCAATTTGGCTTACAATCTCACTGGTTCATCTGAGTTACAATATTCCATACATTATGTCCCATATAGCAGAAGACATCGTCTTGCAAGAAGAGCTTCTGCACACCCATCCGATTCATTGATGCCAAGCACTAATCAAAAGATTTCTCCCACGCACAAGCACATGCAATAATGCTCACAACTTAGGTCAGTACATCATCAATGTACTGACGAACGGTGCTGGCCTAACTCACCTAAGAAGACAACACTAAGTATTCATGTTATAGAATATTATTAAGAGTGGTCTTTTTCGTTGCCTTATGGTCAATTAGCAGTTCATATCCGACAGAAGTAAACCATGCATCTAATTCTTAGCCAGCATGATGTAAAGTATATATATGTTATCAATCTTTGGTGATTCTTACCCATGATCGTGTAGCCATCCCTGTATATTTAAAATATTTACTCTGTCTGCATAAGATATTGTTAGGAACAATATCATCTTTAATCATAATTGTCACCGTTGAGGTGATTCTTACCAACAGCCGATATCCTTCCCTGTAATTAAGTAACAACTTACTCTGCATGCATAAGACATCATTAGCACTGGACCTATCTATATGAAGGTCACTGACGGTACGCCATCTTGGACCATCTTCCTGGTGTAACGGTTCCCCTTGCAGTGCGGGTAGCTAGCCCCACTGAAGGTCCCGCATACCAATGCCAATACGTCGGCACCAATCATTGTCCCCCTAGGATGAATCGAGTCCGTGGCCTCGGAGTACCGTTCAAGGAATTACTTTGTGCACAAGTTGTCCATGACCTTGCAAGTATATGCAACTTATCTAGGAAGAAAATATATAGTGCGTGATAAGAAAAACTAAGTAATCAGTCACCATTATCATTTATATTGCCACTTTGCCTTGAGCTGAGCTCACAATTACCAATTGTCCAATCCAAGGACTTAGTATAATCAACATTCTACATTGGCGACAAGATAATAGAATGTTGATTACTAAATCTCCTTCCCACATCTTTAATACCATAGGTTCTCTCGGTCATAATTCAAGCATACTCAATGCCTAGTTCTTGGGTCTTATTATTTGCGTTACCATCTATTCAACGATTGAGGCTCGATTTACTCACCGCCCAAGTATTTGGAACTTTTCCATCACTTGGCATGTATTTTATTGCAAAGCACGCAAGCATACAATTCATTGAAATGATTCGAAGCACACAATCTATAAAATGATTCGCAACAGTTTTCGGACCATGTGATTAATTATCTTTCTGGCTTCCATGCAAGATATCATTTAGCAACTCAACACAAAATCATAACATACAGTCCTTTTATTAAGCATGAAGCTAAATGATCTTCGAATGTTCAACACTACTCACTTTTATAGGACGATTTCCGCCACGATCGTATAGCCATCCGAGCGATCCTTCCGATTCCCAAGTCCAATAAGGCTTCATTGAACCAGCAAACCAACATAAGACACCGTGCGGGTCAGGGCACTACAATACCCAGTATTGATGCCTCTCTATCTGGTTAGCATAGTGCGAACTGAAGTATATTGTACTCTTATCTTGATTCAACTACAGTCCTATCAATTTGCATATATATATATATATATATATATATATATATATATATATATATATATATATATATATATATATATTGTGTCCCCTTTTTCTTTTTGCTCTAAAATGATGTAAAATAGAGCAATCAAGTTAAATTAATAGGACCAAACAACAAAATCAAGTTATATTCTGTTACTAATTTCCTAATGTAATGGCAGATGGAAGCTTGAGTGGAGGGATCAACAAAGAGGGCATTGATTATTACAATAACCTCATTGATGAGCTTCAATCCAAAGGTCGCACCCTTCAGTAGGTTTTTCAGCTAATTACATTGTTTTACCAGTCTTATACTTTCATTTCCATGCAGGATTGCAGCCCTTTGTTACCCTTTTCCATTGGGACACTCCTCGAGGCCTAGACGAGCAATACGGGAGTTTCTTGTCTCCACGTATAGTGTAAGCATGCAGTACATGATCATTTTATTACTGATTATAGCATTCAACACGAAGAATAATGTTACCTGAACTTGTATAGTAGTCCTCAGCCGTTTGTAAACATTCTAAGGACCATGTTGCATTAGTTTCTATAAAATAGTAAGGTCTAAATCTGAAAATGAAAATTTCGCATTAGTAATATATACAAATGTTAATTTTTATAGGACATTCAGGTTTTTGGGACCCTGTGTTATCGCATAGGTTGCACATTCTCAGAAACGGTCTTGATCCAATAATATTATTTTCCTCTAATCTTTGTGCTTCTGCTCTGGAAATACATACAGGGAAGATTTCCACGATTACGTAGAAGTTTGCTTCAGAGAGTTTGGGGATCGTGTGAAGCACTGGATTACCTTTAACGAGCCACATGTTTTTACCGATAAAGGGTATGCTTCGGGCATATTTGCACCGGGAAGATGCTCCTCCTGGGAGATTGGTAGATGCAAAACTGGAGACTCCGGCAAGGAGCCTTATATTGTAGGTCACCATATACTTTTGGCCCACGCGACAGCTGTGGACCTATATAGAAGCAAATTTCAGGTGATAAATCCACCTTTAATAGTAAGGGTGTATGTACACACTCGCATTGCACCTATTTCATAGGTTATTATTAGAAAGACTAAAAAACTGCTAGCATAATTAATCTAACTGCAGTGCTACGTCGTTCCATTGGAGGGGGTGTGGGTGGGCCCGAAGTGGTGTCGGAGGGGGGAGGGGGGCGGGGGGAGGTAGTGGGCGGTGACACGCCAGCGTGCTGGCACGCGCGTGGACAACCCCTGCGGGCAAAAGAACATTTCCGTTATTCTAATCTTTATTAACATTATTTAGTAAAATTAAAAGACAAATGTCTTAATTATTCTAAAGTTATTATTATATTAATATAATTATATATACATTGTACACATAACTGTAACACTATTTAGGAAGACCAAATAACACCTCTCATAATTATCTAGATTCCCTTATCAACTTTAATGAATAATTTTAATTAGTAAACGTAAGCAAGAATATATTTAAAAACAAAAGTTTTCACGGTTAAGCTCAATGTTTTACATTATATAGTAGTATAGATATGTGATACTACGAGTGACAATCTTGTAACTGAAATAATTCATTGGATCATAGAGAAGAAATGGAAGTTGATGCGACAACATATGGCATTAGATGATATTATAGTCCCTTCTTTTAATTTCTACATTTTCCTTTTAGATACAAATTATGAAGATCTTGCGTGAAAGTAGAGAAGGTTGAAGCTCTTCACTATGAAGTTTCAAGATTTCCATTATTAACCAGAGTTATACCAAGCAATTGAACCAAACTCGGAGTTACTAGATCAAAAGTTATTAGATCAAAAGAAACTGTACATAAAAAATTGGAGATCACATTATTAAAAAGAAACCCACTAAGAATTGTAATAGAAAATCACTTGTTTTCTAAACATTGATATCATGGGCAATATATATGTTTATATTTCATATCAAAAACAAAAATTAATTATATACTCAATCATTTTCTTGCATCTAATGCAAAGGATTAAGAATTATTTTGGAAAGATCTTAGGGCTTGGATTAACAATTAACAGAAAGTTCCCTAAAAAAGTATACATAAGCGAATTATAGGATTTATAGTTATCCAAATTTTCCTACCAGACAAGAATGCATCTATTACGTGTTGATTGATATGTAATCAACCATTGATCTCTCCTTGCAGAATATCCAAAATGGAAAGATAGGTATTACACTAGACTGCATCTGGATGGTTCCTTACTCCGACTCCAAGTCTAATGGTGATGCAGCTGAAAGAGGGCTAGATTTTGTGTTTGGATGGTCAGTATTTCCATACCCTAAAATTTTTGGCACTTGCTGGAGAAATAGATTATGAGTTTTAATATTACATTACTATGTGAATTGTAGGTTCATGGACCCTTTGACTCAAGGAGATTACCCATTTAACATGAGGGCGCTTGTGGGAGATCGGTTACCAAAATTTACAGAGCAGCAATCGAAGTTAATTAAAGGGTCATTCGACTTTATTGGTCTTAATTATTATTCGGCAAGCTATGTATGCAGTCTTCCAATTGATAACACTGTCAACAAAAGCTACAATACTGATTCATATACCATACAAACAGGTAAATAAGTCTATATATGTTTGATGTAGATGTAGTTATTTTTGCCAGATCAATAGTTGCGTATAATTAATTCATCAAGGAACTTAACGACACATTTATATACAATATGATAACTTCTGCTACTAATTCTGCCTCTCTCTTTTTCTTTCTGCTGACAGCTTCGCGGAACGGTATCCCAATTGGGCCAAAGGTAGAATGCTCTTTCAAGCAATTATGTCAATTATGTAATGAAATTGCAACTTTATTTCAGCATCATATGTTGCATGCAAGTATGCAAGAAATGAAACATGCTACCATATTTCTATGTTAGAAGTTTATACTTACAAGTGACTTGAGGAACAACCCAAAACTAGCTGCTTATGAATATAAATTGTAATTTGAAACTAAATGATAGAACTTGGTATTAAGTTATTTCATGGTTTTTTATTCCTTTAAGCAATCCAAAGAAGAGAAGTATGAAAAGAAGTTGAAATTAATAAAAGAAACAGGTTACTTTTAGTAGAACGACCTTTTCTCTACATAATTTCTGCTAAAACCAAGTAGGCTGCTAGAACTTTTTGGTTTTCAATACCTAACTAATTGTAGTGTGCCTAAGTGAACTTCTATACAGATGCATATAGATTTGGTATGGGTTTGTGTTTTCGCCTGGAATGGAACCTTAAACATCCTTCTGTGGGAACAAGTACAATGAGAGATCCTTATAATTGTACCAGACTCATACAGATTTTGGATCACCTACTTTGTTTCATGACCTTGTAACTACACCCTTCTATTTCGTGCTCTGCCTTTCGCTTTGTATATAAGCTATTAAACAAGAAAAGCACTTTAAACTAGAGGTTCTATCAAGATTTAAGAAACCAGTCGACATAATTGTTGGAATATTACACAAAAGATTTCAAAAGAGAGGTAACAGTACAATAATTCATTAAGGAAAATAATTCAAAAGACAAAGGTTAGCACAAAGAACATGCTCATACATCTTCTTTAGCTCAAGAAGACATTTCAGCTACGAAAGGTTGCACATACAAGTGGTTGAAACCTTTGGTATATATATATATATAGACGGAAGATCCCGGGATCCAAGTCCCGAGGGACAGTCAAAGACTTTACCTTATTATATAAAAATGATATTTTACCCCCTTTCACAATATGTGAAAAACTCCTCTAACTACACTCCATTTCTATTTTATCTCTTCTAATTGAATTATGTCATATATCCTGATTTATGTATATGAAGTATTGCAAGAGTCAAAGACATGAGAGATGACCTGCTTAAATGGCAAAGAAATGTGAATTGCAGAAAACACCACCTTCCATCATATTTACAGCCACCTAATCCAAAATTTTATCTAGCAATCATATAACTCGATAATCTGCACTTAGCCTCTATCAGGTTATGCTATATATATTCCATAAAGGGCAAACAAATCATGAAAAAGGGCATATGCATGTCAGATAGAAAATTAGATTGTATCTTTAACAGGGGACTTGGTAGACGATAGTTAATTAGAAATCTCCATATTCGGATAGTTGCAAAGTTATGTTAAAATATAATTAGATGATAATTTATAAAGTTCACAAATATATTTGATGATAGCTTATAAAGTTTGCATGTTCCATAAATGCCGGAATCAGTATAATGTTTTCTAAAACCATATATGTCTTTCTAATTCTTATTGCTTAATCACGACGGGATTTTCTCTATGATCAGTCAATTGTTACAGCTGTTTCAGCCCAAATCTTAATTCAAATACTTTCTAATGTTAATATGCTTGCATTGCAGCCTGGTACAGAATGGATCCACGTTTACCCACAAGGGATACAAGACCTCTTGCTCTATACAAAAACCAAGTACAACAACCCCGTCATTTACATCACAGAGAATGGTAACATAACAAGGGCCTGATACCCTTCAGGAAACTTGAAACATTACATTAAAATAAGGCGACTAGTAGGAGTGTTAAATTAATAAAATTTTCTCTGGATAATATAGGTCTGGACGAGAAATCAAATGAAAACTTGTCACTGAAGGAAGCCCTTAAGGACGACGTGAGAATAGATTATTATCGACAACATATAATTCATGTTCAAAGAGCCATCAGGTAAGCATAAACATTAAGTCTTGTAAAATCTTTTATTTGCCATTCATTCATGGGGAGGATTTAAACGTTGTTCAGAGATTTTATCCCACTGCCGCACACAAGTTACAAGTTATTTTTATTATTTCGAGAGAGTTATAATTACAAGAGATGGAGCCCTATTTATAGGCAGAGATTAGGGCGGATACTAACTTCAACAAATTATCAAAATACATGTACTGTACTAATATACTATAGTAGTACAAATGCAAATCACGGAAGCAGTAGGGAATATGATGAAGCTCCACAATCTCTAACATTTCCTTATTGAGATGAATTAATTGGTAATTCTAATTTTGTCCAGAAATATGGAGCATTTATCTTATATAAGTGTATACCCCTTCCTTTTCTTTCCATCAGACTCTTTCTATGGTTTATTAACCAACAAATTGTATTGTGTTTCTTTCTTCCATTTTTCTTTTGCCATAACCTCATCCGAAAGTCTAGCATCCTTTTAAATATCCGTTAGAACTGATATCAATTCTTAGAACTGATTTAGATTGTAACTCAAGCAACATCCTTGAATTAAGCTGAGAATGAAACTGTCATATATAATATTTTTTCAATTAAAAGACGGCCAAATTAACATGCTAATCTAATGCAACAATTGATATATTTCATAATTGGGTTTTCTGCAGCAAAGGAGTGGACGTTAGAGGGTACTTCGCCTGGTCATTGCTGGATAACTTTGAATGGGGCTCCGGTTATTCGCGTAGATATGGCATTTATTATGTGGATTACATAGATGGTTTGAAAAGATATCCCAAGAGTTCTGCTATTTGGTTCCAGAGATTCCTCAAAAAGTAGACTTCATGAAGAGGAACATTCTTTGAGCTCTTGCTCATTACAGCAAGTTCCAGTACAAGGTGGTTAATTGTGTGGAGAAGTGTTACTATAATGGATTGTATGTTAAATAATACCAACTAGAGAAGATATGATTAATGTTTATGTAGAAATAGAAAATGTTCTACCTCACTAATTATTTTTTATAATTCAATCTACAAGTTAATATGCTTGTTCAAGTAGATTCCTCTTGAGGAAAGTGTCATTATGATAAAAATGAATGGAATTCTCTATAGTTAGTTATGTGGCTAAACTTTGAAACAAGAGGTTAGTTGTTGCTTACTGAAACTAATTGTGATCCAAGTGTACTACAGGCTATGTTCAAATATGCCTTATAAAATATCCTATTTAATTGAATTATCCTTCCCTCGTAAATAGGAAATGTATCCCCTGTCAGTTATTTGTCGTCAGATTATTTATCCGGGTATCCGCAGTTTCCGAAAGTAAAATTGATAACATAAATCAAGCATAACTTTGCACGAGAATTAAAAAAATTCTGCTTACCAAACACTTTCTTAAGTAGGAAACCTGCACCCCCCCCCCCCCCCCCCCCCCCGGGGGTCGGTTTTACAACACATATTGTGTGCTTCTCCCGTCTTCCAAAAATCCCTTTCGATCTACTACTATTTGTCCCTTTTACCAATACCATGTACATACAGTACTTAAACAATCTCCTCTCAACCTGCTATATGCAAGTACAACTTTGTGTGGTATCACTGTTTTTAATGCAGTCAACAACATACTTGTGGAAGAAATCGTAGTGTATATATGTCATGGACAAATTAAATATAAATGCATTTTGATAGAAAACTCCAACTTTCATATTTCAAATATTTATTTTCATTTAAAATAACTTTACATAGCCTAATGAATTCTTTGCAAGAGAGTAACAAGCACAGTATCTCATATTACCCCTTACCATTTTCTTACTACTTCTACCAAGGAATCAACCACATTTGATTGCAAGCTTCGTACTTCTAGAAAACATGTGTAATCAAAATTATCCCTTTTCCTTAATCATCAAATTACCGGATCGTAATCAAACCACATTCTCTGCATAATACAAAGCCCTCTAAATTATCATTCCATTTCTCTCTATTCTCTCGAGATATACTCCAAAATAAGGGAAGTAATAACCTAGTCCCTACTATCCTAACCCCCGTTACTTTCTAAATAGTAAGTAACACATATTAACTAGAAATGCTATGTTCACTTTAATGCCATGATAAGTATTGATCACAATGATAGTTTTAACTTTTTAAGCATGATTTGGTGTCATGATATTTGTGTTCACAATGATACTTCTAATTTTTTAAAGTAATTTTTTTGTCATACGTTAGCCTACCGTCAGACTTTACAGATTTAGGATTAGATCAACTCAATCAATAAAGATAAAAAAAACATACTTTTCAAAAACCCTAACCACAACCATTTCTTACTTCTTCCTGTCGGGGCACAGCGAAAATAAACCCAAGAAATCAGAGAACACCTCAGAGAAAAGTCACAATAGCAAAGACACACTACAAGAAAAAAGGACATTCTTGATAGTTATTTCCCGTCAAGAAAGGATTATCTTAACGGTTATGGATCCATCAACTAGGCTAGAGTCAAGAAAAGTCTGTCATTTTTCTTGACGGTTGTTGGATTCGTTTTTCTTGACGATTTTAAACCGTCAAGTAAGAAAATTTTCTTGATCATCTTTAGCCGTTAATGAAACATTTAAAAAAAAAACCGTCAAGGTAGATGAAAATTTTCTTGACTCTGGCCTACATGACGGGTATTAACTGTCAAGAAAACCATTTCTTGACATGAAAAAACCGTCAAGAGAAGCTGATTTTTGTTTAACCAAAACTATGTTTATAATTATATAGTATATCCTTCCATTGCCAATTACTGAACACACACGCATAAAATTAACATAATCCAGAACATCACAAACATCAAATAACTATATAATACTTATAAATATTAAATTAACAAATATGTGTTTGTACATCGCTAACATCCAACACATATCCAAATAAACCAAAATATATGGTTTTTTTACAATATCTTAAACATCTAAAACCTATATATGCAAGTAAACCAAAATATACGACGCCTTGCCTAACTATATAAGAAAATATTTGAACCCAAAGCGCATCCCATCAAAGCCTTCATTTTCAATGTTGTTTATGAGAGAACAAAAGCACAAGTTACCAATTGATATTAAAATCATGAACATGGTGTAGAATTATAATGGAAGTTCTTTATAGAGCAAATGACAAGAAAGAGAGGGTATAGATGAATGTTGAAACAAGCCAAAACACATGAATGTGAACACCACATTTATAATTTTCCATATAAAATTGACAAGCAAATGCCCAAGAACTCAAAAACAGAGAACAAAACAATTGTCCATGTTTTCAAGACTGGTTACTAACATGACACAACCTTCTATGGGTTGTTAAATTTGTACTGGAGTCAGCTTTTAGCAAGAGAAGGACATGCCACAAGCTTCAAAGCGCAAATTGGCAGGTTTGAAGACCAACCTTCTTCGGTCATCCATATCAAGTTCCCGCAACCAAGGAACTACAACTCCAAGTTCACAAACAAGGAAGTTGTAGAGAAGAGGTAAAGATGATAATATACTATGTACTAGAAAGTGGACAACTAGGGAACCATGGCCCCTGCAAAAACAAATCCATCTAGTGTACCACCTAGGCTATCTAGCGTAGGCAACCCAACCCGTTTTAGATAGTAGGTGCCAGGATAAGACCTGCCTTCGCCTTAGACAACTTAGACCCTCCCTTAACTCGCCTAGGTACCATTTAACTAGCTTGTCTAGGCAACATAACTATGAATGACGATTCTCCTATTCTCTTACTCTTCTTTAAGATAAGTGAATGATTGATGAATAATAGTTGGTTCACTTTTTAGTTCCATTACAACTGTCTAAATTGCTTAAATTAAACCATTGATTTTTTTTTTCTGTTTAAATTGCTTAAATTACCCAACGGAACAGATAACTGCACACAATACCCTCATAAGTGTAAGGTAAGACATGAGAGATGCACCTAATGTATTCCAGTTCATAGTTTGTTAAAATAAAGGATATCCACTTTTTCCAATAATGAACGGTCACGCACTAGGGTGCGATAAGCAAGCTTTTTCTTAATTTCAATGAGGAACAGGAATATGAAGTTTGATTCTAATTGAGGCCATGAATCTAAATTCTGCAAGTTTCATCAATGCAATGTTTATGTCTTAGATGATGACTTTATACAAAGAATCACAAATATAAGAACTTTAATGATAATAATATCCAATATATATAGTTTATCTGTTGAAAGTCCAAACTCTTAACAGAAAAAATACAAGAAAACTCTGTAGTAGTAGTGACGATCAAACTTATTCACTAATTTGGACATGAAAAACCTTACCTGAACAGTGTCCAGAATTGATTTCTTCACTTCCTCGAGCCCACCACCATCTTCCCATTTTATTTTGGGTACCTAAAGCATTCAAAATTACAATTGCCATGTTCAAATTCTACAAATGAGTAAAAGAAACATTTTAGAAGGGCATATGGGGGAAAGAAACATATTTTTGAGTTATGAATTCAAAAAATGCACTTGCTTAAATGTTTCAAAGTTCTTCCACAACATCTGGAATAGAGAAATGCTTGTATTGGGAGATGAGAAGGGGTGAATGTGTGTGTGTGGAAGTTCGGGATTCGTGATTGGAGTGCCTTGGGTTATTCAATAACCAGTTATTAGTTTAAGCCCAAAGAGTCGAGTTTGGTAAAGGGATTTTTCAAAACAAGGCATGTCACATGGCCTCGTGCTACTGCCAAAACCTTCACATGGTAGAGAAAAAGACTTGTGAGCTAAGAATGTGGAGAGAATCACTTATTCAGAATGACAAAGTCTCCACTTTCATGTCATGGCTCTTTGCCTATAGTATCAGTAGCCTTTAATGGTAAATCAATATCCTTGCTTGGTCTATAAAAGACAATCACAAGCATATGTAATGAAGAGGAAACTTCACTTAGTACCTAAACAAAGTTAAAGAAAATAGTTCTAAGTTCATACAGGGTACGCAATGTTTGAACCTTGCCTTCTCTCCTCTACTAGGTGTGCTTTGAGGAGTCACTCTCAGACCACCATTCTCTTATCATCAAAAGAAGATGACATCACGAAACCGAGAATTCCCTTATCGTAATGGGGCCAGCTATGCAGCATAAGAAACCATCATAATAAGAAAATTACATAACAGAATTGACAAAGTTTCTACAACAGAAATTTGACTTGGCATCAACCCTTAAGTGTTGGTAGCGGACTGACTCTGCCATACCATGAAACCTAGACAGCCAGTTTTGATAACTAGCTAGATCTACCTTTTGGATATGCAGTTTAAGTTCATCCAGTCAGGGAACACCCTCCAAGTTCCGTAGACTATATTATGAGACCTCATTACCTAACATCATCAGCTATTTCCATATAAACGATTTAAAACTTTGCATGTTGTTCAAATAAAAACGTACAGCTGAAAGAAACAGAAGTATCTAACAGAAAAAATCTATAGCAGCAGGTAAAATTGTGCACTTTCCTGGAAGAAATCCGAAATGCTCCGCATTAAATTGCACATAGACATCACCTTTCCCTGTTACCTCAACAACTTCGATGGACTTCACACTGTAACAGTAACAACAACAAAAAAAGAATACACGATGAGGGGTCCGATCAACATGAATGTTTAAAGGCATAAAGTGAACATATGCTTCACAGACCAAAATAAGTTGATGCTTCAGAAAATGATGATAACTTATTTTTCAGGAAAGAATAAAAGTTTACCTCCTTGTGCATACATTTGGCTCTGATAGATGTGTCCCTCTGTACAGCTTATGTAGTTTAAAGACAAATTCATACCATTTGAGGTCTTGAAGAATAACCACCTGATACCGGCTAATTAAGTTCAGTATGCTCCTTCTAAGTTATGCTGTTTTGAGTTAGAGAAATAAGCTTATGAAAGAATATCTTATTAGAAAAACGAGAAGCACCTCAAAGGCTCCAGTAGTAGGATTAGCTGTCGGAGTAATCTTCATGCCACAACCAAAATATTTGGCATTTCCGATGCAGATAGCCGTGACTTTATGACACAGCTCCCATCCTCCCTCGTCAACCTGCAATATGATATAGTGCATGGCTGAAGAAGGAAAGTTATGAGGGTAGCAAGCCCTTACGCTTAGGTAACAGAGTGCTTCTTACTAAAGGACCTGAAAATAGCACTGACCTTGATTTTCATGTCTAGATTATCATGCCCAATAAAGGATTTCAAAGCCCCTATGACGTAACATAGCTTTCCAAATGTTTTATAATTTGTGGCATAATAACCTGCCTTAGCACTCCTGCAAGTTTCACAAATATATATATCATATATAAATGAGCTAATTATCGGCAAATTACTCTCACCAATACCAAGTTTGTGAAGCAACTCGAGGATCTTACAAATGAATATCAACGACGTTTATGAAGAAATGCTTCTCTCTGCTATTTGCAGTCAAAACACCCACATAAATTTTAGATCTTATTCCTGCATAAATATTTCGCACATAATAGGTTATGCTTCTTATACTCATAACTTTAATTACGCAGTAGAGGATTTCATCAAGTAGTCACATAGAATACAATGCCAATAGCAGTTACATGACAACTTAAAGACATAAGCATGCATTCTTCAATAGTATGTTAGCAAACTAAGCTTATATCATTACATTGGTAAAGAGATTTGGTAACATACAATAATATCATTTCACAAATATCTAAAGAAAAACATAATTGCAGAAAACTTGCTTCCAAGCATGAAAATGACATTGTTCAGGAAAAGTTGGAGATAAAAACCAATCAATCGAATAAAGAAAGATCTAGAGAAGGATAGGGGATAAAGCTGTCGAGAGTAATATGTACCAAGAGTTCAAAGTGCAGACTAAAATGGCCACATTTAGATTTGGATGAATCCTCGCAAGCAGCCCACCGTTTTGTTAGTTTCTTCTTGGACAATATTGGATAGTGAATCTAATGGTGCATCCGCACAACGCTTGAGTTTTATGTTAGAACCGGAACGACAAATATAACCACCGACTAATAACTACCACACTCTGAAATGAGATTTATTATGGATTCAGATTTATTTTTTCATTAACGAGCCATTATTTATTAAACCAGAAAGTTAGATAAATTAGTAGAATATAACATTCAGAATATCAATATTTTCAATGCAATTCGACAAGTTGCATTGAAAACTTTGCAAGAGACGGTGTCATTTGTAGTTTAACCTGTACAAAGAAAATATACGATGACTAGTTAAACCCCAAATGGGCACAATGATAGGAAAATGAGACCTTCACTTGCAAATTTTACCAAACACCTTAACTACAACAATTTAGAATCAATTTGGTTTCGTGCCCAACAATCAAACACTGATACCTTGTACC
This sequence comes from Iris pallida, assembly GCA_029216955.1. Classification (NCBI taxonomy): domain Eukaryota; kingdom Viridiplantae; phylum Streptophyta; class Magnoliopsida; order Asparagales; family Iridaceae; genus Iris; species Iris pallida. Next base: position 13,898,729 of record JANAVB010036020.1, read on the forward strand.
AAATACCATAGCCACAACTATGAAGAACCCATTTGGCTTCTTCCAACTAATCAAACACCGGCAACAACCAATATATTCCACAAAAATAAATAAGGGATCATTAATGAAAGTAAAAGGTAATCCCTTGCATTATATCAAACACCTTAGCTGCAACAACAAAGAACCGATTTTGATTTATGTCCATCAACGCAAAAATCAACAGCAACACATATATATGTAATTAAACAACAAAAAAAAGGAGGAAAACAGATGGGTACCTCTTGGAGAGCAGCGGAAGGATTCCCCTGGTCGATGAGCTGTCGAGCGGTGGCGAGGAGGGACCGGATGCTGTCGACGTGGCCGTTTCCTATCTTTTTTGAGGAGTTTGTAAGACATGAAACCCTATATCTTTAGGGTTAGGGTTTTCTACCAGTATGTTTTTGCTCTCGATTTGGGAATGGAGCTCTCACCGACGATAGTTGATCCAACAGAGCTTACGAGCGTTATGGACGATGATCTCCTCCTCTTTGAATTAGAACGAAGTGTGGTGGAGGTCAGCCATGGCGGAGAAGAGCTCGAAGGGACGAGGTGAAAGAATGGTGATGGAGGAAAAAAACAGGACGAGGAGGTTGGAGGGTTGGTGAAATCCTAATTTGGAGGAATTACTCAGTGACATGGCCTTATTTGAGGATGGAAAGGGATTTTTGAGAGGATTTAGGCAAATGTTAAAGGTCATCCCTTTTTTACTAAGGTCCACCAACTTAAAACTTTAAATTTTTTTTACAAATTTGCCATTTTGAAAACACTAAGGGCCACCCCACTTCTGTCAATTGAGGACTGCAGGACTTGCCTGCAGTCCAAAGTGAACGAAAATCAATCCAAGTGGCTCGCCCCTCCCCTCTCCGCCTCCCTCGACCCCTCCACCGGCAACATCCTCGCCCGCGGCTCCCAGGACATGAAGTGCGTCGGCCTCCAGTACCTCGAAGCCGTCCGCCGCCTCCTCGCCCGGGGCTTCTCCCCCCTCCGCACCATCTACCTCTCCTTCGTCCCCGACGAGGAGGTCGGCGGACACGACGGCGCCAAACTGTTCTCCGAGTCCGAAATATTCGGGTAGATGAACGTGAGGGTGGTGCTTAACGAGGGGCTGGCGTCGCCTGGGGAGGAGTACAGGGTCTTCTACGGGAAGAGGTGCCCGTGGTGGACGACGATCAGGGCGACGGGCCGGCCGGGGCATGGGGCCAAGCTGTACGATGGGAGCGCCGCGGAGAACCTGGCGAGGAGCCTGGAGAACGTCATGAGGTTCAGGAGGAGCCAGCTGGACAGGGTCAAGAGCGGGGAGGTGGCGGAGGGGGAGGCCATATCGGTCAATCTTGTTTACTTGAAGGCCGGCACGTCCACACCCACTGCAGTGACTGCAGGCTTGCCTGCAGTCCCAAGTGAATAAAGGACTGCAGTGCTGGCCTGCAGTCCTTGAGCTTCTCGACCCAGGCCTTGGCCCCGTCCCACGCTCGCCGTCACCGCTCGGCGGTGGTGGTCACACTCTTCGTCACCGCGCTCGGCGGGGGAGAGGGTGTTGCGCGGGGGAGAGGCGGGGGAGAGGGTGCTGTGCGGGGGCTTCGGGTCGACGGTGGCGGGGAGAGGGAGGCTGTCAGCTTCCTCCTCTTGGTGGCCCTTACTAAATCACTTAACAATAGGTTGCCCTTAGTAAAATTTAGAAATGGTCATGGTTGCCCTTAGTAGGATGGTTGCCCTTAGTAAGTTGGGTGTGGCCTTTAACATTTGCCAGGATTTATGAGAGATCGAGAGAGAGTTTGTTGTCTTCCCCCATATAAAAAAAATCAATAAATATAAAAAGTTTAAAAAATTATTATACTGGCCAATTTTTTTGCACATATATTAAATAACGATTATCATCAATCTGTCAATAAAAAAATAAAGTTTCTTCACAAATTCTCTAAAATCGTCAACTATTATGGTAAAAATTTATCAAATTGACATAAAATGTGTGCTTTCTTGACGTGTACCTAAAACCGTTAAGATAACCCCTTTTCTTGGCAGTTTTTCACGATCGTCAAAAAATAAACCATCACGAAAAGCAATTTTTCTTATAGTGACAATGATTTATGTGGTTCGGCCAAGTTGCATAATTCCACAGACGAGGGTGATTTATTTCCATTATGAAGAAGAAAAAGAATTCCAATAGCTTTCAACACTTCTCTCCTTGCACTCAAGAACTCTCTACCACAAAGATTAAAAAAATCTGAAACTTTTGTGTTGAACTTATTCAACAACTTTAGCTCTCTTGTGTTGAACTTTATTCAACAACTTTCATTGAGTACATGAATGAGATGTCTCAAGGAGAACCATTATACCCCTTTATAGCATGACATGTGGCCATATATGGAAATCCAATATATAGGCTCACCATATATTAGAAATCAATATATGGAGATATCTCATATATGGAAACCAAATAAATATGGAAAACCAATCAAATATATGGTCAAAATCCAAAAAAAAAAGAAAAAGATCATAGGCCTATTTTTGGACATATGTCTTCATATCTCTACCTCGACAAAATTTCCCCACAAAATCAAGCTGACACACTTCTCCACCGCACAACTTCACCATATCAACCACTCGTCAATCCGCCTCTAAAGCTCTCAAGCAATAGGTAGGACTTGGAGCAAGTCCAAGCAATGTTAGAACTTAGCTCCGGAAACAACTTTAGTCAACATATCAACAGGGTTTTCCTTGATATGCACCTTTTCAAGTGCAATGTCACCGTCTTCGACAACATCCCGTATGAAGTGGTAGCGAACATCAATATGTTTGGTGTCACGCCCCAGAACCAGAATACTGGAGAGCGGGGGAATGATTCAGCCAGCTACGTATTACGGGTAGATGAATACCGTATAATAAGATCAATGCTGTCTAACCAGACGAGGGGGTGCATACTACATGAAAGTCTTATTATGGTCACTTCACATCTATTGTCTCAATCATTCAAACAAGAAGCAAAAATAGAGAACATGTAAGATAAAGCAGTAAGGCGTCCCAAACGCTTAGTCAAAATGTCCTTGAGATCTGGCTTTACAAAACATAGCCAGATGGTATAGTAACATATACACAATTGTTATCAGCTGCAGTCTGACTTAATTACAATTATACAAAAGTAAGTGCAAGACAATCCGACTAACATGTCGGTGCCAAACTGCTAAGTATGAAGTAAATAACAAAACGAGCGGTGGAGTAAGGAACCCACTCGAGTCCTCCTGCGTTCATCCCTCTAGTATTGACCATCTTGGAGGTAGAAGTAAGCTGAATCCTCGAGAACCGGCTCTAAATCTGGCCATGCAAAACCAGAGAGGTTAGACCTCTAATAGCAAGTACCACAAGGGAGCACGATATGAAGGATTAAACCAGTAAGTAAGAGAATATAATAATAGACCTCTGCTTTCCACTAGGATTCACATAACATTACGACACTTCGAACCAACCTCCCAACCAAACAAGGACAGAAGTTGGCCCGTCATGTCGTGACATTCTGATCATCTCAGTTAGGCAACAGAGTAGGTACAGTACACAAACAAATCATCTTGAACGGCCAATCAACTCCTACGGCTTGCTATTGTGAGTCCCAAGTTATCCTGGAATTATGCAAATAGAGATTCCTCAGTTCTTACTATGTGCGAGCAAGGCTAGTCTATCCAGTCAATCAATTGTGCCAATCATGTAATTAGACGAGTCCCAGCGGGACGCCCGCCGTTAATATACCATGTACACTTTAATAATATAAGCAGATACCGTTCCCTGCCCGTGTGACAGATTTACATTATCTGTGGGAACCAGCCGGCCTGTCGGGCACTTAATAGTCCCAAGAGGGCTGCCATGTAAGAACTCGGGAATCCATTCTCTCCATGCCATCATTATTTTATTTAACTTAATAGTCTCTATGTTAAGCGAAATCCCATGCCGTGGATCATGGTCATTCAAATGAGTACCTTCGTACGGGGTACGATATGCACAACTCTGCAACGTTACCCGTGCGGTTAGGTTGTAGGTCTTACATAGCATAATGCAATAATCAAACTAACCACAGAATAATTATGCCTTGACCATAAAGTACACATACTGTTTTTGTAAGGTAAATAAATAACTAAATAAATAAATAAATAATTTGAAGCCTGCATGTGCCTGTATGTCAATATTCGGGATCGGCTAATCGATTATAATAGTTCATAACATGAACATGTCTCATTCAATCAATTCAATAAGACGACTAGCCAGTCTCTTAGTTCCAACAAGGAACGCATGATCAATTATTAGTCAATGTCACAATCATTATCAATGGTGACAAGGCATGAAAATCAAATAGTATTCAGTGGAGTCGAGTCTACGACTCTCAGGGTTAAGTTCCAGTCATACTGGGTATCCATGGATCAATCAGGACACAAGGTGCCTTCCACATAACAATCTGTATTAACATGCCAAGATTATCGAGTTCATAAAAGGGCGTAAGGATATAATAGAAGAATTATCATGCCATCATTAAAGGAATAAATTATAGAACAAATAGAAACACCCAGGTCAGGAAGTCACGCCAACAAGTCTATGCTAAGGCCAACAAGTCATGCTAAGTCTAGCAGGTAGGAGTGAGCGTATAAACAGCGTGAGCGTGAAAAGTGGTTCACGTTGGCACGCACAGCGTGAGCGTGAAGGAAAATTCACGCACTCATAACGTGAGCGTGAAAAGTAACTCACGCACGCACAGCGTGAGCGTAACTCAAAATTCACGCTAACACGTAAAGGCGTGTACGTGACTAAAAATTCACGCTGGCACGTAAGAACGTGAGCGTGACTAAAAATTCACGCTGACACGCAAGAACGTGAGCGTGACTCAAAATTCACGCTAACACGTAAAGACGTGAGCGTGACTAAAAATTCACGCTAACACGTAAGAACGTGAGCGTGACTAAAAATTTACGCACGCACGTAAAGACGTGAGCGTGACTAAAAATTCACGCACGCACGTAAAGACGTGAGCGTGACTAAAAATTCACGCTGGCACGTAAAGACGTGAGCGTGACTAAAAATTCACGCTGGCACGTAAGAACGTGAGCGTGACTGAACCTTCGTTCCAAGCCAGAAATGAAGTTCCCAGGGTTCAGAATGGTGAAGAATGAGAAGCTCTGCCACACGAACCATCTATTCTGAAAAGCACGCTAGGTTGGGATATCAAAACCCATGAACAACCGAGAATGCTGCTACTTAGATCTAGAAGAAACAAGCCAAAGAAATCAAAAATGCTAAGTAGTAAACTCTCTTAGAATCATGAGAGGAAGAAAAATGAACCATAAAAATGGTTCTCAAGTGGAAGCAAGAAGCAAGATGTACTTGCCTGCTGTTGGTTGGTGGAGAGAGTGATGAGGAAGAAGAAGAAGTAATGGTGTGAGGAGAGAGAAGGAGATGGGGGCTTTAAATAGGAAGGGTGGTGGTAGGTGGGGGTTTGTGAGGGTTCGGTTCATGTGAACCACCAATAAACCCAACCAAGCCGAACCCAAAGCAAGACTAAAGCAGAGAATAACAGCAGAAAGTAAAATACAGAAATAAAATGCAGGAATAAAATTGCAAAAAATAAAATACAGATAATTAATTAACATGAAATTAAAGGAATTTAAATACAGGATAATACATGATAAATACTAAATAAATATATATGAGTTGTACATTATAAAAATACGCATTCTGGGAACGGAGAGTGACATCTCTACCCACCTTAGAAAAATTTCGTCCTCGAAATTTCAAATCCAAGCAGGTAGAAATATCGGAGCTAAACTAATACAAGCAATTCTAGTGAGCAAGCAATCATTTTTACCATATCAAAAGCAAGTACTATATATGTAAATTTATCAATCCATGATATCAAGTAGCTCTACCCATAAGGTGATAAGCATGAAGAATCAGGACAATCAAGGTATACTGAAAGAGATATATATTGCGAGTCAAATAGGTGTGGATACCGTGATCGGATATCATCCTCACGTTCCCACGTTGACTCTCCCAAGGAGTGATGACCCCAAGCAACACGGACAAGACTAATTGTTCGGTTCTTAAGTATCTTCTCTCTTCGGTCCAAAATGGACACAGGCTGTTTCTCGTAAGACAGGTTGGTACCAACAACCAGCTCCGAATGATCGAGGATATGGCTTGAGTCCGATACATACCTACGTAATTGAGATACATGAAACACGTCATGCACCTCTCGTAACGAAGGTGGAAGGGATAAACGATAAGCAACATCGCCTATCCGATCAAGGATAACAAATGGGCCCACGTACCGCGGACTCAATTTTCTGCGAACGCCAAATCTAATGACCCCACGAGTAGGTGAGATCCGCAAGAATACGTGGTCCCCAACAGAGAACTCTAACGGCCTACGATGCTGGTCCGCCCAATGACGATGCCGGTCCTGCGCAACTCGAAGTCGCTCTCTAATTCCCTTAACCACTTCAACCGTCTGAACAATCATTTCTGGGCCTAACATCTTCCTCTCTCCGATATCATCCCATGCAAGCGGCGACCTGCACTTCTTACCATATAGTGCTTCAAATGGCGCCATATGGATACTGGCTTGATAACTATTGTTGTATGAGAACTCGACTAAGTGCAGGTGACTCTCCCAAGACCCTCCAAAATCTAGAGTGCAAGCTCGTAACATGTCTTCTAAAGTCTGAATCGTTCTTTCTGATTGCCCATCCGTCTGCGGATGGTAGGCCGTGCTAAACCTTAACTTGGCACCCAGACTATGATGCAAGCTCTTCCAGAAATATGATGTAAAGCGGGTATCTCGGTCCGACACAATACTAACAGGGACTCCATGCTGTCTGACTATCTGTTGCATATACAACTCTGCCAACTTTTCTGTAGATTACCCTACTCTGAAAGGAAGAAAGTGTGCTACCTTCGTAAGTCGGTCTACTATTACCCAAATAGCGTCCTTACCACTTGATGATCTCGGTAAACCGGTCACAAAGTCCATTGTAATATGCTTCCATTTCCATTCCGGAATAGGAAGCGGTTGCAATAACCCAGATGGCCTCTGCTGTTCTGCCTTCACTTGCTGACATACCAAGCAACGGGAAACAAATCTAGCTATCTCCCTCTTCATCCCGTTCCACCAGAAATGCTGCTTGATATCTTGGTACATCTTGGTCCCTCCAGGATGAATAGAATACTGAGAACTGTGAGCTTCTGCCATAACCTCCTGTCTGATATCTCCACTAGGCACACATAGACGTGATCCAAACCTAAGTATACCATCTTCATGAATCCTCATCTCCTTCCTGAGTCCTGACTCACATTCTGCCCTAAGCTTCTGAATCCTTGGGTCCTGTGTCTGAGCTGCCTTGATTCTGCCTACCAAGTCGGATTGAACTTGCAGACTTGTTAGAACTCCTACATCACTAGGAAGTATAACTTCGATGCCCATCTCCTGAAGGTCTTCTAAGATATGCCTCTGTGTTGTCAACATAAATGCGCCGCCTCTCCTACTGAGAGCGTCTGCTACTATATTAGCCTTGCCTGGATGATACTGAAGCTCCACGTCATAATCCTTGATCAACTCCAGCCATCTTCTCTGCCTCATGTTTAGTTCCTTCTGAGTAAAGATGTACTTCAGACTTTTATGGTCTGTGTACATGTCCACTCGGTCACCATATAAGTAATGCCTCCATAGCTTCAGAGCAAACACTACTGTCGCTAACTCCAAATCATGAGTCGGGTAATTCTTCTCGTGGTCCCGAAGCTGCCTAGATGCATATGCTATCACCTTTTCATGTTGCATAAGGACACATCCAAGTCCTTTACCTGACGCATCACAATATACTGTAAAACCTCCGGGTCCAACTGGCAATGTAAGAATAGGTGCTGATATCAACTTCTGCTTCAAAGTCTCGAATGATGCCTGACATTCTGCCGATCAAACGAATGGTACATCCTTCCGGGTCAAGCGGATCATGGGTGCTGAAAGCCTTGCAAAGTCTGACACAAACCTTCTATAATATCCTGTCAATCCCAAGAAACTTCGCACATCTGCTACGGTCTTGGGTACTGGCCAACTTTCTACTGCTTCTATCTTCTTGGGATTTACTACTACTCCAGCTCCTGATATGATGTAACCCAAAAATGAAATATGATCCGACCAAAACTCACGCTTGCTGAGCTTGGCATACAACTGGTTCTCTCTCAGAACCTGTAACTTTCCTGAGGTGGTCTTCATGCTCCTCTTCACTAGCAGAGTATACGAGAATGTCGTCAAGAAACACAACGACAAACTGGTCTAAGTATGGCATAAAGATGCGATTCATCAAATCCATGAATATTGCTGGAGCATTGGTCAAACCAAACGGCATTACTAAGAATTCATAATGCCCATACTTCGACCTAAATGCTGTCTTGGTAATATCTTCCTTCCGAACCCTCACCTGATGGTACCCTGAACGAAGATCTATCTTGGAGAAAACTCTAGCTTTGCTCAACTGATCAAATAAGTCGTCGATCCTGGGTAATGGGTACTTGTTCTTCACTGTTGCCGCGTTAAGCTTCCTGTAGTCAATGCACAATCTGGATGACCCATTCTTCTTTCCCATAAGTACCACTGGTACTGCCCATGGTGACACGCTAGCTTGGATGAACTTCTTCTCCTTTAGTTCCTCTATATGCTGATATACCTTGGCCTGCTCTGAATCCGCCATTCTGTAAACTCGATCTGATATCGGTTTAATTCCAGGTGCCAATTCTATACTGAACTTAATATCTCTAACCGGTGGTAGACCTGGAAGTTCTTCAGAAAATATGTCTAGAAACTCTTCAACTACCTTCGGAATCTGAACTTCTTCCATTGCCGCTATTACTCCCTGCTCTTGTTGAGTTGCCTCTGATCTGACTAAGGTGAACCGTTTCATGCCTGGAATATCAAAAGATACACTCCCTCTACGACAATCTATTGTCGTATGACTGTCTTTCAGCCAGTCCATGCCTAAGATAACGTCAAAATTTCCAACAGGAAATTATATCAACCGGGCGGGTAAGGAATGCCCGCAAACTACAACGCTACATGCTAAAATAACTCTACTAACTCCTACGAGCCCATTACCAGTGAGTATATTCAACCTCCCTGGCAATGCCTCGAACTCCATTCCTAGTCGTGTCGCAAATTGTGCAGATATAAATGAATGAGATGCTCCCGAATCAAACAATGCTACTGCGGGATATGAGACGACGAGAATGTTACCTGCCACAACATCTTCCGATGCCAATGCCTCCTCCAAGGATAGAGTGAATGCTTGCCCTCGACCTCCTTGCTGGTTTCCATGCTGCGGTCTAGCCTGATGCTGTTGCTGGCCCCTTCCTTGATGATGCTGGGGTGGTCTATGCTGGTGTTGCTGTATCGGCGGCCCCTGCTGCCGAAACATCTGAGCCTGCGGCATTAATAGACGCTGTGCCAACGGCCTTACTGCCACCGCTGGTCCTCGATACTGGCCTGCCCCTGGTACTGGCAGAGCAGGAAACTGCTGCCCTGGTCCTCCTGACCTCGAATTCATGGGACATGTGGTAACCCGATGGTCTGGATTTTCACATATCAGACACAGTCCATTCAATGTCCGACAGACATCTCTAGTGTGCCCCATCTTCCCACAATAAGTACAGCCCGTCGGGGGTTGCTGGTTCTTCCTCTGTTGCTGTTGTTGCTGCCTGGGTGGTGGTGCTGGTCATCGTATCGCCACATCGTGGATACGAATGCCAGTGGTTGGTGCTGTTGTTCGGGGTGCTGCTCCCCCTCCTCCTTCAATCTGACTGTGGGACCTCTTCTGACCCCCAGTCCTTGTCGTAAGCCTCTGAATGGTGATCTCATGTCTTCGAGTTGCCGTCAATACTTCGTCAAAAGTCTGGTAATTGTGCCCCTCTATCAATTACAAGAGTTCAAGATGAAACCCTTGCTGAAACCTCATGGCCCTCTGGCTCTCTGTTGCTACCATCTCTGGGGCGAATCTACTCAATCTGCAGAACTCTGCTGCATAAGCATCTACCGTCTTGCCGGCCTGCTTAAGGTTGATAAACGATCTGTTGTAGCTAAAACCGTGCCACAACTCCATAGTACTTTGTCTTGAATCTTGCAGTGAAATCATCCCAAGCCACAGGACGTCTGATGTCCACTTCCTCTGATTTCTACCAATCACGTGCGAGATCCTGAAGTAACAACTTCACTAGATCCACACGTTCTTCTGCCGGTACCTTAGCTGCTGTCAGAATAGCCTCAATATCCTTAAGCCATGCATCTGCTGAGATGGCATCCTCCGTGCCCTCAAAACGGCAGGGGTTGTACTTGCAAAACCTGGCTGATGCTCCTGAATCAGTCCTCACTCCTCTTTCCAACGCCGTCTGCAATCCTTGGTTGAGCAACACATTCTGCTCTTGTAGTTGAGTGTGCATGCGCTTGTCACGCATCACTTATCGTACCCACTGATCACGCTCACGCTTACCAGAGTGTACTACTTTTTACGCTCGCTCCTTCATGCCAGACTTGGCGTACTTTTCACGCATACGATTCTTGCGTGACTTTTGGACTTAGCTTAGACTTGTTAGCATGACTTCCTGACTTGGGAGTTTTATTTGTTCTATATTTTATTCATTTAATGTTGGCATGATAATTCCCTATTATATCCTTACGCCTTTTTGCATGAACCCGAAAATCTTAGCATGTTAATATTTTAATACCTATGGTTGTGTATTAGTGCCAAGTGTCTGGATTGGTATATGGATATCCAGTGAGACTGTAATTTGACCTTGAGAGTTATAGACTCAACCCTATTTAATGCTAATGACTTTCATGCCTTGTCACCATTAATGACGATGGTTATCTTGACTAATTTGATCATGCGTTCCTAGTTGGAACTAAGAGACTGGCTAGTCGTCTTATTGAAATAAATGAATGAGACACGTTCATGTTATGAACTATTGCAATCGACTGGCTGATCCCAAAATATTGACATACATGCACATGCAGGCTTCAATTTATTTATTTATTTATTTATTTATTTATTTATTTTCTACAAAAGAAGCATGTGTACTTTATGGTCAAGGCATGATTACCGTGGTTAGATTTGATTGTTGTATTACGCTATGTAAGACCTGCAACCTAACCGTACTGGTATCGTTGTAGAGTTGTGCATATCGTATCCCGTACGAAAGTACTCATTTGAATGACCATGATCCACGGCATGGGACTTCACTCAACGTAGAGACTATAAAGTTAAATAAAATAATGATGGCATGGAGAGAATGGATTCCCGAGTTCTTACATGGCAGCCCCCTTGGGACTATTAAGTGCCCGACGGGCCGGCTGGTTCCCATAGATACTGTAGATCTGTCACACGGGCAGGGAACGATATCTGCTTATATTATTGTACATGCTATAACGGCGAGCGTCCCACTGGGACTCGTCTAACTACATGATTGGCGTAATTGATTGATTGGATAGACTAGCCTTGCTTGCACATAGTAAGAACTGAGGAATCCCTATATTGCATAATTCCAGGATAACTTGGGACTCACAATAGCAAGCCGTAGGATTTGATTGGCCATTCAAGATGATTTGTTTGTGTACTGTACTACTCTGTTACCTAACTGGGATGATCAGAATGTCAGGACATGACGGGCCAACTTCTATCCTTGTTTGGTTGGGAGGTTGGTTCGAAGTATCGTGATGTAATGTGAATCTTAGTAGCAAGCAGAGATCTATTATTATATTCTTTTACTTACTGGTTTTAGTTCTCATATCGTGCTCCCTTGTGGTACTTGCTATTAGAGGTCTAACCTCTCTGGTTTTGCATGGCCAGATTTAGAGCCAGTTCCCGAGGACTCAGCGTACTTCCACCTCCAGGATGGTCAATACTAGAGGCATGATTGCAGGAGGACTCGAGTGGGTTCCTTACTTCACCGCTCGTTTTGTTATTTACCTTTATACTTAGCCGTTTGGCACCGACATGTTAGTCGGATTATTTTGTACTTACTTTTACATGATTGTAATTAAGTCAGACTGCAGCTGATAACAATTGTGTATACTTGCTATATCATCTGGCTATATTTTGTAAAGCCAGATCTCAAGAACATTTTGACTGAGCGTTTGGGACGCCTTACTGCTTTATCTTACATGTTCTCTATTACTGTTTTCTTGTTTGAATGATTGAGACAATAGATGTGAAATGACCATAGTAAGACCTTTATGTAGTATGCACCCCCTCGTCTGGTTAGACATCATTGATCGTATTATACGGTATTCATCTACCCGTAATACGTAGCTGGCTGAGTCATTCCCCCGCTCTCCAGTATTCTGGTTCTGGGGCGTGACAGCGCTGCTGGGCCAACATCTGATGTTGCTGAGTAGCCATCATTCCTCTCATGATCTCCAGAAGGGCTGGTGTGTCCACTTGGATAGGTGGAACTGTTGGTGGTGGTGGAACATCCGGATACTGCGATCCAGCTGTTGCTTCCACTATCACTTCTTCCTGGGTAGTTTCCTGGGGTGAGACTGGCCCTTGTTGCTGACCAACCTGGTCATGTTGTCCATGTGGCCCCTACTGTTGTCCAGCTCTGACCGATACGGACGAAGTGCCCCTAAGAAAGGGGACAAGAGAACAATTAAACAACCGAACATGAAGGATCAATGAAGTCAAAGGATACCGAAATGTCAAGCAAGGGTTGAGAGTAACGAATCATGAGATCAAGGGAGGACACGTGTGATTGAGACATCCTATAAATCAAAACACCCCACAAGTCTGAAATCAGACCTGCATGGGCCACCACTAAAACCTTGTCACGCCCCAGAACCAGAATACTGGAGAGCGGGGGAATGACTCAGCCAGCTACGTATTACGGGTAGATGAATACCGTATAATACGATCAATGCTGTCTAACCAGACGAGGGGGTGCATACTACATAAAAGTCTTACTATGGTCACTTCACATCTATTGTCTCAATCATTCAAACAAGAAGCAAAAATAGAGAACATATACGATAAAGCAGTAAGGCGTCCCAAACGCTTAGTCAAAATGTCCTTGAGATCTGGCTTTACAAAACATAGCCAGATGGTATAGTAATATATACACAATTGTTATCAGCTGCAGTCTGACTTAACTACAATTATGCAAAAGTAAGTGCAAGACAATCCGACTAACATGTCGGTGCCAAACGACTAAGTATGAAGTAAATAACAAAACGAGCGGTGGAGTAAGGAACCCACTCGAGTCCTCCTGCGATCGTCCCTCTAGTATTGACCATCTTGGAGGTAGAAGTAAGCTGAATCCTCGAGAAACGGCTCTAAATCTGGCCATGCAAAACCAGAGAGGTTAGACCTCTAATAGCAAGTACCACAAGGGAGCACGATATGAAGGATTAAACCAGTAAGTAAGAGAATATAATAATAGATCTCTGCTTTCCACTAGGATTCATATAACATCACAACACTTCGAACCAACCTCCTAACCAAACAAGGACAGAAGTTGGCCCGTATGTCCTGACATTCTGATCATCTCAGTTAGGCAACAGAGTAGGTACAGTACACAAACAAATCATCTTGAACGGCCAATCAACTCCTACGGCTTGCTATTGTGAGTCCCAAGTTATCCTGGAATTATGCAAATAGAGATTTCTTAGTTCTTACTATGTGCGAGCAAGGCTAGTCTATCCAGTCAATCAATTACGCCAATCATGTAATTAGACGAGTCCCAGCGGGATGCCCGCCGTTAATATACCATGTACACTTTAATAATATAAGCAGATACCGTTCCCTGTCCGTGTGACAGATTTACAGTATTTGTGGGAACCAGCCGGCCTGTCGGGCACTTAATAGTCCCAAGAGGGCTGCCATGTAAGAACTCGGGAATCCATTCTCTCCATGCCATCATTATTTTATTTGACTTAATAGTCTCTATGTTAAGCGAAATCCCATGCCGTGGATCATGGTCATTCAAATGAGTACCTTCGTACGGGGTACGATATGCACAACTCTGCAACGTTACCCGTGCGGTTAGGTTGTAGGTCTTACATAGCGTAATACAACAATCAAACTAACCATTGAATAATCATGCCTTGACCATAAAGTACACATGCTGTTTTTGTAAGATAAATAAATAACTAAATAAATAAATAAATAATTTGAAGCCTGCATGTGCCTGTATGTCAATATTCGGGATCGGCTAATCGATTACAATAGTTCATAACATGAACGTGTCTCATTCAATCAATTCAATAAGACGACTAGCCAGTCTCTTAGTTCCAACTAGGAACGCATGATGTCACTACCACTTTTCTAGCTTGGGAGTATTTTGGTCATTTTTGAAATTTTATGAATTATTTAGAATTATTATTTATTAATTGGACTTATTATAATTAATATGATTTTTGGTGAGTTTTAGGAGAATTGATTTTGGGCCTATAGTGGACTTTGACTTGTGTTGACTAGAAGACTAACCTAGTGACTAATCTAGGTTATGCCCACTTAGTTAAGTTAAGTAACCTTGGTTTGACCTAATTTAATGAGGTTTAAGTCATTGGAACTAGGTAGGGGTGATTTGGAGTTGTGTAGGCTAATATGGCTTATGACTTCATAAGTCATGATCAAAGACTTAGGCTTAATAGTCCATAGGCCCACACCATGAACCAACCCTAACCCTAATCAGCCCATGGCAGCCACTAAAGACCTATCACATCCTATTTAATGCATTCCAAAGTTAGGGCTAGCCTCTTCCTTAGAAATTTATTGCAAGAGAAGAAAGAGGTGAGCTCCCATCTTTAAAAATTCATAATAAATCAATTTTTATTCCTTTTTAACCCAAACAAATTGCATTGGGTTCTAAATTCTTCCTACTTTCTGTTGGCTATGAGTATTCTCAGATTTGGAAAGATTTGGAGGAGTTTCACCATTGAGAAGAACCTCACTCTTTGAGCTTTTTGGGAAGGTTTGATACATAGAGGTAACTCTCCATTTCCACCATGAAATTCTGGTTTAAGTGCATGAATAGGGAGCCCTAGACCTAACCTAACTATAGGAATAGGAAACCCTAGGTTTTCGTGTCCTTTCGTGTCCAAACAGGACACGTATCTGTGCACTGTTGAATGTGTTTGTGTAAATGCCACAGAGAACTTTTTGTGTTAATTTTCGAATTGTATTTAAATGGAAATTTGTATTGTGATGTCGCTTAACCATTTCTGTAGCTCTGAGCTAATTTCGTGCTTGTGTCGTGTCGCTAGGACACTCGTGCACGCGTACTTGGACACGCGTGCGCGTGGGAACAGTGATCCCCTGCATCTCGGGGTCTATTCTGGACACGACACGAATTGTCTCGACACAAAATTTTGGAAGATTATTGGGGCATGTTCTGTCATCCCTTTCCCCAAATTTCGTGTCAATTCGTGGTCGAGTTTGGGAAGAATTCGACGTGCACTGGGATTGCACAGTTCTGTGTACTGTCATATTTAGCCACTGATACGCAGTTATAGTTCAGGACACGACACGTTTTGACACAATGCAGACACTTGGACACAAAGACCTATACCTATTCTAGTTGGGGACACGACCACGAGACATGAAGTGTCCTGTGTCGAGTGCACGACACGCGTGCACTTGTGCACGAGACAGTGCACTGCTATGCAGTGTCTGTGCACTGTTTTGGGTTTTCTTGCGTGGACACGCCGTGTTCGGCTATGGTGGGCACGAGACACTTACATGGCACTTGTACACTATATATTTTCATTACCAACCAGTAACTTTGCAGTTTAATTAACTTCGAATCACATTTTCCCATTACCCCAATTTTTCTGAAACATATGTATTCTCAGTTTCCAGATTTTTTTAAAATATGAACTTTGACATCCTATAAACCTATTTTATACTGTTAATTGTAGGGTTTAAGACCTGAATGAAGTGTACCTACATGTTTACTAATGGTGTGTCAAATTTGAACTGATTTTATGGTTTATTGGCTTTGTTTTGGGTGTGGGGTTGACTCAAAATCTGAGTCCTTAGTTGAGGACTGTTTTGACAGTCCTATTTCAACTGAACCTATTATTTTTCCTGCATTGAACCTTTCTAAATAACTGAGTTTTAGTGGCTGTGTTAAACCTGAGGTTGTTTGAACTGAAACTGGTGAAAGTTGAACCTGGGAATGAAGCGTGTAGGGCTATTAACTGGTTTTGAGTTCAATGTTAGTTGGTTTGATTTATACACTGTTTTGTTAATGTACTCACTGATTTCCTCCTCTCTCTTTTCCTGTCACTCACTGATTTCCCCATGTTTCAGTGACACACTCTTACACACAGGTTTCATTGGACACATACACACAGTCACTCACACACACATGCTTACTCTCTCTCACCCTCTTTTTCACACTCACAACCTCCCCACATATCCTATTGTACATGCATATTATGTAATGTAAATATATATGTAATGTAGTTTGTGTGCCCTTATATAGCTAATGTAGGTATTTTTTCAATAAGTTATAGGCTATGTATTGTGTGTATGCACTATATATATATAGGTATTGCATGTATATGTGTATAGATATTTTCTCTTGTAGATATGTGGTTATGTCATATATGTAGGCATATGGATACACTAGCCTATATGTATATAGGGATATCCATATACTTTCATATGTGATATGGTATAGGTACATATGTGCTTATGGCCTATGGTGTGTCTATTAGACTAGTGGGCCTAGAATTGACTTGTGTAGTTTAGTTAGACCTAGAAATGACTTGTTAGACCTAGTTAGACTAGTTTGACTTCTAGAGTTGACCAGAGTTGACCAAGAGTTGACTTTGGTCTAAATTGACCTAGATTTATGTAGAATGCATTGATTTGCATCTTATTATCATTGTAGACTCATAGTGACTTGCACTGTTCTATAGGAGACAGACACCACTCCTCGGACAGTACTTTTCAGTTGGACACTCAGATACCAGGCGAGTACATTCTCTGATCATTTCATATCATGTTTAGGATTATATTTCCTGCTTTAGACTATCTTACTTGATGCTGACACATTGGTAATACGGATTGGTACTATATGGATCCCTTCATGAGATGTTATCCCCCTCGGGAGCATCAGATACTTTTGTCATGTGTGTTTCACTTACATCATGTATCATATGCTTCTATTATCATGAATCTTCGAGAATCAGCTAGTGACTCATGTACCCTCATGATCACCGAGCCTTCACGAATCAATTCATGAATCACCCTTTATGGGCAACGTAGTGTAATCATGAATCTTAACGTAACTTGAATGGATCATTGTGTATTGATTGGGGATGGGGGAGTATAAGTGAACATGTGAATAAATCCAAGTAGTGTAATCATGAATCAATTTCCAGTAGTATAATCATGAATCAGTCCCATGCCATTCACATGTTTATCCTGTACTCTAAATCACTAGCACTGTCTCTCTTTATATATCATAGATATTTACTTACAGTCTCTCTTTTACATTATGCTATTTCTTCAGATCCTGTACTTTATTCTCTAGCATGATTATATTTCCTTTTCTGCTATGACTTATTGAGATGTTTTGTACTCGCTCCGTCCTGACTAGACCTGTTGAAATATTACAGAAGATGAGGACGAGGCTGGTTGTCCTACCTATTACGGTGCCACTTTATATGAGTGCTTGGACCTGGACCAGCAGCAGGCCCCACTAGCTGTGGATGACTCACCCTTAGACTAGGATGCTTTTATTTCAGTATTTCATGGATGATTGTACTTATTGATACTTGGGATCTGGGATTTGTATTATCTTAGACACTTAGACTTTCAGATGTACTTGGAATATTTCCTTTCATTTCAGCAGTTTCATTTTCTATCTATCAACTATGCTATCATCTGTTTTTCCTTGAGTTTTATATCAGATCGTGCTTCTTCTTCCTTAGTTGTGATTGAGTTTACTTTATCATGTCACCCCCAATCGGGGAGTATAAACTGTTAAGCTTTATATTGTTAGATGTTGTGACCTAGGATAGCGTTCTACCGCCGACACTGCGGCGTAGGCTGGACGTACCCACGTCTCGTGCCCTTACTCTAGGGTGCGGGTCATGACACATTTTTAGTGGTAGCCCATGCAGGTCTAGACTAGAAGTGTGGTGGTACTCGAATTAGAGTACCACTACAGCCTGCAGTAGGATATAGGACAATAATTTCTTTTGGTACTCAATCACATTAGGAAAATTTCTTTATTGCCATCTAAATTCTTATTGTCAGCTGATCCTTTGAATTATAATTGTCCGCCTTTGTTATTTCGCTTCTTTCTCAGAAATTGATACTCTTGTTTGCCTATCTTCAGGATGGTAGAGACTCGATCACAGCGTACCATTCATGAGGATGCTATGGAGGGGACTGCTACCTCCCATCCAGTACAGCAGGGCCAGGGGACTGCAGCTCCTGCCACCTTCGCTCGTATTGAGGCCCCGGCAGCAGCAGCAGGGGGTATGCTTCCACCGGCAGGGAGGCAGGACCCAGTTCTCCCTGAGGATCCTTACCAGCAGCCACCTCCAGGGACAGTAGATGCAGTGCAGCTGCTAGCCTTCTTCAGGCAGTACATGGAGGGTCAGCAGACCCAGCAGCAGAGGCAGACGGCAGAGCTCACTCGAGGCATTGAGCTGGCAGTGACAGCAGTGGAGAGGGTCATAGCTCAGCCAGCGGCAGCCCCGCAGCCGCACCAGCCGCGGGAGAAGGGCATCCAAGACTTTCAGAAGATGCACCCGAGAGATTTCTGAGGGACAGAGGGGATCCTGTATGCCGATGAGTGGATCGAGCATATGGAGGAGATCTTCAGGCTGACTGAGATTCCGACGAGGCTCCAGATAGAGGCAGCGGCCAGCATGATGCAGGATCTGGCCCGGACATGGTACCAGACCGACCCGAGGGTCAGCACAGCAGGACAGACTTGGGCAGCATTCAAGAAGCTGTTCAAGGAGAAGTTCTTTCCAAACGCAGCACTTGGAGCCCTCGAGACCCAGTTCGAGGCCCTGGTCCAGGGGAGCCAGTCCGTAGAGGAGTACGCAGGAGAGTTCTGTTGCTTGAGCAGATTTATGGATGACTTGTCCGAGACAACGAAGGCCCGGAGGTTCCGGAAGGGCTTGGTAAAGGAGGTCAAGTCCTACACCAAGAACGCCCGCAGTGCTACATTTGAGGAGATCCTGGTAGATGCACTAGCTGCAGAGGATGATCTTGAGCTTAGGCTCAAGAGGGGACGAGACTCCCAGGGAGGCAGCAGTAGCGGAGGACCGGCCAAGAGGCTGCACTTTCAGCAGCAGAGGTTCTAGCTGCAGCAGTTTCAGCAGCCGAGGCATCAGCCAGTGCAGCATTAGCAGCAGAGGGTACAGCAGCAGGCACCGAGGCAGCAGGCCACCCCTGTACTTATTGCAAGAAGCCAGGGTACGGGTGGAATGAGTGTAGGAAGAGGCTAGGCAGGTGCCTACTCTGTGGGGCAGCAGACCATCAGCTTAGGGAGTGCCCTATGTTCTCGGGACGAGGAGGAGCAGGAGCCAAGGCTCCAGGGGGACCGCAGAAGGGACCGTTGCCGACTCAGCAGTAGCCGTTTGTGCAGCACCAGCAGCAGGCCAGGGGAGGCCAGCAGGGGCGAGCTTTCGCCATGGCAGCTGAGGATGCAGAGGCGATAGGAGAGCTGATCGCAGGTTCGGTTCTTCTCGACTCCAGTCCAGCTTTTGTATTATTCGATTCCGGTGCTTCGTATAGCTTCGTATCTGTATCTTTTGCAATTAGACACGGTATCATAGCTGAATCATTGCCTAGGACTTACAAGATCACGACCGGGGGTGGCATTATCCTCGTACGTGATGTTTGTAAGGGTCGAAGAGTTATTTTGGGAGGCCGTGAGTTGGAGGTGAGCCTGCTCGTAATGCCATTGCCGAACTACGATATAGTACTAGGCATGGATTGGT
The DNA here is from genome assembly GCA_029216955.1 of Iris pallida. NCBI lineage: Eukaryota > Viridiplantae > Streptophyta > Magnoliopsida > Asparagales > Iridaceae > Iris > Iris pallida. The sequence continues at coordinate 13,918,731 of JANAVB010036020.1, forward strand.
TAAGCAGGCACCACGCCAGCATTGATTGCAGAGGGGGTAGAGTTCTCTTCAGAGCGCCAGGGGAGCAAGAGTTCGAGTACTCCAGACGTCAAGCAGAGCAGAGTAGCGGAGTCTTCTGTGGAGTCTCGGTCGAGGAGCAAGCGATTCCACACCCCTTGATAGCAGAGTATATGGATGTTTTCCCAGAGGAATTGCCGAGATTGCCACCAGACAGAGACATAGAGTTCTCGATAGACTTAGTTCCAGGAGCGGAATCCATCTCTCAGCATGTCTATCGGGTGAACAACAGCGAGCTGGTGGAGCTGAAGAAGCAAGTGGATGAGCTGCAGGACAAGGGCTTCATCTGCTCGAGTTCGTCGCCATAGGGTGCACCAGTGTTGTTCGTGCCGAAGAAGGATGGGTCAGTACGCATGTGTATTGACTATAGGGCACTCAACAACCTCACGATCAAGAACAAATACCCACTGTCGCGGGTCGACGATCTATTTGACCAGTTGAGCAGAGCTCGGGTATTTTCTAAGATTGATCTGAGGTCGGGATATCACCAGGTGAAGGTGAAGGGGGATGATATTCCCAAGACCGCTTTCAGGACGCGGTACAGGCAGTTTGAGTTTTTGGTTATGCCGTTTGGGCTAACCAATGCACCAGCAGTGTTTATGAACCTTATGAACAAGGTGTTCCACCAGTATCTGGATCAGTTTGTGGTGGTGTTCATAGACGATATCTTGATATATTCCAAGACTGAGGAGGAGCACGAGGAGCATCTGCGGTTAGTGCTGGAGATTCTCAGGAAGGAGCAGCTTTATGGAAAACTCTCCAAGTATGAGTTTTTCTTGGATCGGGTGGACTTCTTGGGGCACGTTGTGACTGGAGATGGTATCTCAGTTGACCCCAAGAAGATTGTAGCAGTTGAGGCATGGGCAGCGCCGACTTCAGTTGCAGAGATCAGGAGTTTCCTGGGGCTGGCAGGGTATTATCGGAGATTTGTGCAGGATTTCTCCCGGGTTGCAGAGCCGTTGACACGGTTGACCCGGAAGGATGCTGAGTATGTTTGGTCAGAGGAGTGTCAGGCAGCTTTTGATGAGTTGAAGAAGCGGCTGACGACAGCTCCGATTCTGACATTGCCTTCGGGATCAGGTAGTTTTACTATTTATAGTGATACTTCAGGGAAGGGGCTGGGTTGTGTGTTACAGCAGCACGGGAAGGTGATTGCCTATGCTTCCAGGCAATTGCGTCCCCATGAGAAAAACTACCCTACCCACGACCTGGAGCTGGCAGCAGTGATATTTGCTCTGAAGCTGTGGAAGCATTATCTGTATGGTGAGAGGGTGGAGATATTTACAGATCACAAGAGCTTAAAGTATGTGTTCACTCAGAAGGAGTTGAACATGAGACAGCACAGATGGTTGGAGTTGATGAAGGACTTCGACATTGTACTGCAGTATCATCCAGGGAAGGCCAACGTGGTTGCCGATGCCTTGAGTAGGTATCCGACAGCCATGTGTTTGACCATGGATCGGCATTTGCTTGCCGACTTGGAGAGCCTTGGGATTGAGGTGATCGTGCCTGGAGTGCAGATGCCGCTATGGGGGATGCAGATTCAGTCAGATTTGATAGACAAGATCAAGACGGCCCAGTTCGAGGATGTGGCTTTTCAGAGTATCAGAGAGCAGATCAGTATAGGAGTGGGGGATCCTGAGTTCTCACTTGCAGAGGATGGTGCCTTGAGGCACGGTGCCAGGTTATGTATGCCTAGCGGGGAGCTCAGAGAGCAGGTTATGCAGGAGGCCCACAGATCTCAGTACTCTATACACCCGGGTGCCAACAAGATGTACCGAGATCTGCGGGAGCATGTTTGGTGGTCAGAAATGAAGCGGAAGGTGTCCCACTTCGTAGCTAGGTGCTTGGTCTTTCAGCAGGTCAAGGCAGAGAGACAGAGGCCCGGTGGATTGTTGCAGCCGCTGCCCATTCCCGAGTGGAAATGGGAGCATATCACGATAGACTTCGTTTCAGGATTGTCGCGTACTCCAGGAAGAAAAGACACGATTTGGGTCATCGTTGACAGGTTGACCAAATCGACCCACTTCTTGCCATTCAAGGTGGGTACGTCTACAGAGAGACTGGCAGAGATGTATATGCGGCAGATAGTCAGGATACACGGAGTTCCGGTCAGCATCGTCTCAGATCGGGATAGCCGTTTTACTTCCCATTTCTGGAGGAGTCTACAGACCAGCTTGGGCACTCAGCTCAAGTTTAGTACTGCATACCACTCCCAGACGGACGGACAGTCGGAGCGGACTATTCAGACCCTTGAGGATATGCTGCGGACGTGCGTCCTAGACTTTGGAGGTTCCTGGGAGGATTATCTTCATCTGGTGGAGTTTGCCTACAACAATAGTTTCCAGGCCAGCATTGAGATGTCACCTTTCGAGGCTCTGTACGGGCGTAGATGCCGTACACCCTTATCCTAGGGATGATGTTGGTGAGCGAGCTTTGCTGGGGCCAGAGATGATTGTGGATGCGGCCGAGAAGGTGAAGCTCATCAGGGACAGACTTCGCGTGGCGCAGGACAGACATCGGCACTGGGCCGATAGCCACCGGAGACTCTTGGAGTTTGAGGTACAGATTAGAGTAGGATTAGATTTAGGTTTGTCTGTTTGTGATTTTTGATCATGTTGTTTATTATAATTAATTGAGACCTTGCTTGTGATTAGGTCAGAGACCAGGTTTTCTTGAGGATATCTCCGACTCGTGGTACGATACGTTTTGGTGGAGACGGGAAGCTTAGTCCGCGCTTCATCGGCCCTTTCGTTATCAGCGGGAGAGTCGGTGACGTGGCTTACAGGCTAGACTTACCGCCTGCACTTGTGGGGGTCCATAACGTATTCCATGTATCACAGTTGAGACGGTACATGGCTGACCCTAGCAATGTGCTCGATCAATCGGAGATTGAGGTGGGTCCTTCTCTCAGCTATCCAGAGCAGCCAGTGGAGATTCTGGATCGACGGGAGAAGGTTCTGAGGAACCAGGTGATACCCTTGGTACGCGTCGCATGGAGGCATCATTCTCCAGGAGAGTCGACCTGGGAGCGGGAGGATGAGATGCGCGAGCGCTACCCTTATCTTTTTGGACCTTGAGGTATACTTTTCTATCCTTCTCAGCAGTTTAGTTTCGCCTTTAATTTCGAGGACGAAATTATTTTAAGGAGGGTAGATTTGCCACTACCACTTTTCTAGCTTGGGGGTATTTTGGTCATTTTTAAAATTTTATGAATTATTTAGAATTATTATTTATTAATTGGACTTATTATAATTAATATGATTTTTGGTGATTTTTGGTGATTTTTAGGAGAATTGATTTTGGGCCTATAGTGGACTTTGACTTGTGTTGACTAGAAGACTAACCTAGTGACTAATCTAGGTTATGCCCACTTAGTTAAGTTAAGTAACCTTGGTTTGACCTAATTTAATGAGGTTTAAGTCATTGGAACTAGGTTGGGGTGATTTGGAGTTGTGTAGGCTAATATGGCTTATGACTTCATAAGTCATGATCAAAGACTTAGGCTTAATAGCCCATAGGCCCACACCATGAACCAACCCTAACCCTAATCAGCCCATGTCAGCCACTAAAGACCTATCACATCCTATTTAATGCCTCCCAAAGTTAGGGCTAGCCTCTTCCTTAGGAATTTATTGCAAGAGAAGAAAGAGGTGAGCTCCCATCTTTAGAAATTCATAATAAATCCATTTTTATTCCTTTTTAACCCAAACAAATTGCATTGGGTTCTAAATTCTTCCTACTTTCTGTTGGCTATGAGTATTCTCAGATTTGGGAAGATTTGGAGGAGTTTCACCATTGGGAAGAACCTCACTTTTTGAGCTTTTTGGGAGGGTTTGATACATAGAGGTAACTTTGGTCATTAATTATATGAATTTTATTTTACTATAAATAATGAGTCAAAAACTTGAAATACCAAAGATATGTGATCCGACCATAGACAGTGCTTATTTTCCTGCAAGTAGACATTGTAGACAGTGCTCATTTTCCTGCAAGTAGACATTGTAGACAGTGCTTATTTTCTGCAAGTAGACATGGTAGACAGTACTTATTTTTTGCAAGTAGACATTGTAGACAGTACTTATTTTCTGCAAGTAGACATTGTAGACCGTGCGGTGTAGTACCCCAGACCGATCACATATCAAGGTATTTCTAACAGTCGGGAAGGTATTGTTTATTTTATTTTACTGTCTTTACTTTCGTCTTACTATTATTTTTAAAACTCATAATTGGTGTCTAACCTTTGTTTATAGTCTCTTTCATATATTTGGAACTGCATTCGATGAATTGTACTCGTTCCATCCTGACTGGGTAACCAAACAAATTTTAGGTGATTGAGAGGAGGTCGAGTGCCCTGACCAGTATGGCCCATACATGGGGGATTTAGTTGAGACAGATTTGGTGTATCAGGAGGAGTACACAGCGTCTGATCCTGCTTCATTTGCTTAGTTTCATTCTTAGTTAGAGCTGAGACTTGTAATGGATTTTTAGTTGATGTGAGACTTATAGTGGAGATATCATTTTATTTCATTATCATACATTTCCTTGAGATGGATATTTATTTCATTTTCTAGTTTTTGAGCTGTGGTTGTCCCATGTGAGAATTATATTATTTGTGTGGTTGTTCATCATATTGTTACAGCGTTCTACCGCCGACTCTGCGGTGTAGGCTGGGTGTGCACACGGTTCATGCCCAAATATTGGGTGCGGGTCGTGACACGTTGGGATACGATCCGTTCCACATGTTTAATGAAGATATACAAGAAGAATTTTTTTTCAGTTCTTCACAATCCTTAGATTCTGAAAAAATCCAATTCATCGAATCGTATACACCCCACATGTGCAAGGAAGACATGGAAGAAGAATGTTATTCTAGTTTTTTACAATCCTTATATTCTAGAGGAGACTATTATGATGAATCTGAGTTTGTCTTTTCAGTCAACATGGTTCAAACTGATGATGAATCTGAACCATTTGAAAATGACCCTTGGGCACAACAAATGGACACTCAGTGGGAGTTTCGTTTTGAATAGCGACAGCCACCTACAGAAGATAAAATTGTCAAGATTGACGTCGGAGACGGAACTACGTCTAAGCCGATATTTATCAGTAAAAATCTTTCTGAAGAGAAAAAGGAAGAGTTGATACAACTGATTAAAGAATATATTTATATCTTCGCATGGAGTTATGAGGATATGCCGGGCTTAGATCCTAAAATAGCCACTCATAAACTCAATATTCTTCCTAATTCCAAGCCTGTAAAACAACAGCAACGGCATTTTCGACCAGATATGATGGATGCAATTGAAGCAGAAGTCAAAAAGCTGATCACATGTGGCTTTGTTCGTGAAGAACAACACCTAGACTGGGTTGCCAATATTGTTTCTATTATGAAAAAGAATGGAAAAGTTCGAGTTTGCATAGATTTTCGAGATCTTAATGCAGCATATCCAAAAAATGAATTTCCACTTCCGATTACCGATGTCATGATAGACAATACATGTGGTTTTGAACGCATGTCTTTCATGGACGAATTTTTAGGATACAATCAAATTAAGATGCATCCAGGAGATGAAAAACATACTGCTTTCCGTACACCACTTGGGGTTTATTGCTATACGGTTATGCCATTTGGTCTGAAAAATGCCGGTGCTATGTATCAACGGGCTATGAGCAACATCTTTCAAGAACATCTACAAAAAACATTTGAATGTTATGTAGATGACATTGTTGTCAAAAGTCAATCAAAAGATGATCACATTCAAGACTTGAAGATAGTATTTGAGTTGATGCGTCAACATCAACTGAAGATGAATCCTACTAAGTCTTTCTTAGGGGTCTCTAGTGGCAAATTTTTGGAATTTTTTATTACTTCTCAAGGTATCCACGTTGATCCTGATAAAATCAAAGCAATTCTTGAAATGCGTCCTCCATGCAATCTAAAAGAACTTCGTGGTTTCCAAGGTCATATTGCTTATATCAGGAGATTTTATATCCAATCTTTCTGAGAGATGTCAACCTTTCTCCCGTCTATTAAAGAAAGGTGTATCGTTTATTTGGGATGAAGCATGTCAGAAAGCTTTTAATGACATCAAGAAATACCTTACAAATCCACCTGTTCTGGTACCTCTAGTGGTAGGAAGATCATTTTTGCTCTATGTTCGAGCCTTGAATCATTCACTTGGTGCTCTTCTTGCATAGAAAAGTAACAAAGGTCATGAGCAGGCAATTTCTTATCTTAGCCGAATGATGGTCAGAGCTAAAAACAGGTATACTCCTGTGGAAAAGGAATGTCTGGCCTTGGTTTTTGCTGTTCAAAAGACACGACATTATGTGTCAGGACAGACTATCCATATCATCTCCAGGATAAATCCTATTCGGGTATTGATGAGAAGACCGAGCATTCTTAACTCCAGATTAGCCACCTGGGCGATGTTGTTTACTTCTTATGATATGGTCTATGTACCTCAAAAATCAGTGAAGGGTCAAGCGTTAGCTGATTTCTTAGCAGCTCACCCTATACCTGAAACATCTAAGCTTTATGAGGATATTCCAGATGAAGTCGTTGATTGCAACATGACTTCGAAGGATGACATTTGGCAACTATATTTTGATGGAGCATCACGGATTGGACCTAAAGAAAATATTGTTTCCGGAGTAGGCATTGTATTGGTCTCTCCTGATAAAATGGTCATATACCGAGCTTATTCTCTCAATGAGCCGTGCTCCAACAATGTGGCAGAATATAATGCTCTGCTGATTGGTCTCCAAGTAGCAAAACAATTGGACATCGAGTTCCTAGAAGCCTATGGAGATTCTCAACTGATTGTTAATCAGGTCAGAGGGACATATGAAGTCAGAAATCCTGACCTTATCCCTTATCATCATGTGGTAATCGAATTGATCCTTTCATTCAAAGGATTCTTCATTGAGTTTGTACTACGTTCTCAAAATTTGGAAGCTGATGGTCTTGCTAGTTTAGCCGTAGACTTAGCTGTTCCAATTAGAAGACAAACCACCATTACTTTGTTGGATCGAGACTTATTCTGTGTCAACAATAATTTGCATATCTAGCATAGCTATACTACAGAATCAAGTTCTCAACAAAGGGATTGGAGAAGTCCATTCATTGATTATGCGGTTCATGGGATTTTACCTGAAGATCCAAAGACAGCTGCATCAATTAAGAGACGATCGTTCCGATTCTACTACGATTCTTCTTTACATATGTTATATTGTCGTTCATATGATGGACTTTTGTTACGTTGTCTCTCTGAGAGTGAAGCTAAACAAACACTCCGTGAAGCTCATGATGGTGTCTGCGGTGCCCATCAACCGGGTCCAAAATTACAGGACTGTATCCGAAGAATGGGGTATTATTGGCCATCCATGATAGCAGATGCTGTAGATTATGCTAGACGTTGTAAAGCATGTCAGATTCATGCTGATTTTATTCATCAACCATAAGAATTCTTACATCCTACAGCAGCTTCTTGGCCTTTCGAAGCTTGGGAAATGGATATTATTGGTCCGATTAACCCTCCTTCTGTCAAGGGATATCGGTTTATACTGGCTATAACCGATTACTTTTCTAAATGGGTGGAAGCGGTTTCCCTTATTGAAGTGAAAACATCTAATGTGATTAGCTTTATTAAACACCATGTCATTTATCGTTTTGGGATCCCCCGAAGGATAATCCATGACAATGGACCACAATTTGCCAGTCAGGCATTTTATCGATTCTGTGACAAGAATCGGATCCAAAATTTGGCTTCTACGGCTTATAATCCAGCTGCTAATGGTTTAGCCGAAGCTTTCAACAAAACAATCATTAAACTTCTCAAAAAGTTTCTCTTCTAATAAACGTGATTGGAATGAGAAACTTGGAGAATATTTATGGGCTTACCGAACGACAGTCCGAAATCCTACTGGTTTTATACCATTCTCACTGGTTTACGGATGTGAGGCTGTTCTTCCACTGGAAATCCAGAATCCGTCTCCTAGAATAGCCATTGCTAATGAGCTAACTACAAAGAATAATGATCGGTTGAAACTTCAAGAACTTGAAGGATTAGACGAAAAGCGTCTTCAAGCGCAACAGCACATCGAGTTATATCAAGCCCGTATATCTCGAGCTTTCAATCGTAAAGTTAAAGAGAGGGTATTTAAAGTCGGTGAGCTAGTTCTAGCTGTCCGAAGACCAATGGTGATGACTCATAAGAGCAAAGGGAAATTCCAAACAAAATAGGAAGGTCCTTATGTCGTCGAGACGGTATTCTAATGGTGCCTATATGTTGTCTAAACCTAATGGAGATTTGCTCATGATGCCGATCAATGGCAAATTCTTGAAGAAATATTATGTTTGAATTTCTTCTTTATGCCCCAGCTACCAATGTTTGGTTAAGCTGATTATTTGTCTTCTTAAAAGAGACTTTTTGATCTTCTGTCTTACCAGCTGATTAAAAAAGAGAAGGGGATTTGTTATTTATCATGTTCTCATGACCTCTGAATAAATATTAAGTCTACTTCTTCTTCTATCTATCATGTCCCTATGGCCTCTGAATAGATATTAATCTATTTTTTTGAGTTATTACGATTTGTCACGTTCATATTACCTCTGATAGTATCGTCTACTCTAAACAGATAAAGAGATTCATTATCTATTATGTCCACATTACCTCTGGATAGATATAATTTATCGAGTTTAGAAAACATGTCATGTCCATATTACCTCTGATAAGTGTTTTCTATCTCACCTATTGTTTAAATTCAAAATAAATAAATGATAGGATCACAAAATTTTTATTCATTTCTTGTAAACATTACAGAATGAAAAAGATAGAAGATTACAAAATCTCTTTATTTGCCTAAGGCGGAGCAGATAAGTCTTCTAGCAGTTTCTGCAACTCTGCTGGACGTTTCTCGCGAGAGTTCATCACAGTTGTAGTAGCTAAAGTACGATGAGCTTCTGGAGTACAAATATGGGAGAAGTCAGCGAAAGTAGCTATCATCTTATCCTTAGCTTTGTCAAGGGTTTTGATGGTAGATTCAGCTCCAAAGACTTGTTCCTCCAAAATTGAGCTCTGTGTTAGTTGTTGGTCTCGAGCTTTGATCAACTACTCCCTCTCCGCCTTCAAACGAGCCAATTCAGCCTCAACTTCTCGAATTATATTATTTTGTTGATGAATTCTCATATTCGAAGTTTCATAGGCTTCTCTTTGGATCTCTAGCTGAGGCTACGCTTCAGCCAAAAAAGCTTTTTCTTTGGCGACCTTTATGCTGTACTCATGGAGGGCTTTATTGAAAGTTGTCTCCCGAGCGAAGTATTCAGCTGATAAAGCGGCATACTCGCTTTGGATAAGACTTTTAGTAGTTTCGCTTGACAGCCTTAAGTATTCTCTAATGGGCTGTTCAAGTTCCTCCACGGTTTTCTCTAATGTCACTGCTCTCGCTGCATCATTGAACATGGCGACATTTCTGATCGTAAGAGAAATAGACGCCTTCGAGCTTTCATAATTGAGGCCTTTCTTCAGGACCATGTTGATTAGAGCTGCCAAAGTCTTGTAGAAAGTTTCAGTATGAATCTCAACTAAGAGATTCATTTCTGCATTTGAACTCGGCGTTGCGGCGATGTCTACCAGATCTCTTCTCTGAAGACTAATAGCAGATATTGTTGCCATGGTAACAGATTGAGATGAAGCTATTGTTGTAGCTGCTACCATGGCCAACTGATTTCCAGAAGCTTCAGGAATAGTGTCTTCAGCACTTGTTACTCCAGCCGTTTATGGAGTCAAAACTATATGAGTTTCAGTGGCGGTGATAGTTGCGGGAGGAATGGTAGTTATTGCAGCTGACTCTGGTTCAGGCATTGTCTCCTCAGGAACTTGTACTGGATCGGTAGCAATAGTAGAGGATGCTATTACAACGTCTCCAGCTTCAGTTGGTGATTTGACTATGTCTTCATCACCTTCTTCGGCTACCTGCTCTGCAGGATCTTCAAGTATTTCAGTTGTAGTGAGTCCTTCTACAACTGGTTCTTCATTAAAGTCTAATTCTTCCTCAGCAGACACTTCATCATCTATAGTAGGTTCTACTGTAGTTTGTTCTTTATCTCCGCCCTCAGCAGGAGGAGACAATTCTGGCTGATCCTGCACTTCGGGCTCGTGTGGTATCTCCATAGATGGAGGACATTCTTCTTGTGCATCTTCTTCTGAAGAAGAAGAATCTTCTTCCTCAGACTCCGCGTTTTCCTTATAAACATCTTCTTGAGGAGGAGGAGGAGCCACAAGCTTTGATGTGATGATAACACCTACAAAAATTAAACAAAATAAGTTAATATATAAAAAATCATAATTTTGTATAGATTTTGTATAATTTATATTTACCTAGGGTAGGTGCAGAACGTGCCAGGTACGAATCATAATCCCCATCCCAATCACCATCATCGAAAGCTAGAGCTGGTTCATCAGATGGGATGAATTCTCGATCGACAGTATGTGTAGGGGCAGCCTCTTCAGTAACTTGTGCCTTTGGTGGCAAAGACAGGTGAAGCGACGAGCTGAGGCGCCCCGGAGATAGGACTATCGCAGCTTTTGTTGATGCTGCTGGTTGAGATGCTGAAGATCCTTCTCCAGGGTGAGCTGAAGAAGATGCTAGATGTTGCGGCTCATCGACCGGAGTGTCACTCTCTGGGGTAGCGGCTCTTGATCTAGAAGGCCCTTTGACGGTAACCTTCTTCTTCTTCTTTGGGGTAGTCTTCTCTGGAAGAGTAACAGCTGCATCCTATTTTTGTTTCCGGGACTTGCCAATAATGATAGGTCCCGCAGCTATTTCCTCCATTCCCGTTGGGATTACTTCCAGATAGGCATCTGGAACAGCAGCGTCGTCGGGTATGTCCGATGGTACCCGGAAGGGTTCTTCGACATTCCCTTCTTTAGGCCATCGAAGACTCCCCTTCATGTTGTACCCATGGGCGAAGGAGCGGATGGATGCGTAAAAATGAGCATATGTATGAAGTACTCGTAGCTCGGTTGTGCTTATAGCAGTCGATATTCGAAATTTGGCACCGGTACATGCAGTGCTAAAATATCTCCAGGTTCTTGCACCATCGATTAATTTCCCATAATAATAGAAACTAGTGGAAGGATTACCAACATGAAGTTGGTCATATCCAAACTGGCGAGCGAACCGACTTGGTAGATACGGTTCAAACGCGCAGTTGTCTTCATTTCTGTACATCAGATGTGAAGGTCTGATGCATATTAGCCATTTGAAAACTGTCATAGACAATAAAGTTCTTCCTTCAACTTCATCTTCAAATTGTACACCTAGGTAGTCAGCTGGAACTGGTGGCCGGGTACAGAAAAAGTTCCATCCATAGGAGTAGTTTAATACTGCCCGAGTATCTGCCACCGAAGTTGCACTCCATGTGGCTTTGCTGAACTTCTGGAGGAAGACCTCCGCATCATCTCCAGGGCCTGGTGGCAACAAATTGCAGTTGTGATGCAATAGCCAGCCCATCAGGTAAGTGTAGGGCATTTCTACCCTAGGAAATACGTTCCGGTGAGGAGCATTGTTGATTAGTTCCTCACCAAAAGTCCTCAACCCTGCGTTTATTCGACACACCATTGCCGATAGCAGGTTGATTCTGACTTTAAACACCAAACGTACCGCTGGCCATAGCACGTTTCGGTGGATTCTATCAACTGTACCGGTCCCCGGTACAACCTATCTCCTCAACCACAGAGAAAGAAAGCCTGCCAGCAAGGCTTTCTTGGAGATCTTCTGGCTGCCATATCTGAGGAAACTCAAGGCTTCGGTTCCTGCAGGGAACTCCCCAGTCTTGGTGGACAAATATTTGTTCAGAAATTTATAGCCAACCATCATATGCCATATTTTATCAGTAGGGATTATTGAACCAGTATTGATGGTTGGAGCCTTGTTCTCCTGAAATCTTTCTTTATCATCTTTGGATATCTTATCCTTATGGTAGAAGAGATATGTTGTCCACTTGTTGATGTACGCCAAATGAGATCCACTTTCATGCATAGTAGTGCAAATCATGTAATGGCACATCAACTCTTCATATACCTCAACCAACTGAGGATTTTTCTCCCTAATTTCTGCTAGTTCCCGGTTGGAGGGAACATACTCTTCATATGGGGCTTCCTCCATTGGCAGCTTAGAGATGAATTACATCTCGTAGAGTGCGAGACCCATTTCACCTTTTGGGGTCGCAAAAGTTCATGTTGAACTGATATATATATATATATATATATATATATATATATATATATATATATATATATATATATATATATATATATATATATATATATATATCCATCAGAGCCAGGAACAAATTACAGTTCGGTGGTATACCCTGACTAGTGGTGGCCACTGCTTCATACAGGCCGATGTCTCTTAGCTCTGTCTGGAAGTTCCTCATAATCCAAACATTAATTTGGATCCAGTTCTAGTTAAAAGGAGTTAGCCACCCTGGTAGCCTAGGGTTGGCCTGAGGATATAATACTGCAGCCCTTATGAACTTGTTAATAAACATTTGGGTCTGCACCGGCTGGATCAGATATGAGTCTTCACTCGGTGTGAATCCAGGCAACAGACCAGAGAAAGGGACAACTCCACCACAAGGAGTACTGGTATAATATCCTATTTCATTGGCTCCATCCCTCTTGAAGACGATTCTGCCTGGTCTGCCATAGTTGCTAGGAGTCAAGTTCCATAGCATATGTCGAGGATGGGTGGCATGGATAAATGCGGATAGAGGATAATCCATGTCCATCTCAGGAAGATACATCTCCCTCTCTCTAAATTTGAATACCCAAGCCTCTTTCTTGGGGTGTGTTTATGATTTGAAGTCTATCGCATCCCCGAATAAGAAGGCTGGCTTCGAAAATCATTGGTCATCTAGCGATGCCAACACTTCCCCATTTATCATGGACAACAACATTATGTCCCCTTGAGCAGCTATCAGCTGTGCTCTCTCTGCAGAATATTCCAGATTCGACTGGGGAAACTCCACGTGGGACAGGTTTTCCAAATAATTTGAGTCCACCATACCAGCTGATGAGCCAAATATTTTTGCAAGCGGGTGAATTTGCAAGTCCACTGCAAAAAAGAAACAAGAAAAATCAAGTTAGTAAAAATCTAAATTGAATTTTTACGTACTCTATACTAGAGAGCTTGACTATGCCAAAACTTTACGCTTATGCAAAAAAAATTAATTAAAATTAAAATTCAAAGTATAAAAGTTCTTTGTTTTACGTAAAATCTTTCACTTATGAATTTTATGCTGGCATGTGTTGACATGAGCGTATTTTAATTTTTACGCTGGCACGTGTTGACGTAAGCGTATTGTGAAATTTATGCTGGCATGTGTTGACATGAGCGTATTTTAATTTTTACGTTGGCACGTGTTGACGAGGGCGTATTGTGAAATTTACGCTGGTATGTGATGACACGAGCGTATTTTAATTTTTACGCTGGCATGTGTTGACGTGAGCGTATCTCGAATTTTACGTTGGCACATATTAATGTGAGCATTACGCTGGCATGTGTTGACATGAGCGTGTTTTAATTTTTACGCTGACACGTGTTGACGTGAGTGTATCTCAAATTTTATGCTGGTACATATTGATGTGAGCGTATTGTGATTTTTACGCTGACACGTATAGACGTGGGCGTATGTTTTTATTTTTACGCTGACACGTATAACGTGGGCGTATTTTGTTATTTCAGTTTCTACGCTGACACGTATGACGTGGGCGTAAAATTTGAAAGTTCGAGTTTTCTTCTTCTTCTCCGACGAACTCCTAGCCGAAATTAGGTAGGGCTTTACCAATCATGGGCGGAGCCACAACGGGGTTTGTCTGTCGGGGTGTCACCGATAATAGGGTGTTACTCTCTACGCGATCAGTCGTCGACGAAGCGACGGCGGGCTTCTTACCCTTGCTGCCGACGGCGGTCTTCTTGGGGGCCATCGATTTAAAGTGAGAGAGAAAGAGAGCACAGAGGTTTGGGGATTGCAAAGAACAAGTAAAGTTCTTTCTGAACTCATAAAGCTCTATTTATAGAAAATTTTCAAATCGGTTCAAATTCCCAAAAATTATGCTGACGGTTGGATATCTCGACTTTTACGCGGATTGTTGGGTATCCCGAATTATACGCAGATGACTGTTGGATATCCAGAATTATACGCAGATGATCGTTGAGTATCCCAAATTTTACGCAGACTGTTAAAATTCCCTGATTTTACGCTTCTGTTCAAAGTATTTCAAATTTTGAAAATAATTTAAAAACTTTGAAGGGGGTCTTGTAGGAGCGTAAAAAGTACTTTATAGACCAAGTCAAAGAAGTTGAGAACTTTACGCAGGTCAAACAGAGTCAAACTCATATTTTATGCAGAGATTAAACAGAGTAAAACTCTACGCAAGCTACTTTACGCCAGACAATCCTCAAACTTTTACGCTGGAGACAGGCTGTCAGATTATACATTTAATACGCGTGATACTGTTCTGACATAATGATTATCTGACAGCAGGCAACAAATAAAGTGGAGAAGATTTGATTTACACCAAACCCAATACTCGTCGTATATTGTGCAGATCGGCTACTTTACGCTCGAGAAATGACTTCTTTTACGCACGGAAGCTATTCGAGCTTTTTATGCTCAAAGCTGTTGTGCGCGTAAAGTTTATTTGAGCTAATTTTACGCTCAAGGTTGTTTTTCAGCCACTTTTATGCAGGAAGTCTATTTTGGGTTATTTTATGCCCAGTTTGCTACTTTACGCTGGAAGTATACTTTTGATCATTTTTTTACGCCCGATCTTTTCTGGCTACATGGGAACGTGATTTGCTTACGTGGTTTTCATGCCACACTTATCGAGGGACGTGTGTACGTGCTCTCCCCATTTTATTGAAGTAGTGGGACACGTGTCACCATGCGTAGAGATTAAAGCTCTACATGGGACACGTGTCAAGTTTGTGGGTGACAGTTATTAGCGTAAAGATCCAATTTGGTTGCTTTTTACGCACAATGGGTTTAGTCTATAAATAGACTTATTTTGAACATAACAGGGGATGATCAATAGAGAGACATGAGAGGAGATTTTGAGAAAACTGATACTTTCAGAGTGATATTTCCAGAAGCATTTCTTCAACTTTTTCTTAAGAACAGAGTGAAGCAAAGCAGGAAAGCATTTGACTGTGCCATCAATGCCGTTGCTCGATACCTTTCTGGTGACTTAGTTCTTCCGATTATTCGTCTTCTTCAAGCAGTTTTCTTCATCATCATCGTATGGTCCAAGGAACAAAGTGATTGCTCTCAGATCAGACTTTTATAGCAATACTTCCCAGAACAATTTGTACTTTTGTACTTTTTCTAGTTTTCTTTCAAAAGCCAATTTTAGGCATTTTGTTAAGTGAAACAGGGCATGCACCTCTATAATCATGTCGTCTGGAATTCTCGCCATGCCGACTAGTATAGCTGTGAGAAATTCCAAATCTCATAACCAAGATACGTACATCCGAAGTCAGGTCTCTATGTTTCTGTCATGCCAGCTAATATGGCTGCGATAAACTACAGGTTCCATAATCAAGTAGACATTTTACCATCTCTGTTATTCCCGTCAACATATGTTATCAGAAATATCGTAACTCAGGCCATAAAATTCATCTCGATAGGAAAATCAAAATCAACAACAATCCATCAAAATCAGATTCAATAATCAAGGAGTGAGAGCGAATAAAACAAGGAAAAGGATATCAAATTGAAGTTTAAATAAGATCCTCAAGGGTTATCCCAGGAATCTCTCAAGGAATCCTAACTGTGATTGAGTACCTTCAAAAAAAATCCTAATCCTACTGCAGGCTGTAGTGATACTCTAGTTCGAATACTACTACATAAACTCGACCTACATGGGCTACCACTAAAAATGTGTTACGATCCGCACCTACTGTGAGGGTACGAGAACGTAACAACGCCCAGCCTACGCCACAGTGTCGGCGGTAAAACGTTGTCCTAAGTCACAACATCTAACAATATAAGGTACATGAACAGTATACACTCCGAATGGAGGTGACATAACAGAACAGTCTCAATCACGTCTAAGACAGATACAGAATAGTAAAGGTAGATAGATAGATCAAAATCACAATGTCATACAAATAAGAGAGAGAATCTAAGTGTCTAAGATAACAACTCAAGAAACATCCAGCTCAACACAAGTCTCAAAATATATACAACATCTCAGAACAACAACTGAAAGTCGAATAAACAATGCTGGAAAAAATAAGATAAAACCTAGCTATCTAGCCTAGACTATGGGAGTAGCATCCTGTACTGCAGCTGGGTCCTCCAGAGGAACCAGGTCGCATGTGTCGTCTAAGCCTGCTCCGTAATAGGTGGTGCATAGGGCCTCATCATCATCCTCTATAATATTTTCAACAGGTCCAGTCAGGACAGGAACGAGCATAATACATCTCACGCAGTTCATATCAAGTTAGGAAAAATAAAGCATGCAATAGAGTAAGATACATAAAATGCTGAAAAGAGAATATATGAAGTAAATGAGATAACTGTAAGGAAATATCTACTATAAATAGAGAACTAGCAGTAACTAGTGAGTCAGAGTAAAATATAGACATGTGAATGACATAGGAAGATTCATGACTACAGCTAAGAGTGATTCATGACTACAGCTACTTGGATATTATTCACATGCCTATTTCTACTCCCCCATCCCCAATCAATACACAAGGATCTGTTCAAGTTATGTTAAGATTCATAAAACTTTACATGGCTCATAAAATGAGTGATACGTGAAGGTGATTCATGATGGCTCTGTGAACATGAGAGTACATGTGTCACAAGCGATTCGTGAATCAGTAAAAGCATAAAGATACGTGATGATTCGTGAAACACACAAAACATACAGTATCCGATGCTTCCGAGGGGGATAACATCTCTTGAAAAGATCTATATAGTACCAATACGTGCTACCAATGTATCAGCATCAAGTAAAGTAATCTAAAGCAAGAATATAAATCCTAGCAAGTAAGAAACGGTCAGAGAATTACTCGCCTGATATCCTGAACGTCTGTATAAAATACTGCCTGAGGAGTGGTGTCTGGCTCCTAATCAGAACAGTACAAGTCACAACATGTCCAGCTAATAAAGTAAGATACTATGATGCAGTCTACATGATATTAGGTCAATCCTAGACCAAAGTCAACCCTGGTCAACTTCAGTCAACTATAAGTCAAAGTTAGGTCAACTAGGTCAACCTAGACTCAATGAAGTCTCACTAGGCCTAACCAGTCTACCCTAGCTAGTATACACCATCACAAGCTATACAAACCACACAAGCCAAACATCAAGGGCACATTCACATTCATGCATATATTCAACATTATATATACAACAATATTATATAGATAGAGATTTAGAGAGAATTAACATGTAAAGTTATGTGTGTGTGAGAACATGGGGGTGTACATAAAAAGGGGTATCAAGATACTAGCTATGAGTTATACTACACATGGCACATTTATTAACCATCTACCATACATATCCAATTTGTCCCTAACATGCATGGCTAACAAGGTATATACACTCATCTACATATGTATTAGAAATAGAATTGGTTAAGTTAGCCATATACATCATAGAACATGCATATATAGCTCTACCTATATCTATATACATATATAGCAAGTATGTAGAGAAGGGGGTTAACATGGCAGTTAGTTGACATATATGAAATCTGAAATTAACTAGCATTCAACTAGTGTAGCGACATGCATATAGTACTAATGTTATCTAACTTGAATTTAACCAACAATTCAATTTAAGGGGGTTAAGGGTTATCCTTCACACATGTACATTCCTCTATATTGAAAACTAAATTTGGCTTGGCAATAGGAAAGGAATATACATATATACATACACAGCTAGTATGTACCACAACTGAACCTAGTGAACTAACCTTTCTATCATGCACACAGTTTACATATTTTCATAAAACTAAGTTTAATCTAACATTCAATAACAAGGTTAAGGGTTAACATTTACAAATGTGTGTGTGTGTGTCATGTGGCATAGGCATGTGGGTATCTACTTTCTCAGATTTGATAGTGCACCTAGTGTGTCCATTTCAGTTTTCAGGTGGGTGATAAGTGTGTCATTTAGCTATGTGTCTCAGATGTTCAGATTTAGTAGTATAGATGTGTGTGTATGTGGCTGTCATAAATGTGTGTGTCAAGTGAACCAATGTGGTTCTCAGTGTGACAGTGTAGGTGTGTATGAGTGTTCTCAGGAATTAGTGTTGTGTGTGTGACTGATTAGGAGATAGGGGGTTGTGTGTACAGTTCGGTTCAAAGTGTATCAGGAAGAACAGTTGTGTCTAGGTGACAATGTGTGTGTGTATGTGTGACAGTTTAATGTAAATATGTGTGACAGTTTAATGTAAATGTGTGTGTGTGTGTCATGTACAGGGGGTTACTTCTCAGTTTTAAAGGGTTTAGATTAGTAAACTGTCCAACATTAATATCCAAATTCTGAAATAGAGTTTAACAATATACAGTTTCAAAAAATGGGGTATGTAAGCAACCATACTCGAGCCAACCTAATACGAACCACATAGCCTAACCATGCTACTCAGTTAACCATGCACATTAAAATTGGGAAATTAACTGCACATGATGGGGGGGACTGTTCTCAGGTTTGTGTGTGAAATCATTCTCAGGTTTTTAGTTTGTGATAGTGTAGATGGAAACAGTAGTGTAATGAACATTTGTTCTCAGATTTTTGGTGTGTGTGTGTGTATAGGAGAGGGTGTACATTAGAGTATCAATCTCAGATATCTCAGTTTTATGTGAAATGTGTGTGTGTGCTTGTCATTCACAGATTTGCAAAACAAGTAACAGTTAAGGAAAAATTCCAACCCAATGCAATTAAAACTAGAGCAACATGAAAACTAATCCCTACCATGTGAACCCTGGCATTCTAGCAATTTCCCAGATTGATATAGGTGTACAAACAACGAATTTGAAAACATAAAATAGGCTAAGCATAATTCGAATTTCAGGAAATCCCCAAACTGACAGTTTGTATCAGAGAATAGGAGAATTAGCAAATCGACATTCAAAACATGTTAATATTACACTTAAATGGTTGGTGATGTTAGTTAAACATGTGTAAGTGTTATACATGCCGTATCGTGTCCGAAAATAGGACACGAACGTGTCCAATCAATAAAACACCCAAATATACAGAACCAGGCACAGCCGTGTCGTGCGACGAGGACAGAGCCTCGTGCTCACGACACAGAGCGACACGCATCTCGTGCTCGTATATGTGGGTTCGCCTATAATAGGGCTACACCCCAGACACAGCACGACGTGTCCTAGTTGTGTTATATGCGGACACGAACCCCGTATCAGAGGGGATTCTCCGTGCGTGTACACACAGTGCGTGTCCAGTGTGCGTGCAATTTCTCCTCGTGTGGTGAACCATATGCTCCCAAATTTTGGGAGCATAGTATCAGTGATTTCCCCATTATCCCAACAAATTTTTGTGTCCTCTCGTGTCCTGAGCATCGAGATCTCAGTGTCGGGCAGCAGAACAGTGTTGTACGGCCTGTACGACGTGTTCGTATCCCTGTGTGGACACGACATGATCCCAAAATCACAAAACAAAGACACAAATCTAAGGACGAACCCTAGATCAAGGAATTCAATCAAAAACATTAGCAAAAACAGCAAACATAAATAGTTGGGGCATTTCATCGAACACCCTAACCTAGTAATGGATACGTGTCCGATACGGACATGAAATGGATACGACTCAACATGAAACCAATACCTACAGCTAGGGGACACCTAGGGCTATCCAAATATGAAGGAAATACGAGATTTAATGGGTTTAGAGAGCGTTACCTATAGGTTGTTCTTCCTCAAGAAAACACCCAAAATGAGGGTTCCTCCTATCAAGCCAAAAAGCCCCAAATTGCACAAAATCTGAGATTTCTCTCCATGAACAATAAATAGAGTGATATTAGGTCCTAATGCAAAAGACTAGAGTCAAAAATGAATTGAAATGAAAGATTTAGGAAAGTTTGCGAAAGGTCCAAACCTTGTTCTTGCCGAAATTAAAGGAGATGTAAAAAGAGGCAAGAATAAACCAAGAGAGATTATATAGACCTCAAATTAGGTCATAGTGGCTGCTCAACGAAAAGCTAGGGTTAGGGTTTCTCCATGTTGGGCTATGGGCTAAGTCACATGAGCAATGGGCTCTCTACCTTAGCCTTAAGTCCAGCATTAAAATCCTTCCTAATTTTCTCAAGAGCTAAGTCACTCAAGTCAAAACCAAGTCGACTTAAGTTAGATTAGGGTCCCACCATGCTAGCCAATTCACTATGGTCAAAGTCAACAGATAGGTTGGTCTCCAAAGTCACACCTATGAAAAGTCAAAATTAACAATCACCAATCCAATCAATAAATCAATAATTCTAATAAGTCAAAATGACCAAATTACCTCTAGGATAAAAATGGCAATTAAAACATCCTATTAACATGGTTAGGCTCTAGGTCAAGCAGTCTCTAGGGCTACACTAGCTAAACACCAAAATCATAAGTCATAATTTTTAAATAGTTTTAAAATAATTAAAAATCACCAAAAATTATATTATTATTTAAATATCATAATTAAATAAATTAAAACACAAAATTTTAAAATTACCCTCATTTAGAAAACTAGGTGTTACAATGCAACCCTGCTTTTCAGTTGGGTCCCAAGCCCTTCTAAGAATCTGGATATTTTCGTTTCTTCGTCAGCTATCATATTTGGGGCAAACCGACTAAGTCTAGAAAATTTTGCAGTATATTCATCAACTGTGCGTTTCCTTTATTTAAGGTAGTTGAATTGTCGTTCTAATTCTATCTTGCTGACTTAGGATAGAACCTTTCTTCGAACTTCTTCTTAAATTCAGCCCAGGACATGTCCTTATCAGAATCTTCTAGATATTCGGCACTCCACCAGTATCCAGCAATATCTTCCAGCTGAATGCGGATCGCTGGTACCATATCCTCGGGTCGAATTTTTGCAGCCTTCATCAGACCTTCAATGGTTTTTAGCGATTGACCCGCTTCCAATGCATTTTCAGTTCCCTTAAACTTGGGTGGTCTAAGATCCCTAAAATCCTTTAGGGTCCCATCCTTTGTATTGTTAGAATTCTGCATTTGTTCCAATATTAAGGTATTGGTTTCATTGGCAGTATTGGCATGCTGATTATTGGTTTCCAGTATTTGTTGGAACAATCGAAACATATCAGCCATAGTTGGTTCAGCTGATACTTGAGGTGGTGGATTATTGGGTTGATCCGGGTTGTCTATATACTGAAAAATTGAAAGACACAGTCCTCAGGGAATATTTGACTCACAATGTTCATTTATCACAAAAGTGTACAGCAAGAACCATATATATATATATATATATATATATATATATATATATATATATATATATATATATATATCATAATGAGAGTAATTCAAAATGGTATTTCTACTCCCAACTTACATCTGCTTACATTCTTCTAACTTAGCCTACTCATGTCACCCATCTTCCCAAAACATGACACGGTATTCTATTCTACTTCTACTAATCCATACTTATATGCATCTGCTGATTCCTAAAATACAATACAGCACACAAAAGAGAAGGACCCCTTCTTTACTATATACATGGTTAAGGTTTCTTATCCCACAGCCTCAATGAGGATCCTTTCTCCGGTGAGGATTTCGACCTTTGGATGAAGTTTTTCGAAGTCGTATATGGTGCTCTCGTAGCCATGTAGTGCGATGTAGATACGGTTTGGATCCCGGACATAAAGGCAATATATTGTATTTTTGAAATATACTTCAGCACCGTCCTCGATATCCCTGAAAATGGGACGCCTGACTCCCTAGAACACTTGGTAGACGTGAATGTCATACCAATCCGGTGCATTCCACATTGTTCTGGCATATCGCTGGTATAGGTACAGAGTATAGTCACTCTCATCCCATTCCAGACTTGGCATGAATGAGTCCATACCTACATTCATAGTATCCTTAAGTAAGAAGTACTTATAAGGAATACAAGAATACAGGAAAAGTATATTTTATTTATTGACAGTACAATATGCTTTTATACTTTACATGCTTATTCATTACATTCCAACTA
This sequence comes from Iris pallida, assembly GCA_029216955.1. Taxonomy (NCBI): domain Eukaryota; kingdom Viridiplantae; phylum Streptophyta; class Magnoliopsida; order Asparagales; family Iridaceae; genus Iris; species Iris pallida. Next base: position 13,941,031 of record JANAVB010036020.1, read on the forward strand.
CATACATTCACACATCATTTACATAGTGGGGATCTAGATCCATATTTTCCTTATGTTATGAATTTTTTCCTCTGGATATGTCTACATCCATTCCTCCAAAGTACCGTTGCGATCGGTTCTCGGACCTTCAGAGGGTTCTGCCTTGATCATGACATAGTAATTTACCGTATTATAATATTCTCTTCTTTCATCCACTATATATGTTACTACCGGATATTTCAGTTCGTAATGCACCCCGTACGCTTCTATCATGCCCTTGGGTGCTACTCGCCACATCTTCTTCACGAACGCGTAATATTCGTCCAAGCTGTGGCTATCGTTGCCCAATCTTGCAAAAGGCGCAAATCGAGACATGATCTTTACCAAGAATCTTTAGGTAAGTATTCCTTTGACTAATATTAAAATAAATAAGTTAGATAGGAAAGAGGTAATCATTTGTTCAATGCTACTAACTATGGATACTATCTTCTTTAAGGATTTCTAGGGTGTGATTGGGACTCAAGGTCCCCTTTATAATTCTAGAACCTACGTCCTATCTGAACCTATGTTTCATCCTAGATTTTTCATTCTCGCGGACCTGCATGGGCCACCACTAAAAGACGTGTCATGTCCCGCTTCCCAGATTCAAATGGTTTGACGTCATAAACACATCCCTAGGCTACGTGCAGAATTCGCGATTGTCGCCCATAACCATCAGAATGGAAAATACAAGAACTTACTTTTCATTACACATATTGTAACTTATTATATATGAAACCTTTTCTATGGATATATTGTCTTACAAGTTCATTACAACAAGGTAATTCACATAAACTAACTACAACAGTACGATCATCTCTTGAGAGTCTTCAGATAACTACTCCTCGATGTACAGTGGTAATGCCTCAGCAGGAACGTCTTCTTCTTCTCCTAGTGGACAAAATACTAGGTCGTTTAGAAACGACAAGCAAGTCCTCGACCAAGAATGGTTAAGATTAAAAGAAATATGGAATGAAATGAGACAATAGTTTTGTAAGGTACCTTTCATTGAAAAGAAGTATCATATTAATGTATGAGTATCATGTTCCTTTTATCTAGATAGGCATCATGAAATGAAATGCAAGAAAGGGAATTAAATCTAACATGGAATGCAATATTGGAAAACAACCCCTGAATATTCATCTAAATAATTTTTCATCAACAATCCTGTTAACCTGGAATCAGGCTGTGAATTTGGCGGCACGGTGCTTAGTATCCGGCCTGGAGCCTCCCTTGGGTTTAACAATCACCTATTCGATGTTACTGTCGAAATAGACGTAAAAATCTGGAGCCTCCTTTGGGCTTAGTTTGTCTCCCTTGAGCAAACGAAATAAGAGCCTCCCTTGGACTTAGTTTGCCTCCCTTGAGCAAACGGAAATACGTGAGCTAAGCCTCACAAACTCGATTCGTATGGCCTTACGAACGAGTAAAAAATTTACTGATCAACTTTTTAATTATAATTATGCTATAGGATCATTTAGGGATATTCAGGTTGTTCTCCCCTGCCCAAATGCTTCATAACTGGTTCTAGATACTTTTCCTAAATGACTTTAGATTTCAAGGAATAACCTAATTTCGTTTGCTGAAGGTCGGGAATTTGACTATCTCTTGAATTTTCTAAAATTTTTGACATAGTCTCCTCTGTATAGGGTGACTCCGAAAATTCACAAAAGATAATATATGATGAAAATTTAAAAATCCGGGTTCGCCGACCCCTTCGATGGAGCAACCCTCAACATTCCACCATGAAATTCTGGTTTAAGTGCATGAATAGGGAGCCCTAGACCTAACCAAACTATAGGAATAGGAAACCCTAGGTTTTCGTGTCCTTTCGTGTCCAAACAGGATACGTATCTGTGCACTGTTGAATGTGTTTGTGTAAATGCCACAGAGAACTTTTTGTGTTAATTTTCGAATTGTATTTAAATGGAAATTTGTATTGTGATGTCGCTTAACCATTTCTGTAGCTCTGAGCTAATTTCGTGCTTGTGTCGTGTCGCTAGGACACTCGTGCACGCGCACTTGGACACGCACGCGCGTGGGAACAGTGATCCCCTGCATCTCGGGGTCTATTCTGGACACGACACGAATTGTCTCGACACAAAATTTTAGGAGATTGTTGGGGCATGTTCTGTCATCCCTCTCTCCAAATTTTGTGTCAATTCGTGGTCGGGTTTGGGAGAAATTCGACGTGCACTGGGATTGCACAGTTCTGTGCACTGTCATATTTAGCCACTGATACGCAGTTATAGTTCAGGACACGACACGTTTTGACACAAGGCAGACACTTGGACACAAAGACCTATACCTAGTCTAGTTGGGGACACGACCACGAGACACGAAGTGTCCTGTTTCGAGTGCACGACACGCGTGCACTTGTGCACGAGGCAGTGCACTGCTATGCAGTGTCTGTGCACTGTTTTGGGTTTTCTTGCGTGGACATGCCGTGTCCGGCTATGGTGGGCACGAGACACTTACATGGCACGTGTACACTATATATTTTCATTACCAACCAGTAACTTTGCAGTTTAATTAACTTCGAATCACATTTTCCCATTACCCCAATTTTTCTGAAACATATGTATTCTCAGTTTCCAGATTTTTTTTAAAATATGAACTTTGACATCCTATTAACCTATTTTATACTGTTAATTGTAGGGTTTAAGACCTGAATAAAGTGTACCTACATGTTTACTAATGGTGTGCCAAATTTGAACTGATTTTATGGTTTATTGGCTTTGTTTTGGATGTGGGGTTGACTCAAAATCTGAGTCCTTAGTTGAGGACTGTTTTGACAGTCCTATTTCAACTGAACCTATTATTTTTCCTGCATTGAACCTTTCTAAATAACTGAGTTTTAGTGGCTGTGTTAAACCTGAGGTTGTTTGAACTGAAACTGGTGAAAGTTGAACCTGGGAATGAAGAGTGTAGGGCTATTAACTAGTTTTGAGTTCAATGTTAGTTGGTTTGATTTATACACTGTTTTGTTAATGCACTCACTGATTTCTTCCTCTCTTTTCCTGTCACTCACTGATTTCCCCATGTTTCAGTGACACACTCTTACACACAGGTTTCATTGGACACACACACACACAGTCACTCACACACACATGCTTACTCTCTCTCACCCTCTTTTTCACACTACAACCTCCCCATATATCCTATTGTACATGCATATTATGTAATGTAAATATATATGTAATGTAGTTTGTGTGCCCTTATATAGCTAATGTAGGTATTTTCCCAATAAGTTATAGGCTATGTATTGTGTGTATGCACTATATATATATAGGTATTGCATGTATATGTGTATAGATATTTTCTCTTGTAGATATGTGGTTATGTCATATATGTAGGCATATGGATACACTAGCCTATATGTATATAGGGATATCCATATACTTTCATATGTGATATGGTATAGGTACATATGTGCTTATGGCCTATGGTGTGTCTATTAGACTAGTGGGCCTAGAATTGACTTGTGTAGTTTAGTTAGACCTAGAAATGACTTGTTAGACCTAGTTAGACTAGTTTGACTTCTAGAGTTGATCAGAGTTGACCAAGAGTTGACTTTGGTCTAGATTGACCTAGATTCATGTAGAATGCATTGATTTGCATCTTATTATCATTGTAGACTCATAGTGACTTGCACTGTTCTATAGGAGACAGACACCACTCCTCGGACAGTACTTTTCAGTTGGACACTCAGATACCAGGCAAGTACATTCTCTGATCATTTCATATCATGTTTAGGATTATATTTCCTGCTTTAGACTATCTTACTTGATGCTGACACGTTGGTAACACGGATTGGTACTATATGGATTCCTTCATGAGATGTTATCCCCCTCGGGAGCATCAGATACTTTTGTCATGTGTGTTTCACTTACATCATGTATCATATGCTTCTATTATCATGAATCTTCAGGAATCAGCTAGTGACTCATGTACCCTCATGATCACCGAGCCTTCACAAATCAATTCATGAATCACCCTTTATGGGCAACTTAGTGTAATCATGAATCTTAACGTAACTTGAATGGATCCTTGTGTATTGATTAGGGATGGGGGAGTATAAGTGAACATGTGAATAAATCCAAGTAGTGTAATCATGAATCAATTTCCAGTAGTGTAATCATGAATCAGTCCTATGCCATTCACATGTTTATCCTGTACTCTAAATCACTAGCACTGTCTCTCTTTATATATCATAGATATTTACTTACAGTCTCTCTTTTACATTATGCTATTTCTTCAGATCCTGTACTTTATTCTCTAGCATGATTATATTTCCTTTTCTGCTATGACTTGTTGAGATGTTTTGTACTCGCTCCGTCCTGACTGAACTTGTTGAAATATTACAGAGGATGAGGACGAGGCTGGCTGTCCTACCTATTTCGGTGCCACTTTAGATGAGTGCTTGGACCTGGACCAGCAGCAGGCCCCACTAGCTGTGGATGACTCACCCTTAGACTAGGATGCTTTTATTTCAGTATTTCATGGATGATTGTACTTATTGATACTTGGGATCTGGGATTTGTATTATCTTAGACACTTAGACTTTCAGATGTACTTGGGATGTTTCCTTTCATTTCAGCAGTTTCATTTTCTATCTATCAACTATGCTATCATCTGTTTTTCCTTGAGTTTTATATCAGATCGTGCTTCTTCTTCCTTAGTTGTGATTGAGTTTACTTTATCATGTCACCCCCAATCGGGGAGTATAAAATGTTAAGCTTTATATTGTTAGATGTTGTGACCTAGGACAGCGTTGTACCGCCGACACTGCGGCGTAGGCTGGACGTACCCACGTCTCGTGCCCTTACTCTAGGGTGCGGGTCGTGACACATGATCAATTATTAGTCAATGTCACAATCATTATCAATGGTGACAAGGCATGAAAATTAAATAGTATTCAGTGGAGTCGAGTCTACGACTCTCAGGGTTAAGTTCCAGTCATACTGGGTATCCATGGATCAATCAGGACACAAGGCACCTTCCACATAACAATCTGTATTAACATGCCAAGATTATCGAGTTCATAAAAGGGCGTAAGGATATAATAGAAGAATTATCATGCCATTATTAAAGGAATAAATTATAGAACAAATAGAAACACCCAGGTCAGGAAGTCACGCCAACAAGTCTATGCTAAGGCCAACAAGTCACGCTAAGTCTAGCAGGTAGGAGTGAGCGTATAAACAGCATGAGCGTGAAAAGTGGTTCACGTTGGCACGCACAGCGTGAGCGTGAAGGAAAATTCACGCACTCATAACGTGAGCGTGAAAAGTAACTCATGCACGCACAGCGTGAGCATAACTCAAAATTCACGCTAACACGTAAAGGCGTGTGTGTGACTAAAAATTCACGCTGGCACGTAAGAACGTGAGCGTGACTAAAAATTCACGCTTACACGCAAGAACGTGAGTATGACTCAAAATTCACGCTAAGACGTAAAGACGTGAGCGTGACTAAAAATTCACGCTAACACGTAAGAACGTGAGCGTGACTAAAAATTCACGCACGCACGTAAAGACGTGAGCGTGAATTCACGTAAAGACGTGAGCGTGACTAAAAATTCACGCTGGCACGTAAAGACGTGAGCGTGACTAAAAATTCACGCTGGCACGTAAGAACGTGAGCGTGACTGAACCTTCGTTCTAAGCCAGAAATGAAGTTCCCAGGGTTCAGAATGGTGAAGAATGAGAAGCTCTGCCACACGAACCATCTATTTCGAAAAGCACGCTAGGTTGGGAGATCAAAACCCATGAACAACCGAGAATGCTGCTACTTAGATCTAGAAGAAACAAGCCAAAGAAATCAAAAATGCTAAGTAGTAAACTCTCTTAGAATCATGAGAGGAAGAAAAATGAACCATAAAAATGGTTCTCAAGTGGAAGCAAGAAGCAAGATGTACTTGCCTGCTGTTGGTTGGTGGAGAGAGTGATGAGGAAGAAGAAGAAGTAATGGTGAAGGAGAGTTATGAGGAGAGAGAAGGAGATGGGGGCTTTAAATAGGAAGGGTGGTGGTAGGTGGGGGTTTGTGGGGGTTCGGTTCATGTGAACCACCAATAAACCCAACCAAGCCGAACCTAAAGCAAGACTAAAGCAGAGAATAACAGCAGAAAGTAAAATACAAAAATAAAATACAGGAATAAAATTGCAGGAAATAAAATGCAGATAATTAATTAACATGAAATTAAAAGAATTTAAATACAGGATAATACATGATAAATACTAAATAAATATATATGAGTTGTACATGTATAAAAATACGCATTCTGGGAACGGGGAGTGACATTTGGTCCTCGCATGATGGATTTAATTTTTTACCAAGTGGATAGCACTCGTGCTGTCACAATGCACATCAACTCACTACAAGAAAAATAACTTTTGGTGACGATTTTTTCCCGTCATCGAAGGGTTTAGTTGACGGTTTTCCTTCCATCAGCTAGGCCATATCAGTAAAACTCCCCACTTTAGTTGACGGTTTTTAGCTATCAACTAAAGTGACTTTAGTTGACGGGTTTTAGCCGTCAACTAAACCCAATTTTTTGACCATCAATATAGGTGCATACTTTTCCTGACTGTGGCCTAGCTGACGGTTAACGACCGTCAACATAGGTTATTTTTGTTGACTTTTTTTTTGCCGTCAAGAGACCCTGTTTATCAATTCTCATTTACGTTGTCGATTCCCACTGGTTCCCATTTACGTCACCAGATACACGCACAATATAAATTATAGAAATGCATAATATAAATTCAAAAACTCTCACAAACAACAAATAACTTGTAACACATTTCACATTAACAAAAACAAACGTGTTCGTACAATATTCAACGAGTACATCAACAACAAAAAAACTTATTCATAGAACCACGTTCGATACATGATACCAACCCCATCACCAATGACTAAAGTGCCAAAATACAACAAAATACCATTAACTGAAGCCCGCAGCTTCACAAACATAAGATACCCGAAACCAAAGTTCGTAGCTTCACAAACACATGATACCCAAAATCGAAGCCCGCAGCTTCACAAACCATCATTCATCGAATTCCTGTATCCAATTAAAAACACATTGTTAGCTTCAGAGTTTAGTGAAGTAGAAGTATCAGAGCTAATCTACTAGGTATAGTTACTATCAAAGTATCAGAGCTAATATCTACTAGTAGTGGCTTCAAGGTGAAAAAATTGATATCAAGTAATACCAATCAGATTTGCTTCCAGGTCTTCCTTACTATTACTATAACTACAATTTCTATATCATATCGAAAAATGAAACCTAATTTTTTGCTTTCTTTTAGATAATACCAGTATTTTACTGACCCCAACCTGGGATATGAACCCAAACCTCCCTCTATTGTGCTCCATCGTACCAAAGACTGTTATTCCCGAGGCGTAATTTTCGATGGAAAACAAAGAATCGGAACAGTTGTCAAAATAGCAACAGCGTTTCGTAGCAACACTTCAAAGAATGTGCACTACAGAGATCCTTAGAGGATTCTGGGTAACAAAAATCTAAAGAGATTTTATTGCAACAACAAACGAATGTAGAGCTTCTTTTAGGAAGGTTCAAATCGAGTTGCTAGCAGCCAGGCATCAAATCCCTCAAATAGGAGCTGTATTTCTCCGAGGTGCTATAGAATTAGTCTGTGCCCTTCAGACCCAGCCTAAAACAGATCCTCCCCACTCTTGCCTACTGTATCGGAGTTATGTCCCATGCCATCCGGTGAGGATAACTTGAGAATTCGTATCGAGACAGTGATAGGTATCTCGATATTTCAGTAAGGTACATAATCCTACCCCCACTACACTGGTAAACTCTGCCTTCCTTCTTAGCCCTGGGTAGGGACGTCTTTATGATAGCATCTTCGAACAAGAAAGTTGGTTTCTTTTGGACTATGTTATCCACACTCTCTAAGGGCTGTTCGTTCATCAAGCATAGCAGGGTGGTATTCTCTTGAGCAGTGAGTATAGCTTTCCTAGTTTCAGGAGGGTTATACTTCGGATATGTCACATATGATAGGTCTTCTTGGTATTCTGATACATTGAATGTTGAAGAAAATCTTTCAGTATTTGGATCTTCTCTGAGATTAACTATATAAAGACGAGCAAACAGAAGTTTGTCTCAAAAAAGTGTCCGTTTCAATGAAACAGAATATATGACATCACAGGTGGCGCAACCCTTATGTTATGCAATAATTTGTATTGCGCCACATCTATGTTGCACGATATATCAGGTTGTGCTACATCTCACGATATTTTCTGTCGAAATACACACTTGTGTGGCACAACATCTCAGGTTGCGCCAAATTGATTTTACATAATCAAAAAGCACAACTCTCGAAATGTTGCACAACATGGTTCATAAAAACGAACACAGTGTGGATAGCAACCAAACCCTAAAAAGAGTGGCGCAAGTCATGAAGTGTGCCTAACCCTAAAAAGAGAAGGCGCACGTTGTCCAAATCAAATCAAAACCCTAAAAAGGGTTGATCGATGCTCAGTTTTTTGTCAAACATTCACCTTTCATTGCTGGGTTAGCTGTTTCTCATCATGATGAAGGAGAGCGTACTGAGGCGCACACGTGAATGGAGCATGAGATGAAGGCTCGGCGACCTTCTTTTCCTTCTCGGCGGCGGATCGTTTGGGTGCCATCAACAAATTACTGAGAACTTCGGGAAGAGAAGAATTAGATTTTAGAAAAGATTGACTGTGGTAAAGAGGGGAAAGCTTAGAAATGTACGGCTATTTATAGCCTAAATAATGAAACGGATAGCGCTACTTGCGCTCCAAAAAAGTGGAATCGGGTGAAACAAGCACAAATTATGACAGAATATGTATAATTCAAAGTATTTCAAAATTTTGAAATATTTCAAATTTTGAAAATTTTGAAGGGGGTCTTATAGAGGCTAAAAATTAAGTTGTGCCACATTATCAACTTGCGCCACCATCAACTTGTGCCACCATTAACTTGCGCCACCATCAAGTTGTGCCACCATTAACTTGCGCCTCCATCAGGTTACGCCAGAGCCAGGTTGTGCGAGTGCCATATGGCAGTCTCCTTGAGAAACTATAATGGCCATCATCATTACCTGACAGCTGACAGCACGAAAATCGAAGGACATCCGTTCGAATCTCGCGCAATGCGGTGCTCGAGAAGATCTTGTCAGCTAGCAGCTCGCACAGTGTATCAAGGTACACGATAGTCAGAATGCAGTGCAAGTTGCCGAGTTGCGCCCACGCGCATCCTGATTGACCAAGTGGCGCAATATGAATCAAACTGATGTCTAAAAGCAGGAAGACGTGTTGCACATGCCACCAATCTCGTAAAACGTGTCTACCATACTGCTCATGATCACGTGCATCTTACTCAAACGATGTCATGTGTCTTTTGCAGTTGGTATAACCGCTCGCGCATGTGAACATAGGCGCGCAACCTAAGGCATGCGCAACCCAGAATAACTGCTAAACAGTTATTTAAAGAACTCTATAAATAGAGTTTGAAATCAGTTCTAAGGCATCACTAATGATCATAATCTACTGACAAAGTGCTGTTGCATCTTCCAGAGGCTCGTGTCTTCGATATCACATCGGCCAAGGGATAAAGTGATCGTCTTCTGATCAGATTCCTATAGTTGTACTTCTCCAGAAATCAATTGTACTCTTATACTCTTTTTTTAGTTTGTAATCAAACTTTTATTTTTGCAAACAAAATGGCGACTCTGCTGGAGATTTTAAGAGTTTATCATAAGGGTGAAAAACTCAACTCTTTTAATATATACAACATTCAAATAATATTTTATATTTCCTTCAGACATAGTACTTTTTTAAGAGTTTGCCATTGATAGGCATCATAGCAACTCGGTCATCCATTTCGGTTAGTTGATAAGCTCCGTTTAAGAAAACCTTGCTTACAATATAGGAACCTTCCCATTTTGCTTCGAATTTGCCCTTGCTCATGTGTGTCATAGTCGTAGGACGTCTGACAGTAAGGACTAGTTCGTCTTTATGGAATGCTCATACTTTGACCTTTTGGTTGAAAGCTTTGGAGATACGATCTTGATATAGCTCAACATGCTGTTGAGCTTGTAACCATTTCTCATCAAACGCTTCAAGCTCCTAAAATCGAAGGTGATCATTGTTTTCTGTTGTGATTTTATTGGCAATTGCAATCCTTACGAAGGGGATTTGAATTTCCAATGGTAGGACAGCTTCGCATCCATACACCAAGGAGAAAGGCGTGCAACCGGTTGGAGTACGTATAGTAGTACGATAAGCCCATAGACATTCTCCAAGCTTTTTACTCCAGTTTCTTTTATTAGTAGAAACGAATTTCTTGAGAAGCTTAATAATAGTTTTGTTGAATGTTTCAGCCAAATTGTTAGCTGCAGGATTGTAGGCCGTGGAAGTAACATTATTGATTTTGTTATCATCACAAAACCGAGTAAACTTTTGACTGATGAATTATGGTCCATTATCATGAATGATTTGTCGAGGAATACCGAATCTGTATATCACATGATGGTTAATGAAGTTGATGACGCTGCTGGTCTTAACTTCAGATAAAGGTATAACTTCGGTCTATTTCGAAAAGTAATCGGTTATAACCAGTATAAACCGATATCCTCTAGATGATGGTGGATTGATAGGACCAATAACATCCATACCCCAAGCTTTAAAGGGCCATGAAGCGGCAGTCAGATGAAGGAACTCCGATGGTTGATGGATGAAGTCTGCATGGATTTGACAGGCTCAATATTTTCTTGCATATTCAATGGCTTCTGATACCATAGTGGGCCAATAGTAGCCTATACGTCGGATACGATCTTATAATTTAGGATCAGGCTGATGTGCACCACACACACCATCGTGAGCTTTCCGTAGTATTTGTTTTGCTTTATCTCTAGCAAGACAACGTAAGAGTAGACCATCAAATGTTCGACGATAAAGGGTCTTAGAAGTATGATTGTAATAAAATTGGAGTGATTGCCTACGGATTATTATAGCTTCTTTAGAATCTCTAGGTAAAATGTCGTGTACCATGAAGTCAATGAAAGGAGCTCTCCAGTCTTCACTAATGACATTGATTTCAGTTGAATTGTTGAACTCGATATTTGAGTTATTCTCAATGCAAAATAACTCTCTGTTAGTGATAACAATAATCTGTTACCTTTTAACATGATTGCTAATACGGTTGCCAGATTAGCCAATGTATCGGCATCCGTATTACATACCCGACATACATGTTCAATAAAAAAACTTTTGAACAATGTAGCCAGCCTAACAGTCATTTTATGATATGGGACAAGATCCTGGTGTCAAACTTCATACGTGCCTCTAACCTGATTGACAATCAGTTTAGAGCTTCTTTTAGGAAGGTTCAAATCGAGTTGCTAGCAGCCAGGCATCAAATCCCTCAGATAGGAGCTATATTTCTCCGAGGTGCTATAGAATTTGTCTGTGCCCTTCAGACCCAGCCTAAAACAGATTCTCCCCACTCTTGTCTACTGTATCGGAGTTATGTCCTATGCCATCCGGTGAGGATAACTTGAGAATTCGTATCGAGACAGTGATAGGTATCTCGATATTTCAGTAAGGTACATAATCCTACCCCCATTACACTGGTAAACTCTGCCTTCCTTCTTAGCCCTGGGTAGGGACGTCTTTATGATAGCATCTCCGAATAAGAAAGTTGGTTTCTTGTGGACTATGTTATCCACACTCTCTAAGGGCTGTTCGTCCATCAAGCATAGCAGGGTGGTATTCTCTTGAGCAGTGAGTATAGCTTTCCTAGTTTCAAGAGGGTTATACTTCGGATATGTCACATATGATAGGTCTTCTTGGTATTCTGATACATTGAATGTTGAAGAAAATATTTCAGTATTTGGATCTTCTCTGAGATTAACTATATAAAGATGAGCAAACAGAAGTTTGTCTCAAAAAAGTGTCTGTTTCAATGAAACAGAATATATGACATCACAGGTGGCGCAACCCTTATGTTACGCGATATTTTGTATTGCGCCATATCTATGTTGCACGATATATCAGGTTGTGCCACATCTCACGATATTTTCTGTTGAAATGCACACTTGTGTGGCACAACATCTCAGGTTGCGCCAAATTGATTTCACAGAATCAAAAAGCACAACTCTCGAAATGTTGCACAACATGGTTCATAAAAACGAACACAGTGTGGATAGCAACCAAACCCTAAAAAGAGTGGCGCAAGTCATGAAGTGTGCCTAACCCTAAAAAGAGAAGGCGTACGTTGTCCAAATCAAATCAAAACCCTAAAAAGGGTTGATCGATGCTCAGTTTTTTGTCAAACATTCAACTGCCATTGCTGGGTTAGCTGTTTCTCATCGTGATGAAGGGGAGCGTACTGAGGCGCACATGTGAATGGAGCATGAGATGAAGGCTCGGCGACCTTCTTTTCCTTCTCGGCGGCGGATCGTTTGGGTGCCATCGACAAATTGCTGAGAAATTCGGGAAGAGAAGAATAGGATTTTAGAAAAGATTGACTATGGTAAAGAGGGGAAAGCTTAAAAATGTACGGTTATTTATAGCCTAAATAATGAAACGGATAGCGCTACTTGCGCTCCAAAAAAGTGGAATCGGGTGAAACAAGCACAAATTATGACAGAATATGTATAATTCAAAGTATTTCAAAATTTTGAAATATTTCAAATTTCGAAAATTTTGAAGGGGGTCTTATAGAGGCTAAAAATCAAGTTGCGCCACATTATCAACTTGCGCCACCATCAACTTGTGCCACCATTAACTTGAACCACCATCAAGTTGTGCCACCATCAACTTGCGCCTCCACCAGGTTACGCTAGAGCCAGGTTACGCGAGTGCCATATGGCAGTCTCCTTGAGAAACTATAATGGCCATCATCATTACCTGACAGCTGACAACATGAAAATCGAAGGACATCCGTTCGAATCTCGCGCAATGCGGTGCTCGAGAAGATCTTGTCAGCTAGCAGCTCGCACAGTGTATCAAGGTACGCGATAGTCAGAATGCAGTACAAGTTGCCGAGTTGCGCCCACGCGCATCTTGATTGACCAAGTTGGCGCAATATCAATCAAACTGATGTCTAGAAGCAGGAAGACGTGTTGCACATGCCACTAATCTCGTAAAACGTGTCTACCATACTGCTCATGATCACGTGTATCTTACTCAAACGATGCCATATGTCTTTTGCAGTTGGTATAACCGCTCGCGCAGGTGAACATAGGTGCGCAACCTAAGGCATGCGCAACCCAGAATAACTGCTAAACAGTTATTTAAAGAACTCTATAAATAGAGTTTGAAATCAGTTCTAAGGCATCACTAATGATCATAATCTACTGACAAAGTGTTGTTGCATCTTCCAGAGGCTCGTGTCTTCGAGATCACATCGGCCAAGGGATAAAGTGATGTCTTCTGATCAGATTCCTATAGTTGTACTTCTCCAGAAATCAATTGTACTATTGTACTTTTTTTTTTTAGTTTGTAATCAAACTTTTATTTTTGCAAACAAAATGGCGACTCTGCAGGAGATTTTAAGAGTTTATCATAAGGGTAAACAACTCAACTCTTTTAATATATACAACATTCAAATAATATTTTATATTTCCTTCAGACATAGTACTTTTTTAAGAGTTTGCCATTGATAGGCATCATAGCAACTCGGTCATCCATTTCGGTTAGTTGATAAGCTCCGTTTAAGAAAACCTTGCTTACAATATAGGAACCTTCCCATTTCGCTTCGAATTTGCCCTTGCTCATGTGTGTCATAGTCGTAGGACGTCTGACAGTAAGGACTAGTTTGTTTTTATGGAATGCTCATACTTTGACCTTTTGGTTTAAAGCTTTGGAGATATGATCTTGATATAGCTCAACATGCTGTTGAGCTTGTAACCGTTTCTCATCAAACGCTTCAAGCTCCTAAAATCGAAGATGATCATTGTTTTCTGTTGTGAGTTCATTGGAAATTGCAATCCTTAAGAAGGGGATTTGAATTTCCAATGGTAGGACAGCTTCGCATCCATACACCAAAGAGAAAGGCGTGCAACCGGTTGGAGTACGTATAGTAGTACGATAAGCCCATAGACATTTTCCAAGCTTTTTACTCCAGTTTCTTTTATTAGTAGAAACGAATTTCTTGAGAAGCTTAATAATAGTTTTGTTGAATGTTTCAGCCAAACTGTTAGCTGCAGGATTGTAGACCGTGGAAGTAACATTATTGATTTTGTTATCATCACAAAACCGAGTAAACTTTTGACTGATGAATTATGGTCCATTATCATAAATGATTTGTCGAGGAATACTGAATCTGTATATCACATGATGTTTAATGAAGTATACGACGCTGCTGGTCTTAACTTCAGATAAAGGTATAACTTCGGTCTATTTCGAAAAGTAATCGGTTATAACCAGTATAAACCGATGTCCTCTAGACGATGGTGGATTGATAGGACCAATAACATCCATACCCCAAGCTTCAAAGGGCCATGAAGCGGCAGTCAGATGAAGGAACTCCGATGGTTGATGGATAAAGTCTGTATGGATTTGACAGGCTCAATATTTTTCTTGCATATTCAATGGCATTTGATACCATAGTGGGCCAATAGTAGCCTATACGTCGGATACGATCTTATAATTTAGGATCTGGCTGATGTCCACCACACACACCATCATGAGCTTTCCGTAGTATTTGTTTTGCTTTATCTCTAGCAAGACAACGTAAGAGTAGACCATCAAATGTTCGTCGATAAAGGGTCTTAGAAGTATGATTGTAATAAAACCGGAGTGATTGCCTACGGATTGTTGTAGCTTCTTTAGAATCTTCAGGTAAAATGTCGTGTACCATGAAGTCAATGAAAGGAGCTCTCCAGTCTTCACTAATGACATTGATTTCAGTTGAATTGTTGAACTCGATATTTGAGTTATTCTCAATGCAAAATAACTCTCTGTTAGTGATAATAATCATCTGTTTCCTTTTAATAGGGATTGCTAATACGGTTGCCAGATTAGCCAATGTATCGGCATCCGTATTGTATGCCCGACATACATGTTCAATGAAAAAACTCTTGAACAATGTAGCCAGCCTAACAGTCATTTTATGATATGGGACAAGATCCTGGTGTCAAACTTCATACGTGCCTCTAACCTGATTGACAATCAGTTTAGAGTCTCTATATGGTTCAAGATATTCAATGTCTAATTGTTTAGCCAATTAGCAGAGTGTTGTATTCAGCCACGTTATTGGAACATGACTCGTCTAAAGAATAATCTCTTTGAATAGATAATCCTTCTGGCGATACGAGGACGATTCCAACTCCAGCGACGATGGAACCTTTTGGTCTTATTATGGATGCACCGTCAAAAAATAGACGCCATGCAAGAATTTCTTTTGAAATTATGTTGGATTCTAAAGTTTTATTTGGAATCTCGTCATAGAGTTTAGATGTTTTGGGAATTGGATGAGCTGCCAGGAAGTCAGCAAGAGCTTGACCCTTAACAGATTTTTGAGGAATATAAACCATATCATATTGTGCTAATAATATGATCCATGTAGCAAGCCTGGAATTGAGTGTATTGGGCTTCTTCATCAAGACCCGGAGAGGGTTAATTATAGAAATAATATAAATAGTTTGGCCGGTGATATAATGTCTCATCTTTTGAACACCAAATATCAAAGCTAGACATTCTTTTTCTACTGGGTTGTATCAATGTTCACCTCCGATCATTGTACGACTGAGATAATAGATAGCTTGTTCATGACCTTTTCTATTCTTCTGAGCTAATAAAGCACCTAATAAATAATCCATTGCTCGAACATACATCAGAAAGGGTATTCCTGAGACTGGAGGCACTAGAACTAGAGGGTTCATCAAGTACCGCTTTATGTCTTCAAATGCTTGATGGCATTCTTTAGTCCAAATAAAAGGCACACCTTTCTTCATGAGTTGAGTGAACGGTCTACAGCATCCAGAGAGATTTGAGATAAATCTTCTGATATACGCAAGTCGTCCCTGGAATCCTCGTACCTCTTTTAGGTTGCGTGGAGGATGCATCTCTTGAATGGCTTTGATTTTCTCAGGGTCAACGTGTATACCTTTAGAGGTAATAACGAATCCAAGAAATTTAGAGACTCCAGGAATGATTTGGTGGGATTTATCTTGAGTTGATGTTGGCGCAGTAGATCAAATATAGTTCTCAAGTATTGGATGTGGTTTTTCTTTAGACGACTTTTGACAGCAATATCATCTACATAGCATTCAACTGTCTTTCGCAAATGATCACGGAAGATAGTATTCATGGCCCGCTGATAAGTTGCACCAGTATTTTTAAGACCAAATGACATGACAGTGTAGCAATAGACTCCAAGAGGAGTACGAAATGATGCATATTTCTCATCTTCTGGGTGCATCTTGATTTGGTTATAGCCTGAGAATCCATCCATAAAAGACATTCGTTCAAATCTGCAAGTATTATCGATTATGCCATCAGTGATCGGAAGAGAAAATTCGTCTTTAGGAAAAGCTTTATTAAGGTCTCTGAAGTCAATGCAGACTCGGACCTTCCCTATTTTCTTCAAAACTGGGACAACATTAGCCACCCAGTCCGGATGTTGTTCTTCTCTGACGAAGCCACATGCAATGAGCTTCTTGACTTCAGCTTCTATGGCATCTATTATGTTAGGTCAAAATTGTCGCTGTTGTTGCTTGACTGGCCTCACATTCGACAGAATGTTAAATTTGTGGGTAGCGATATGGGGATCCAATCCCGGCATGTCTTCATAGCTCCAAGCGAATACATTAATTTATTCCCTAATAAGTTGGATCAGTTCTTGTTTATCTGCTTTAGGGAGGCTTTTGCTGATAAATATTGGTCTTGGGGAGGCTTCGTCTCCAACATCGACTTGAACCAACTAATCTTCGGTAGGCGGCTCACATTGCTCGAAGCGAAGCTCCCATTGAGTATCCATCCTTTATGTCCAAGGATCAGATTCAGAGGCTTCGGTAAAGTCTTCATCATCTTTCAAGAACTCGACAATTACCATATTGGAAGATAGAGTCACTCGATGGACGTGTCCTGCACCGGTGTCTGAATCCCATGAAACAGAGTCAGAAAAGTTGGATCGTTCTTCTTTATCAGATTTAGAGGCTTTTGGAGTCAGAATTGGCGAGGTATAGCCCAATCTCCGCTTTGTTTTATTGTAATATTGTTGTGACTTTCCTTTTGGATTAGGAATACGAATAGGAGTTCACCTTCCCTTGCCACCATTTAGACCAGCTTTAAAATTATAGCCCATCTTTTGAATGATATCTTTTGATTATTGACTATAACGACGTAGTTGAAGTCTTTCGTCATCTTGATTTTCTTCTTCATTATCGAGCGTGATCTTATATTCTGTTCCTTTACTAAAAAGTATAAGAAGTTCATCTTTCTTCTTAGAAGGAACTAAGAGGAAGGAGTCTTGCATTGGTTCGAGCAATACTTCGTCTTGGAGAGGTTGAACTGCTCCTATTGTAAGTGGTTCGAAGTTATCTAACATTTCTAAATAATATCGAGTATAATAAAAAATATCAGTATACTGTAAAGGAGATACTACTTTATTAATTTGTACATCATCATTTACAACATGTTTCTTAGCCTTAACAGAAGGCTTAGTAAGGTTGATAACCAGAGAAGGAGAAGGAGAAGGTTTGTTTCGACGAAGATCGATAACAAGAGGCTCGGAAGAGGTGAGCTTCCTCTGTTCCATTTTTACATCAGGAGGCTGTTTGTTATGAGAAGAAAGATGGATAGTCAATGTCTGAGAAGAAGATGGACGAGTAATATGTCCTTTGACTGGGATTATGAGAACATCTTTTAAGGTGTCTTTCTGATCTTTCTCACTATCCATCGCCAATACAACTTTTATGAACTCTTTCTTGTACATCCAAGAATTATTACAATATACTTCAATGCCCCTGAAAGGATTTAGGTCAGCTACTTCCTTCTGGACCTCTCCATTGGCGTCTACATATTTGAAGCATTGGTGTAGAGTGGGTGGTAAAATGTTATGCTCATGCAGAAAGGGTCTTCCCAGCAAGGCATTATAAGAGCTATGATTATCGATTACGTAGAAAGTAACCTTTATACGAAGATTGCCTATTTGAACTTTCAGACGAATCTTCCCCAAAGGTTTACTTCTTCTAGAATTAAATCCCAAGATTGTCATGATAGTTGTTGAAAGATTATGTACGAAAATCTTTAATGCATCTAGTAAAGTCTTTGGCATGATGTTGAGCGCAGACCCAGGGTCGATCAAGATGTGATCAACCTTCATGGTATCGACATATCCCGTAAAGTAGAGGGGTCGATCATGACGATTATCTTCCAGCAGCATATCATCTTGTGTAAAGGTGATGTTGGACATTAGCTCCATCACACTATGACAATGAAAGCAAGTTACAAGTGTAGAAGCATGGAAAATAATAAAGAAAGAGCCATGCGGACAGAAAATCCCATGTGGCTCAGAAAGCCATGCGGCCCAGAGATTCATGCGGCACAAGGGACTATGCGGCTCGATACGTTCCATGTGGCTCACGTTGCATACAAACAACTCTTCCCTTACTGCATTAATTGCCTTGACGGCTGACAGCTCTGACAAGACGACAACCCTAACACAAAGACGTAATTATGACTCTGTCATAATGACAGACTCCTAGGGAAACGAAGCAAATCTCTGACATAATCCTCCGAGATCCAGAAAATGCCATGCAGCCTAGACACGTGGACAGTCATATGCGGCTCGAGCGGAGACTCCCCATACGGCTCCGGCCGAAGTTGCCCTATGCGGCCCATATCGAAACAGCCCTATGCGGCTCAAGCGAAGGCTCCCCCTATGCGGCTCAAGCAGACGCTCCCCCATGCGGCTTACGAGGACCATCTTCATGCGGCTTACGAAGGAGTTACCCGTTATGCGGCCACCTACGTCCATGCGGTCCAGATTATCATGTGATTCGAAGGTTCGGGGGCCACTCCCCAACAGCCTTGACACGTGGCCGGGCTTATGCGGCTCAATCCTCATGCGGCTCAGATCCCCTCAATGGCTCCTAGGACAAGTGTCATAAAGCCAATCAATTTTCCAGATTTACTATAATCAAATATTGGGTCAAATCCTAATAATCTGGGACACGTGGCAGGAGAATAAATTAAACTTATTCATTCAGATTCGTAGACATCAGCAGATCATCATAAGGGAGATTTATTCTAATCAGCATTAATTACTGAAAGGATTTGGCACAATCTACATTAATAGCCCAGATTCATTATACTCAAAACTAATGGCCCAGATTGATCAATCAACAGGCCGCCGTCCCTTTAAGGGACAATCATTGTAAACCCTAATGATGGCATTCCCTTTTTATAAATAGCAAGGTGCCATTTCCTTGCGAGGAAGACCCTTTTTCGAGATCAGAGAGCACCACAATACTTGGAGAGAAAAAGCAGAGAGAGAGCAAAAAGAGCATTTCTTCAACGCCAAGCAATCTTCTGGAGCCAAGGCTGCATACCGATCGTCCAAGGAGTAAGGCAGAGCTGCTGTAGCTTTCCCGAGCCTCTATCGCCACCCCCCAGAATCTAAAATAAACAATTGTACTTAGATTACTGTACCTAGGTTTTCGTCCTTAGGCTTTCTTTGTACAAGCGAGTTTGTAACGTGAAGTAAAAGTCCAGTCCTCCGATAATTGTTCTGCTCTTTTATATTTCATGGCAAACACGATGGCGACTCTGTGGGGGACAAACTTCTCCATGGCTGAGGAGTTGGTGACGCAGTCGGATGCAGCCAAGCTTAGCTCCATGCAATAGAAGATGGTCGTCCGTTTCGACCAACAGGCGTTTGAAGAAATGCTCTCTGAAGGAAGTGCCGGCCCGATCCAGAAGCGAACCCGCACAAAGAAAGCTCGCTGCGAGTGGAGGCCAAAATCATTTGCTCCTCCACAAGCTCTGGACGGGATACTCTCTGCTGCCCAAGACGGCGAAAGCGACTCTCATACGACTCTACTTCGAGCCGTAGAGCACTTTGCTGTCCCCAAGTCCGATAGAGGAAAGCACCATGATGCTGGACTTGCAGGGACAAAGAGCGACTCTATGCGCCCCAAGAAGAAGCCGAACACACCTGAGGCTAAATCTGCCAACCACATACAGGAGGCTCATGCGGATGAATCTGTCCGCCACATAAAGAAAGTATATGCGGCCAGATCATCCAGTCGCATGAAGAAAACTTATGTGGCTGAGACTCCCAGCCGAATGGAGAATGCCTATGCGGCTACATCTGCCAGCCGTATGAAGATTACCGATGACAACCGCATGACACCCACTCCACGTGGCTCTGTCTTCGACCGCCTCTCATATGGTCCTGATCTCTTGTGCTCCCAAGAAGATATGTCTGACTCTCTCCAGCATTACCTAGACTCTTCCTACTATGTGCCTTTACGCACTAGAGCAAAGAAGTCTAGGGCAATGCGAGCTTGGCAAGCTCGGTCCGCTGATCATGTCTCTAACCATCTGAGTATCCCGCATACCGTTATACGGGCCTCAGATGGGAGGTTGTACAGAACCACTCGAGTCCAGCCCCCGACGACAAAAGGACAAAGAGGTTCACAAAAGTCTTCCAAAATCCAGGGAGCAAACATGGTCAATCCAGATCCATCTGACTTGCGTGAGGCCATCCTCCACAAACGCAAGGAAAGAGAAGATGCATCGGGGTACAAAGAGTCCTCCCACGGACGCCACTGCACCCAAGTCATCGTCAACTGCTGCTGCAATAACGCGACGGTGCGAGAAGACCGGCAGTCCGTCTTTCAAAGACTGCAACAGCCGTCTTCAGAAGACGAGGTACTTTCCGTCGTCTCCTGCAACTCTGCTCAGAAAGTCCCCGCTAAGTGAAGAGGAAAGAAGACAAATGTTCCCAGCCCGAAGATTTCAACCACTGTGACTAAAAGACTATCGTCTAAGCAGGTGCCCACCACCGGAGTTTTCCAAGGTACTTGTTCTAAGACGAAATCTGCTACAGTGGAAGATTCATCATCCACAACGCAGGGGGTTGCTGGGACTGGGGGTAGCACTCCTCCGAACCTCCACAATAATCCGATGTTTCAAGAGGACGAGTCAGGGGAGGCAACTCTTCCATCAGATTCAGCGAACCCCGACGTCCTCGAGGACGTCCACAACTCCCAAGACGAGGCGAACTCGGAGACTGGGGGTACTGTTCCTTTCGAGTCTGAACCAGAAGAGAACATACCCACATACCCCGATGACTTCTCACTATAGGGGTATGATTCGGAGGGTGCTTCCTCCATCGCTCCGTATATCTCTCCTCATGTAAAGACGGTATTCATGACAGACAGCAGCCAAGGTGGTGCCAGCGATCGCCAACGCATCGACACTCTCGAAGCCATATTGCTTGCCTTGGTCAAGTCTGTGGACGAGATCAAAGCGGCCCTTCCAACTCTGCAAGGAGGGACGCCTGGCCAAACAAGCGCGGGACCTGCGGTCAATGCGGACTCGAATTCGGCGACACCAAACCCGGGCAACGATCCTCCTAAAACAACAGCCCCCACCGCCGTGGACGAGGCCCGCGAAGCGAGAAGAGAGGTCCAGGAGCCCCGAGCCATGTTTCACGCTCGAGAGAACTCTCAAGACCTCAGAATACGGCAACCGTACCCTGCTGCCTGGAGGGACGTTCCATTTCCACCAAGATATAAGTCGTTCAATATCAATCCTTATGATGGAAAGACCTCAGCAAGTCGGTACATCACTTACTTCGAGGTCACCACCGACCATCTGCCCCATGACAATGCTATTCTCACACGATTATTCATCGGGGCATTGGAAGGGGTCGCCTTCGACTGGTACCGCAACCTGCCAGACAACTGCATCCACTCCTTCGCCGACTTCAATCGCATGTTCTTGGAGAGGTTCTACGAAGTAGGGTAGGACATCACAATGTCTACCCTCATGGACGTCGTCTAAGGGGAGAAAGAGCTGACAAAAAACTATATCGAGCGGTTTCGCCAAACCGCAATGAAGCTGCCATCTGGAAATCCGGATTCCTCCTTGATTGAGATCTGCCAAAAGAGATTGCTCCCAACAATCAGTCTCTGGATGGGCAAAAGTCAATTCAAGGACTGGAAGACGTTCATCATCAGTGCCACAAGCGCCGAAGAACGATTGAAGAAGGCTCGCCAATTGGGACTGCACATCTCGGACGGAGAGAACAAGGGCAAGTGTCCTAACAACGACAATGGGGGTAGCCCCTCTAACAATCAGGACAGCAGGGGTAAGCAGGCTATGGTGGCCGACACAGTACAGATACCTGAGCCAAAGCCGGCAGACAAACAATGGCCGCAAATCACTTACTCCTTCGAAGATGGTCACGTCAAGCCCATCTTGGACATGCTCATACAAGGAGACAGAATTCAGCTTCCTCCACCAAAATGGAAACCGTGGCAGGCAAACATGGAGAACCCGAAGTACTGCCATTACCATCGTTACGTCCACCATGCCACACACGACTGCTACCAGCTAAAACGGTACATCCAAAATCTTATCGATTCGAACGCACTGGCCATCGATTTTGAGGAGGTAACAGTAGAAGCCAATATGGTGTCAGTATAATTCGGTAGCTTCCCCCCGACGAAAACTCAAGACGGTGTGGTCTCCATCCCTCTGGCAATAATAGAGATTGCTAATCTTCCACCTCCCCGAGATCAGGATACTGGTTTAGTGCCCCTCACCACATCACAAGGGGAGGTCATGTGGATCCATCCAGACTTGGTATCGAAAGTGACTCGGCCCACATCATCTTCCATTTGCAAGAAGAAGAGTGGAAAAGTCAGGTCCTGCCGCATAATCTCGGCAGATATCGAAGAAGCTACAGCCGTCGTCACGCGGTCTGGGGCACAATCCCAACATGTGGCTGACAACCCGGCTGAAGATCATCAGCCCGCTACAACTGACGCTCCGGGACCGGCTCAGCCTCTGACGACCGACAAGCCTAGGCCGAGGGAGACTCGCTTTGACAAATCCCTCCGAAAAGAGGCATCACAAGGGCTGGAGAAGCCCTACAACTTCGACATCTTAGCGCAATTGGCCAACACACCGGCCAAGTTGTCATTATACGAGCTTCTGAGACTCTCCAAGGATGTTCGTGCGGCTTTGAGCGATGCACTCCAAAACGCCGACGCATATCTGGCGCAAGTCAACCTCACGTGAGAGAACCCGCCTACAGATCTCCAAGACAGCACCTGCACAGGAGCAATGCCCAACATTGTCTTCACTCCGCAGGACATGCTCATCAAAACTAATCTGTACGATCGCCCGCTATACTACACTGGATACATTGGCAACGTAAAGGTGGATCGGATGCACATTGATCCTGGCTCTTCCATAAGTATTATCCCGAAGGGTCTGCTACATCATCTCCGCATCCCAATGCATCGCCTGACGCCTACAAGCACCGCCATCAGCGGTTTCAATTCAGGCAGAAGCTACCCAATTGAAAAGATTCGTCTGAAGTGTCAAATTGGCGATCTCCAATTCGAAGTCACCTGCTACGTCATAGATGCAGACACTTCTCACAACATCCTCTTGGGGTGCCCGTGGACACACGATTATATGATCGTGCCTTCCACGCTATGCCAGTGCTTCAAATATGTCGACAAATACGGCTTTGTAAGGACTGTCACGCCCTAGAACCCGAATACTGGAGAGCGGGGGAATGACTCAGCCAGCTACGTATTACGGGTAGATGAATACCGTATAATACGATCAATGCTATCTAACCAGACAAGGGGGTGCATACTACATGAAAGTCTTACTATGGTCATTTCACATCTATTGTCTTAATCATTCAAACAAGAAACAAGAAATAGAGAACATGTAAGAATAAGCAGTAAGGCATCCCAAATGCTCAGTCAAAATGTTCTTGAGATCTGGCTTTACAAAACATAGTCAGATGGTATAGTAACATGTACACAATTGTTATCAGCTGCAGTCTGACTTTAGTTACAATCATACAAAAGTAAGTGCAAGACTATCCGACTAACATGTCGGTGCCAAACGGCTAAGTATAAAGTAAATAACAAAACGAACGGTGAAGTAAGGAAACCCACTCGAGTCCTCCTGCGATCATTCCCCTAGTATTGACCATCTTGGAGGTAGAAGTAAGCTGGATCCTCGGGGACCGGCTCTAAATCTGGCCATACAAAACCAGAGAGGTTAGACCTCTAATAGCAAGTAACACAAGGGAGCACGATATGAAGGACTAAACCAGTAAGTAAGAGAATAATAATAGATCTCTGCTTTCCACTAGGGTTCACATAACATCACGATACTTCGAACCAACCTCCCAACCAAACAAGGACAGAAGTTAGCCCGTCATGTCCTGACATTCTGATCATCTCAGTTAGGCAACAGAGTAGGTACAGCACACAAACAAATCATCTTGAATGGCCAATCAACTACTACAGCTTGCTATTGTGAGTCCCAAGTTATCCTGGAATTATGTAAATAGGGATTCCTCAGTTCTTACTATGTGCAAGCAAGGCTAGTCTATCCAATCAATCAATTGTGCCAATCATGTAGTTAGACGAGTCCCAGCGGAATGCCCGCCGTTAATATAATATGTACAATAATATAAGCAGATACCGTTCCCTGCCCGTGTGACAGATTTACCGTATCTGTGGGAACCAGTCGGCCCGTCGGGTACTTAATAGTCCCAAGGGGGCTGCCATGTAAGAACTCGGGAATCCATTCTCTCTATGCCATCATTATTTTATTTAACTTAATAGTCTCTACATTGAGTAAAGTTCCATGCCGTAGATCATGGTCATTCAAATGAGTACTTTCGTACGGGGTACGATATGCGCAACTCTACAACGATACCCGTGCGGCTAGGTTATAGGTTTTACATAGCGTGATGCAACAATCAAATCTGACCACAGAATAATCATGCCTTGACCATAAAGTACACATGCTATTTTTTGTAAAATAGATAAATAAATAATTTGAAACCTGCATGTGCCTGTATGCCAATATTCGGGATTGGCTAATCGAGTACAATAGTTCATTACATGAACGTGTCTCATTCATTTCATTCAAAAAGACGACTAGCCAGTCTCTTAATTCCAACTAGGAACGCATGATCAATTTTAGTAAAGATGACCATTATTATCAATGGTATCAAGGCATGAAAGTCAATTAGTATTACATGAGGTCGAGTCTATAACTCTCAAGGTTAAGTTCCAGTCAATCTGGGTATCCATGGATCAATCAAGACACCTGACACATTCTACATAACCATTAAAGTATTAACATATCATGATTTATCAAGTTCATGCCAAAAGGCATGAGGATATAATAGAAGAATTATCGTGCCTTCATTAAATGAATAAGTTATAGAGCAAAAAATACCCTGGTTAAAAAGTCACGCCAGCAAGTCTAAGCTAAGGCTAAAAAGTCACGCCAACAAGTCTAGTAGGAGTGAGCGTGTAAAGTAGTTCACGTTGGCATGCACAGTATAAATGTGAAGGAAAATTCACGCACTCATAAGTGAGCGTGAAGAATGATAAGAAATTCACGCAGGCATAAGTGAGCGTAACTCAAAATTCACGCAGACACGTACAGACGTGTGCGTGGCTAAAAATTCACGCTGACACGTAAGAACATGAGCGTGACTAAAATCCACGCACGCACAAGTAAGAACGTGTGCGTGACTAAAATCCACGCTAACATGTAAGAACATGAGCGTGACTAAAATCCACGCACGCACAAGTAAGAACGTGTGCGTGACTAAAATCCACGCACGCACAAGTAAGAACGTGTGCGTGACTAAAATCCACGCTAACATGTAAGAACATGAGCGTAACTAAAAATTCTCGCACGCACAAGTAAGAACGTGTGCGTGACTAAAATCCACGCTAACATGTAAGAACATGAGCGTGACTAAAAATTCACGCACGTACAAGTAAGAACGTGTGCGTGACTAAAATCTACGCACGCACAAGTAAGAACGTGTGTGTGACTAAAATCCACGCTAACATGTAAGAACATGAGCGTGACTAAACCTGTTCCAAGCCAGAAGTGAAGTTCCCAGCCAGAAAACATGCTAAGTTGGGAGATCAGAACCCATGAAAACCGAGAATACAACATCTTAGATCTAGCAAAAACCAGCCAAAGAAATCAAAAATGCCAAGTACTAAACTCTCTCAGGATCATGAGAGGAAGAGAAATGAACCATAAAAATGGTTCTCCAAGCAAGAAGCAAGATTTGCACTTGCCTGCTGCTACTGCTGGTAGGTGGAGAAGTGATGAGAGGAGGAAGAAGAAGTAATGGTGAAGAATGAGAGTTATGAGGAGAGAGAATGAGAAGGGGGGCTTAAATAGGAAGGGTGGTGGTAGGTGGAAGTTTGGGCCGGGTTGAGCCAACATGAACCCGAAACCCTCTATGAACCCGAATCACAAGGCAAGACTAATAGCAGGAAGAATGCAGAAAATAAAACACAAGAATAAAATTGCAGGAAATAAAATACAGATAATTAATTAACATGAAATTAAAGGAATTTAAATACAAGATAATACATGATAAATACTAAATAAATATACATGAGTTGTACATGAATAAAAATACGCATTCTGGGAACGGGGAGTGACATCTCTACCCACCTTAGAAAAATTCCGTCCTCGGAATTTCAAATCCAAGCAGGTAGAAATATCGGAGCTAAACTAATACAAGCAATTCTAGTGAGCAAGCAATCATTATTACCATATCAAAAGCAAGTAATATATATGTAAATTCATCAATCCACGATATCAAGTAGATCTACCCATAAGGCGATAAGCATGAAGAATCAGGACAATCAAGGTATACAGAAAGAGATATACCTTGTGAGTCAAACAGGTGTGGATACCATGATCGGATATCATCCTCACGTTTCCACGTTGACTCTCCCAAGGAGTGATGACCCCAAGCAACACGGACAAGACTAATTGTTCGGTTCTTGAGTATCTTCTTTCTTCGGTCTAAAATGACACAGGTTGTTCCTCGTAAGACAGGTTGGTACCAATAACCAGCTCCGAATGATCGAGGACATGACTTGGGTCCGATACATACCTACGTAATTGAAATACATGAAACACGTCATGTACCTCTCGTAACGAAGGTGGGAGGGATAAACGATAAGCAACATCGCCTACCCGATCAAGGATAACAAATGGGCCCACGTACCGCGGACTCAATTTCCCGTGAACGCCAAATCTAATGACCCCACGAGTAGGTGAGATCCGCAAGAATACGTGGTCCCCAACAGAGAACTCTAACGGCCTACGATGCTGGTCCGCCCAATGACGATGCCGGTCCAGCACAACTCGAAGTCGCTCTCTAATTTCCTTAACCACTTCAACCGTCTGAACAATCATTTCTGGGCCTAACATCTTCCTTTCTCCGATATCATCCTATGCAAGCGGTGACCTGCACTTCTTACCATATAGTGCTTCAAATGGTGCCATCTGGATACTGGCTTGATAACTATTGTTGTATGAGAACTCGACTAAGTGCAGGTGGCTCTCCCAAGACCCTCCAAAATCTAGAGTACAAGCTCGCAACATGTCTTCTAAATTCTGAATCGTTCTCTCTGATTGCCTATCCGTCTGCGGATGGTAAGCCGTGCTAAATCTTAACTTGGTACCCAGACTATGATGTAAACTCTTCCAGAAATATGATGTAAAGCGGGTATCTCGATCCGACACAATACTGACAGGGACTCCATGCTGCCTGACTATCTGTTACATATACAACTCTGCCAACTTTTCTGTAGATTGCCCTACTCTGAAAGGAAGAAAATGTGCTACCTTCGTAAGTCGGTCCACTATTACCCAAATAGCGTCCTTACCACTTGGTGATCTCGATAAACCGGTCATAAAGTCCATTGTAATATGCTCCCATTTCTATTCCGGAATAGGAAGCGGTTGTAATAACCCAGCTGGCCTCTGTTGTTCTGCCTTCACTTGCTGACATACCAAGCAACGGGAAACAAATCTAGCTATCTCCCTCTTTATCCCGTTCCACCAGAAATGCTGCTTGATATCTTGGTACATCTTGGTCCCTCCAGGATGAATAGAATACTGAGAACTGTGAGCTTCTGCCATAACCTCCTGTCTGATATCTCCACTAGGCACACATAGATGTGATCCAAACCTAAGCGTACCATCTTCATGAATTCTCATCTCCTTCCTGAGTCCTGACTCACATTCTGTCCTAAGCTTCTGAATCCTTGGGTCTTATGCCTGAGCTGCCTTGATCCTGTCTACCAAGTCGGATTGAACTTGCAGACTTGTTAGAACTCCTACATCACTAGGAAGTATAACTTCGATGCCCATCTCCTGAAGGTCTTCTAAGATATGCCTCTGTGTTGTCAACATAAATGTGCCGCCTCTCCTGCTAAGAGCGTCTGCTACTACATTAGCCTTGCCTGGATGATACTGAAGCTCCATGCCATAATCCTTGATCAACTCCAACCATCTTCTCTGCCTCATGTTTAGTTCCTTCTGAGTAAAGATGTACTTCAGACTTTTATGGTCTGTGTACATCTCCACTCGGTCACCATATAAGTAACGTCTCCATAGCTTCAGAGCAAATACTACTGCCGCTAACTCCAAATCATGAGTTGGGTAATTCTTCTCGTGGTCCCGAAGCTGCCTAGATGCATATGCTATCACCTTCCTATGTTGCATAAGGACACATCCAAGTCTTTTACCTGACGCATCACAATATACTGTAAAACCTCCGGGTCCAACTGGCAATGTAAGAATAGGTGCTGATATCAACTTCTGCTTCAAAGTCTCGAATGATGCCTGACATTCTGTCGACCAAACAAATGGTACATCCTTCTGGGTCAAGCGGGTCATGGGTGCTGAAAGCCTTGCAAAGTCTGACACAAACCTTCTGTAATATCCTGCCAATCCCAAGAAGCTCCGCACATCTGTCACGGTCTTGGGTACTGGCCAACTTTTTACTGCTTTTATCTTCTTGGATCTACTGCTACTCCAGCTCCTGATATGATATGACCCAAGAATGAAATGTGATCCGACCAAAACTCACACTTGCTGAGCTTGGCATACAACTGGTTCTCTCTCAGAACCTGTAACACTTTCCTGAGGTGGTCTTCATGCTCCTCTTCACTAGCAGAGTATACGAGTATGTCGTCAAGAAATACAACGACAAACTGTTCTAAGTATGGCATGAAGATGCGATTCATCAAATCCATGAATATTGCTGGAGCATTGGTCAAACCAAACGGCATTACTAAGAACTCATAATGCCCATACTTCGACCTGAATGCTATCTTGGGAATATCTTCCTTCCTAACCCTCACCTGATGGTTTCCTGAACGAAGATCTATCTTGGAGAAAACTCTAGCTTCGCTCAACTGATCAAATAAGTCGTCGATCCTGGGTAATGGGTACTTGTTCTTCACTATTGCCGCGTTAAGCTTCCTGTAGTCAATGCACAATCTGGATGACCCATCCTTCTTCCCCATAAGTACTACTGGTGCTGCCCATGGTGATACACTAGCTTGGATGAACTTCTTCTCCTTCAGTTCCTCTATATGCTGATATACCTTGGCCTGTTCTGAATCCGCCATTCTGTAAACTCGATCTGATATCGATTTAGTTCTTGGTGCCAATTCTATACTGAACTCAATAACCCTAACCGATGGTAGACCTGGAAGTTCTTCGAGAAATACGTCTAGAAATTCTTCAACTACCTTCGAAATCTGAACTTCTTCCATTGCCGCTACTACTCCCTGCTCTTGCTGAGTTACCTCTGATCTGACTAAGGTGAACCGCTCCATGCCTGGAATATCAAAAGATATACTCCCTCTACGACAATATATTGTTGCATGACTGTCTTTCAGCCAGTCCATGCCTAAGATAACGTCGAAATTTCCAACAGGAAATTCTATCAACCGGGCGGGTAAGGAATGCCCGCAAACTACCACACTACATGCTAAAATAACTCTACTGACTCCTACGAACCTATTACCAGTGAGTATATTCAACCTTCCTGGCAATGTCTCGAACTCCATTCCTAGTCGTGACGCAAATTATGCAGATATAAATGAATGGGATGCTCTCGAATCAAACAATGCTACTGCGGGATATGAGGCGACGAGAATGTTACCTGCCACAACATATCCCGATGCCAATGCCTCCTCCAAGGATAAAGTGAATGCCTGCCCTCGACCTCCTTGCTGGTTTCCATGCTGCGGCCTAGCCTGGTGCTGCTGCTGGCCCCTGCCTTGATGATGCTGAGGAGGTCTATGCTGGTGTTGCTGCATCGGCGGTCCCTACTGCCGAAACATCTGAGCCTACGGACGCTGTGCCAACGGCCTCACTGCCACTGCTGGTCCTCGATACTGGCCTGCCCCTGGTGCTGGCAGAGCAGAAAACTGCTGCCCTAGTCCTCCTGACCTCGAATTCATGGGACATGTGGTAACCCGATGGTCTGGATTTCCACATATCAGACACAGTCCATTCAATGTCCGACACACATCTCTAGTGTGCCCCATCTTTCCATAATAAGTGCAGCCCGCCGGGGGTTACTGGTTCTTCCTCTGTTATTGTTGCTGCTGCCTGGGTGGTGGTGCTGGTCCTCGTATCGCCACATCGTGGATGCAAATGCCAGTGGATAGTGCTGTTGTTCGGGGCGCTGCTCCCCCTCCTCCTTCAATCTGACTGTGGGATCTCTTCTGACCCCCAGTCCTTACTGCAAGCCTCTGAATGGTGATCTCATGCCTTCGAGTCGCCTTCAATACTTCATCAAAAGTTTGGTAATTATGCTCCTCTATCAATTGTAAGAGTTCAAGATGAAACCCTTGCTGAAACCTCATGGCCCTCTGGCTCTCTGTTGCTACCATCTCTGGGGCGAATCTACTCAATCTGCAGAACTCCGCTGCATAAGCATCTACGGTCTTGCCGGCCTGCCTGAGGCTGATAAACTTCTGTTGTAGCTCAAACCGTGCCACAACCCCATAGTACTTGGTCTTGAATCTTGTAGTGAAATCGTCCCAAGCTACAGGACGTCTGATGCCCACTTCATCTGATTCCCACCAATCACGTGTGAGATCCTGAAGTAACAACTTCACTAGATCCACACGTTCTTCTGCCGGTACCTTAGCTACTATCAGAATAGTCTCTATGTCCTTAAGCCATGCATCTGCTGAGATGGCATCCTCCGTGCCCTCGAAACGGCGGGGGCTGTACTTGTAAAACCTGGCTGATGCTCCTGAATCAGTCCTCGCTCCTCTTTCCAAAGCCGTCTGCAATCCTTGGTTGAGCAACACATTCTGCTCTTGTAGCTGAGTGTGCATGCGCTGCTGGGCCAACATCTGATGTTGCTGAGTAGCCATCATTCCTCTCATGATCTCCAGAAGGGCTGGTGTGTCCACTTGGGTAGGTAGAACTGTCGGTGGTGGTGGAATATCCGGATACTGTGATCCAGCTGCTGGTTCTACTATCACTTCTTCCTGGATAGCCTCCTGAGGTGAGACCGGCCCTTGTTGCTGACCAACAGGGTCGGGTTGCCCATGTTGCTCCTGTTGTTGCTGTCCAGCTCTGACCGGTGCGGACGAAGTGCCCCTAAGAGAAGGGACAAGAGAACAATCAAACAACCGGACATGAAGGATCAATGAAGTCAAAGGATACCGAAATATCAAGCAAGGGTTGAGAATAACGAATCATGAGATTAAGGGCAAAATACGTGTGATTGAGACATCCTATAAATCAAAAACACCCCATAAGTCTGAAATCAGACCTGCATGGGCCACCACTAAAACCTTGTCACGCCCCAGAACCCGAATACTGGAGAGCGGGAGAATGACTCAGCCAGCTACGTATTACGGGTAGATAAATACCGTATAATACGATCAATGCTGTCTAACCAGACAAAGGGGTGCATACTACATGAAAGTCTTACTATGGTCATTTCACATCTATTGTCTCAATCATTCAAACAAGAAACAGGAAATAGAGAACATGTAAGAATAAGCAGTAAGGCGTCCCAAATGCTCAGTTAAAATGTTCTTGAGATCTGGCTTTACAAAACATAGCCAGATGGTATAGTAACATGTACACAATTGTTATCAGCTGCAGTCTGACTTTAGTTACAATCATGCAAAAGTAAGTGCAAGACTATCCGACTAACATGTCGGTGCCAAACGGCTAAGTATAAAGTAAATAACAAAATAAGCGGTGAAGTAAGGAAACCCACTCGAGTCCTCCTGCGATCATTCCCCTAGTATTGACCATTTTGGAGGTAGAAGTAAGCTGGATCCTCGGGGACCGACTCTAAATCTGGCCATGCAAAACCAGAGAGGTTAGACCTCTAATAGCAAGTACCACAAGGGGGCACGATATGAAGGACTAAACTAGTAAGTAAGAGAATAATAATAGATCTCTGCTTTCCACTAGGGTTCACATAACATCACGACACTTCGAACCAACCTCCCAACCAAACAAGGACAAAAGTTAGCCCGTCATGTCCTGACATTCTGATCATCTCAGTTAGGAAACAGAGTAGGTACAGCACATAAACAAATCATCTTGAACGGCCAATCAACTACTACGGCTTGCTATTGTGAGTCCCAAGTTATCCTGGAATTATACAAATAGGGATTCCTCAGTTCTTACTATGTACAAGCAAGGCTAGTCTATCCAATCAATCAATTGCGCCAATCATGTAGTTAGACGAGTTCCAGCGGGATGTCCGCCGTTAATATAGCATGTACAATAATATAAGCAGATACCGTTCCCTGCCCGTGTGACAGATTTACCGTATCTGTGGGAACCAGCCGGCCCGTCGGGCACTTAATAGTCCCAAGGGGGCTGCCATGTAAGAACTCGGGAATCCATTCTCTCCATGCCATCATTATTTTATTTAACTTAATAGTCTCTACGTTGAGTGAAGTTCCATGCCGTAGATCATGGTCATTCAAATGAGTACTTTCGTACGGGGTACGATATGCGCAACTCTACAACGATACCCGTGCGACTAGGTCGTAGGTTTTACATAGCGTGATGCAACAATCAAATCTGACCACAGAATAATCATGCCTTGACCATAAAGTACACATGCTATTTTTTTGTAAAATAGATAAATAAATAATTTGAAACTTGCATGTGCCTGTATGCCAATATTCGGGATTGGCTAATCGAGTACAATAGTTCATTACATGAACGTATCTCATTCATTTTATTCAATAAGACGACTAGCCAGTCTCTTAAATCTAACTAGGAACGCATGATCAATTTTATTAAAGATAACCATTATTATCAATAGTATCAAGGCATGAAAGTCAATTAGTATTACATGAGGTCGAGTCTATAACTCTCAAGGTTAAGTTCCAGTCAATCTGGGTATCCATGGATCAATCAAGACACCTAACACATTCTACATAACCATTAAAGTATTAACATATCATGATTTATCAAGTTCATGCCAAAAGGCATGAGGATATAATAGAAGAATTATCGTGCCTTCATTAAATCAATAAGTTATAGAGCAAAAAATACCCTGGTTAAAAAGTCACGCCAGCAAGTCTAAGCTAAGGCTAAAAAGTCACGCCAACAAATCTACTAGGAGTGAGCGTGAAAAGTGGTTCACGTTGGCATGCACAGTGTAAATGTGAAGGGAAATTCACACACTCATAAGTGAGCGTGAAGAATGATA
The DNA here is from genome assembly GCA_029216955.1 of Iris pallida. Classification (NCBI taxonomy): domain Eukaryota; kingdom Viridiplantae; phylum Streptophyta; class Magnoliopsida; order Asparagales; family Iridaceae; genus Iris; species Iris pallida. The sequence continues at coordinate 13,974,830 of JANAVB010036020.1, forward strand.
AGAAATTCACGCAGGCACAAGTGAGCGTAACTCAAAATTCACGCAGACACGTACAGACGTATGCGTGACTAAAAATCCACGCTGACACGTAAGAACGTGAGCGTGACTAAAATCTACGTACGCACAAGTAAGAACGTGTGCGTGACTAAAATCGACGCACGCACAAGTAAGAACGTGTGCGTGACTAAAATCCACGCTAACATGTAAGAACATGAGCGTGACTAAAATCTACGCACGCACAAGTAAGAACGTGTGCGTGACTAAAATCCACGCACGCACAAGTAAGAACGTGTGCGTGACTAAAATCCACGCTAACATGTAAGAACATGAGCGTGACTAAAAATTCACGCACGCACAAGTAAGAACGTGTGTGTGACTAAAATCCACGCTAACATGTAAGAACATGAGCGTGACTAAAAATTCATGCACGCACAAGTAAGAACGTGTGCGTGACTAAAATCTACGCATGCACAAGTAAGAACGTATGCGTGACTAAAATCCACTCTAACATGTAAGAACATGAGCGTGACTAAACCTGTTCCAAGCCAGAAGTGAAGTTCCCAGCCAGAAAACACGCTAAGTTGGGAGATCAGAACCCATGAAAACCGAGAATACAACATCTTAGATCTAGCAAAAACCAGCCGAAGAAATAAAAAATGCCAAGTACTAAACTCTCTCAGGATCATGAGAGGAAGAGAAATGAACCATAAAAATGGTTCTCCAAGCAAGAAGCAAGATTTGTACTTGCCTGCTGCTACTGCTGGTAGGTGGAGAAGTGATGAGAGGAAGAAGAAGAAGTAATGGTGAAGAATGAGAGTTATGAGGAGAGAGAATGAGAATGGGGGCTTAAATAGGAAGGGTGGTAGTAGGTGGGAGTTTGGGCCTAGTTGAGCCAACATAAACCCGAAACCCTCCATGAACCCGAATCACAAGGCAAGACTAATAGCAGGAAGAATGCAGAAAATAAAACGTAGAAATAAAATTACAGGAAATAAAATGCAGATAATTAATTAACATGAAATTAAAGAAATTTAAATACAAGATAATACATGATAAATACTAAATAAATATACATGAGTTGTACATGAATAAAAATACGCATTCTGGGAACGGGGAGTGACAAGGACGAAATTTGCTGATATCGATCCCTTCAAAGGGGTCGAATCCTACTACTCAGACTCCTGTCTGTATGAAAAGTCGAAGAAGCATCTTGGTGAAGGAGATGCACAAGCTCGTACTGAGACAGCCACAGGATCCGAAGAACCTCTGACGATCCACCTCCAAGCTCGCAAACCTGGCAAGTCTGCACCCCTTACCGCCACCCTGCGTAAGGACGCAATCAGCCTCTCGGCACAAGAGGAGCAGATGATAATCCGGCTGCCAAGGTCTGGACAAATGCCAAGACCCTCAACGGAGCCATTAACCATCAGGCTACCGAGAGTCGTCCAGCCGCAAACGGAGAAGCTCAATCCCTCCGACAAGCCAATGACGATACGCCTTCCCAAGAAGGGTCGACACCCAGATGCAAGGCCTGGAACTTTTAGCGAACTAACCACTCACTGTCCAGCATCGATCACCAGACTGGGGGTCGCTAGTCTGCCGACAACTCCACGCTCTGCTCCACTAGCTGAACCGCTGACGATCAAGCTACCCAAGTCGTCCTCTCAGTCTTCGTTCATACAGGGGGTGGCTGAAGAGGAACCAGAGTTAGCCAAGTATGTGGCTGCCCATACTGATGTTCCCTCCGCAGATGATGTAATCTTCCTAGAAAAGATACCTTACTTAATCAATAAAGGGCTATCTTTGAACTACCTCGAGCTTAATAAGCTTTATACAATGTATGCTATGGAACACGGTATAGGCACTCACCTACACACACAGGTGACAAATGTGTACACCGTGATCCAGCTTACTCCAGTGGAAGACGCTTACCGCATAATCGAGGGAGGGGACCATCCAATCATCTTCGGCCGGAAGGACGACCCGCATTCCTTCACCGTAGAAGAAGTCGACCTTGGATCAGATGCCGGGAGACTGCCTCTGTATCTTTATAGCCCCCAATCTAAATATCTCATATAGAAACATGGGTATGATCTGGAGACGATGCCAGGCTTGAACTACAGTACTGGACGACGATTACCTTTGAAGCCACTGGTCCCAGCGGGCAAACCACGGGACTACTATAGCAAGACTCGATGTGGATTAGGATATGTTACACCTACGACGACCCCTGAGAGTTCAGATGAAGAATGTGACTGGCATTCACATTCGATCGGGTCACCAACTTTTGACTCGGATACCAGCATCGGAGACATATTCAGACAAGTCCTGTCAGTCAACATGGCATTCGCCTACGCTTATGAAGAGGACGAAGATATCCCTGAAATCCTCGAACTAGAGCCGTGGGCCCAACAGCTGGATGCACAATAGGAAAAGCGGTTCGAACAGAGAGAACCTCCTACTGAAGATGAGGTCATACAAGTGGATCTCGGCAGCGAATCTTCTCTAAAACCGATCTTCGTCAGTAAAAGCTTAACAGACGAAGAGTGAGAATCGCTGCTGGAACTTGTCAAAGAATATGTTGATGTGTTCGCCTGGAGCTATGAAGACATACCGGGGTTAAATCCCAATATTGCTCTTCATAAACTCAACATTCGGCCGAATGCAAAGCCAGTCAAGTAGCAACAACGACGCTTCCGCCCGGGCATCATGGACGCGATCGAGGCCGAAGTTAACAAACTGATAGCCAGCAGCTTCATTCGTGAGGAACAACACCCAGATTGGGTCACCAACATAGTACCCGTCCTCAAGAAGAATAGAAAGATTCGAATCTGCATCGACTTCCGCAACCTGAACGAGGCATGTCCCAAAGATAAATCCCCCCTCCCTATCACGGACATCATGATTGAAAACACCTGCGGCTTCGAACGTATGTCATTCATGGATGGTTTCTCGGGATACAACCAAATTAAGATGTCTCCTGACGACGAAAAGCATACATCATTCCGAACACCGATTGGCACATACTGTTACACAGTCATGCCTTTCGGTTTGAAGAATGCCGGAGCCACATATCAAAGAGCCATGAGCATCATCTTCAGAGACCACTTATGCAAGACGGTAGAGTGCTATGTTGATGATATCGCCGTCAAGAGTCGCTGTAGGGGAGAATATCTACAGGATCTGAGGACAGTATTCGACCTAATATGAGCGCACAATTTGAAAATGAACCCTACGAAGTCCTTCCTGGGCATATCCAGCGGGAAGTTCTTGGGTTTTATCATCACCGCCCAGGGTATCCATGTAGACCCTGAGAAGACAAAGGCAATCATGGAGATGGGTCCCCCGAGAAATCTTCACGAACTCAGAGGCCTTCAAGGGAGGCTAGCTTACATCAGGAGGTTCATTTCTAACCTCTCCGGGCGATGTCGACCATTCACCCACCTCATAAAGAAAGGCATCTCGTTCGTATGGGATGAAGAATGTCAGCGGGCCTTCGACAGCATCAAAGAATATTTGTCGAACCCTCCAGTCCTGGTGGCCCCGGTTGCTGGAAAACCATTCCTGCTCTACGTACGAGCAATAGAACATTCCCTCGGAGCTCTACTGGCACAAAACAACGATGCAGGCCATGAGTAAGCCATATATTACCTCAGTCGAATGATGATTGGGCCAGAGCACTGATACACCACTGTGGAGAAGGAATACCTTGCCCTGGTGTTCGCCATTCAGAAGATGCGATACTATGTCACTGGACAAACAATACATGTGATCTCATGAGACAACCCTCTCAGGGTCCTCATGACTAAACCAGGGGCACTCAGCTCTCGCCTCGCTACATGGGCAATATTGCTGTTCCCTTATCATATGATCTTCGTCCTACAAAAGGCTGTCAAAGGTTAAGTCCTGGCAGACTTTTTGGCAGCCCACCAGGGCTCAGAGTCGTCCAGAATATATGAAGAGATCCCAGATGAGGTCGCCGACTCGCATGCAACCTCTCACGACGATATATGGTGAATGTTCTTCGACGGTGCTTCAAGAACGGGACCCAAGGGCAACATCGTCGTCGGAGTCAGGGTGGTACTAGTCTCCCCTTCCGGATTGGTGATTAACCGCGCTTATTCTCTCACAGAACCCTGCTCTAACAATGTGGCCGAGTACAACGCTTTGGTCATTGGCCTCCAACTTGCAAGAGAGGTGGGGGTAGAATATCTTGAAGCATACGGCGATTCTCAGTTAATCGTCAATCAGATCCGGGGCTCATACAAAGTTCGCCACGAAGACATGATCCCCTATCACCAAATAGCAATCAACATCATCTCATCGTTCGAGGGGTTCTTCATCGAGAACGTTCCCAGACTCCGAAATATCGAACCCGATGCCTTAGCAGGCCTGGCCGCCTCCCTAGCGGTACCAAATCATACTCATCAATCGGTAGATGTGATAGGTCACGAACTGGTCTGCCCCAAGAACAACGTTCAATTCATGGTGAGTTATTCCGCCCAGACGATCGACGATGTCCAAGATTGGAGACAACCATTTATTGACTTTGTTGTCTACGATATCCTACCCGAGAACCCAAAGGAAGCCACCTCCATCTGATGGTGTTCTCTCAGATTCTTCTACGATACAGAGACAAAAATGTTGTATCACCGATCCTATGATGGATTATTGCTTCGGTGTCTGTCAAACGTAGAAGCCAAGGAAGCCGTACGAGAAGCTCATGACGGTGTCTGCGGGGCCCATCAGCCTGGCCCTAAATTGCAAGACTGTCTTCGCCGAATGGATTACTACTGGCCCACGATGGTAGCAGATGCGATAGACTATACGAGAAAATGCAAAGCCTGCCAAGTCCACGTGGACTTCATCCACCAGCTATCCAAATTTCTACATCCGATAGTGGCGTCCTGGCCATTCGAAGCATGGGGAATGGATATCATCGGTCCGATTACTCCACCTTTCTCCTAAGGACATCGCTTCATACTCGCAGTCACAGACTACTTCTCCAAATGGGCGGAAGCTGTCCCGCTTGTAGAAGTCAAAACTTCGAACGTGATCAGCTTCCTCAAGCATCACACCATCTATCGCTTTGGACTGCCCCGAAGGATCATCCATGATAATGGTCTGCAGTTTGCAAGCCACGTCTTCTATCGGTTCTACGACAAGCACCGCATCCAGAATATTGCTTCGACGCCATACAATCCAGCAGCAAATGGGTTGGCAAAGGTATTCAACAAAACCATCATCAAGTTACTCAAGAAGTTCGTATCGTCCAACAAACGCGACTGGAACGAGAAGCTTGGCGAATGCTTATGGGCGTACTGTACCACGGTCCGAACGGCCACAGGGAACACACCATTCTCCCTGGTGTACGGGAGTGAGGCAGTTCTTCCATTAGAGACTCAAATACCCTTGTCCCGCGTCGCCCTCACTTATCAATTGACGACGGATGATAACTACCGACGCCGACTACAAGAGTTAAAAGCCTTAGATGAAAAGCGCCTCCTGGCTCAGCAAAGAATCGAGCTATACCAAGCGCGCATCTCTGGAGCCTTCAACAAGAAGGTTAAAATCAGAACATTCCAAGTGGGCGATCTCGTTCTGGCAGTCCGGAGACCGATGGTCATGACTCACAAGACCGTCGACAAGTTCCAGCCAAAATGGGAAGGCCCATTTATCATCGAGGCTGTATTCTCCAACGGTGCTTACCGCCTCACAAAACAAAATGGAGACTTGCTCATGTTGCCCGTCAACGGCAAGTTCCTGAAGAAATATTATGTCTAAACAACACATTCCAGATTATCGAGTCATGTACCCGCTGGTGTCGCTGAACTCACTTCCATAACATTCTAGATTATCGAGTCATGTACCCGCTGGTGCCGCTGAACTCACATCCACACATCCCAGATTATCGAGTTATGTACCCGCTGGTGCCGCTGAACTCACATCCACACATCCCAGATTATCGAGTCACGTACCCGCTGGTGCCGCTGAACTAACATTTCAACATTCCAGATTATCGAGTCATGTACCCGCTGGTGCCTCTGAACTCATATTTCGGTCACTCTCTCAGATAGTAAGTCATTTATGATCATACCCCTAAACTTTCTACCTGGAAGAGATCCTCCCTCATGATCTACTACCCGCACTCTCAGTGCACAAAAAGGGTAACCGATCCACAAATTTCCAAAGCGGCCATGTCCTTATTACCTCTGAGTCGTTTCACCTCCGTCAAAAACAAATCACCCCTTGCATAGAACTTTCATGTCCTCATTACCTCTGAGTCATTCTATATACCCTCCTTTATTGAGCCCACTCCTGTCATATCGCCATTACCTATGAATGGGAAGGCTCCGTCGAAGAAACCTTCATACTTGCCATGTCCTCATTACCTCTGAGTAAGTATGATGACTCCCTTTCGACTTATTATCTGTACCCACAATCGGAGTACGCCAAGGATAATCGGTCCACAATATTTCCCCACTGAGTCTACTCCTGCCATGTCCTCATTACCTCTGAGCAGGAAAGCTTCACGGTATAACCTCTGTACTTACCATGTCCTCATTACCTCTGAGTAAGTATGTTGGTCCTCTCCCGTCTTATTATCCGTACCCTGAACCAGGGTACGCCAAGGGTAATAGGTCCACAAATGTCCTCTTTTGACCACAAATACCCTCCGTTGAGTCCACTCCTGCCATGTCCTCATTACCTCTGAGTAGGAAGACTCCACTGTAAAACCTTCATACTTGCCATGTCCTCATTACCTCTGAGTGAGTATGTTGGTTCCCCTTCATCCTATTATCCGTATCCTAAATCTGGGTACTCTAAGGATAATAGGCCCACAAATGACCTTTGCTAAGTCTCTTAGTACAGGCCCATCATTCCTCACCATGCCCCAGGAGCCCAGCTGCTCCATGGCATTCTATATCCCGATACCTGGAACGTCCACGACCACCTTGCCGTGAAACTGTTCTAAGTATCCCCAGTCAAACTTGTTACTCGTACCTAAAACCAAGGTATGCCAAGGGTAAATAGGTCCACAAACAAGTCCCCCATGCGGGGCAAACACTACCACTATACTACAATGACGTGGCGGTGGAGAAGGTGATGGTTGCCCGGGAATCGCTCAAGCCAGCTATATTGAAGGACCGCCGGGATCCCGCCCCGAAAAGTGACCTCAAAACTGACAACAAATCAACAGCATTTAATGCAGAAGATCTCCATACGTGGCCAAATGACATGGCAGAAAATCCCTGCGGTTGATACACTTATGCGGCCCGAAAACCTCTGCGGCCTAGTCATTCATGCGGCCAATACATCTATGCGGCTAGGACCTCATATGCGGCTAGAAGAACTTGCACACAGCCATGCTTCTTATTCAAAGTATTTTAATTTTGCAAATTAAAAACTTTGAAGGGGGTCTTGTAGAAGCATGAAAAATAATAAAGAAAGAGCCATACGGACAGGAAACCCCATGCGGCTCAGAAAGCCCATGCGGCCCAGAGATTCATACGGCACAAGGGACTATGCGGCTCGATACGTTCCATGCGGCTCACGTAGCATACAAATAACTCTTCCCTTACTGCATTAATTGTCTTGACGGCTGACAGCTCTGACAAGACGACAGCCCTGACACAAAGACGTAATTATGACTCTGTCATAATGACAGACTCCTAGGAAAATGAAGGAAATCTCTGATATAATCCCCCCAAATCCAGAAAATACCATGCAGCCTAGACACGTGGACACTAATATGCGGCTTGAGTGGAGACTCCCCATGCGGCTCCGACCAAAGTTGCCCTATGCGGCCTATATCGAAACAGCCCTATGCGGCTCAAACGGAGGCTCCCCCTATGCAGCTCAAGCAGACGCTCCCCCATGCGGCTCACAAGGACCATCTTCATACGGCTCACGAAGGAGTTACCCGTTATGCGGCCACCTACGTCCATGCGGTCCAGATTATCATGTGATTCGAAGGTTCGAGGGCCACTCCCCAACAGCCTTGACACGTGGCCGGGCTTATGCGGCTCAATCCTCATGCGGCTCAGATCCCCTCAATGGCTCCCAGGATACGTGTCATAAAGCCAATCAATTTTCCAGATTTACTGCAATCAAAGATTGGGTCAAATTCCAATAATCTGGGACACGTGGCATGAGAATGAATTAAACTTATTCATTCAGATTCACAGACATCAGCAGATCATCATAAGGGAGATTTATTCCAATCAGCATTAGTTACTGAGAGAATTTGGCACAATCTACATTAATGGCCCAGATTCATTACACTCAAAACTAATGGCCCAGATTGATCAATCAACAGGCCGTCGCCCTTTTAAGGGACAATCATTGTAAACTCTAATGATGGCATTCCCTTCTTATAAATAGCAAGGTACCATTCCCTTGCGAGGAAGACCCTTTTTCGAGATCAGAGAGCACCACAATACTTGGAGAGAAAAAGCAGAGAGAGCAAATAGAGCATTTCTTCAACGCCAAGCAATCTTCTGGAGCCAAGGCTGCATACCGATCGTCCAAGGAGTAAGACAGAGCTGCCGTAGCTTTTCCGAGCCTCTATCGTCATCCCCCAGAATCTAAAATAAATAATTGTACTTAGATTGTTGTACCTAGATTTTCGTCCCTAGGCTTTCTTTGTACAAGCGAGTTTGTAACGTGAAGTAAAAGTCCAGTCCTTCGATAATTGTTCTGCTTTTTTATATTTCATGGCAAACAACAAGCTCCTCCTCTGGCTTCTTAAGAAGTGTTAGACAAGTGTCAGCTTGCATCAAAGCTTAACTCAAGTCTCTTGAGTTTCTTTTGAAAGACACAGTAGCTCAAAAATTGATAAACTTGCCGGAATATTAGCCAGCTGAGCCAGTATATCAAAGTTATACGGCTTCTCGAGTCCCAGAGCTGGAGTCTTCTTTAATATTTTATCAAAGCAGACAGGCTGCTTTTCTTTGTCGGCTGTCGTCGGTTTGGGAGGAGTTGGTTCCACTGGAGGTGATATAACCGATGGAACATTGAAAGCAATAGAAAATAATGTTGGAGCAGGGTTTTCTTGACCTTCTAAATAGTCTCTTAGGTAAATTCTTCCAGACCTGGTTCCAGTTAAGGCCTCTTCTTCGGATACCGGTTAAAAGGATGCCATATTACAACTCTTTGTCTGGATCTTGCTTCTGGAAGGTATCTTTTGGCAAAATGAAGAGTTTGTCCAGTAACCCAAACTAATACGAGATTGGTTGTGTGAAAGACATAGAGAAGAGGTACATGAGATCCTTTTTCATGATTCATGCTGGGAGCCTTTTGTAGATCATATTCCATCTTTGTTATTAGTTCACGAGACTGTATACTATACAGATGGAAAGCTGGTTGATATTTGGCTTCTGGCTTTGACAGTGTTGTCTCAGAAGAGGAGGAAGAAGAATGAGGATATGTCGTCGATGTAAAAGTGGCAGTTAAAGGTGGAGGACAATGTTCACCCAACGAAGTCATGTGACATGACTTGTATTTGGTTGTTTTCTTGGACTTTAAAGAAGGTGCTTCAAAGTCAGCAACTAAATCAGGATGAATCTACATAATCTCCCTTTTATCAGTGGACAGAGGAACAAGACCATCAGTTCGTGCATATGGAAGATTAACAATCTCCAAAGTAGTTCTCGGGATGGGAATGATGCCGTCCTGCACAAGTTGACCAGAAAAATTGCCAAACTGTAGAGAGATGACATTAGCCATTACAGTCTTTTCATCTTGTTGGAGAGTAATTGTACTAGAATTAACCATCTCCTGGATCTTATCTTTAAGTACATAGCATGCTCGAGTCGGATGTCCGATAAATCTGTGGTAAACACAATATTTAGGGTGGTTAGTTTTACCTACTTTATCTGGTCGTTTTGCTTATGGCAGTTGAAGTTTATTGCTCTTGATCAGACAATCAAAGATACTCATGACATCATCTTCATCAAAAGAGTATTCTTCTTTCGGACGTGATGCTCTTTGTGGTGGTGCCGTTGGAGTAGGTATTTATTGACCTATATTGACGGCTAGAGTTTCTACGACATTAATAGCCAAAGTTTCTTTACTCTTGCGGTTGTTCTGACGGCCACCGTATTTGGTGTAGCATGTTCATCTTTGTCAAGATTAGGCATCTGAATACCTAATTGCTTAAACTTGTCAGCACTTTCTCCTGCCGCTTTAGCATTCACTATGAATGAAGGCCAATCCTGGAACTGTGTCGATCTAGTCCACATGCTGATTATAGACAACATATTTAAGTATCTATAGTCAAAGCATCTGGAGTTTCGAAAGGCATTTTGAGTGCCTCACGACGGAATCGTTCAATGAACCGTTCATTTGTTTCATTGTGTCACTGTTTAATTTTAATGAGAGCAGACATAGTCATGTCATTTGTTCCTTCATAAAATTATTCCAGAAACATTTGTTTGAATCCAGAGAAAGAGGTTATACAACCATCTGGCAAAATACGGTACCAGTCATAAGCTGTACCAGCTAAACATCCGACGAACACCCTAGTAAGTAGAGCATCATTTGGCTATAGTTGATCAATCATTACCTCAAAATGATTGAGGTACTGACTTGGAGATGTGCTGCCATCAAACATCATAATAGTAGGGGGTTTATATTTGGAAGGAAATTGGACTTTCTTCCACTCTATAGGATAAGGCTGCTTGATCCCAAGCTTCTGCAAGTCGTCTTTCTGTTTGAAAGCCTCAAATTGAGTACGTAAAAGTTTTACGGCCTCATTGGTATCTTCCGATGATTGTGGAACAGTGGATTGATTTGATATATTAGGAGGAGGTACTGTATGATAAGTACCACCCCCAGCACTAGATTGACTTGGAATAGCCTACACAGGTATGGAAGCGGTGTGAGGAGACTGCACCCCCAGACCAATGTTGATGGGAGCTGATATCGTTATATGTTCTTAGGTCGAAATTCGATTCGCAACCGGTGGAACCGTATGCTGTGTCATAATTACAGCATGCATGCCTGCCATCATCTCAATTATGCTCTTCAAACTAGCCTCCAAAGCAGCAATTATCTGCTCTTGACTGTTAGAACTTGAAGCATCTTGATCTTCTATGACGACATAAGCAGTGCCTTTTCTAGCTATTGAAGATGAGCTAGTAGGAAAGATGGTCCGTTCAGAACTTTCACTATCAGCATCAAAGTCATATAAGGAACTACCCCCAGAATAAGTGATAGGGATATCCTTTTGACTGAAAAAATTTTGGTTGGAATCAGGAAGATTCCTTTGATCGATTGTTTCTTGTTTGGAAGGAAGATTCCTTTGACCGATTATTTCTTGGTCGGAAGGAAGATTCCTTTGACCGATTGTGTCTTGGTCGACTGTTTCTTGGTCGGAGGAAGATTCCTTTGACCGATTGTGTCTCGGCTTCTTGATCTGGTATATTGGTATACTCCTTTGCCGGATTCATGAATCTGATCTAAGTATTATTGACTGGGATTACGGAATGCATTACGTCTCGGGCGCTTTCCACCCCCAGTACTTCGAGATGTTATGTTGACAGAGATATATAATAATTCATCTTCATCCAGTATCATCGGTTGAGAAACCTGAGAGTAATTCAGACGGTGGAAGACATACCATTTAGCTAATTGACAACAGCATTTGATAACTACCTCATGGTGATGCTTACAGTGATATTCTTGGGGCTGCATTGGATGAGACGAATTTGTGATCTTTCGCTTTTGTTTAAGAATTTCACGGAGATCGGTTACAACATCAGGATGAGAAGAAGTCGATGGAACATATTCTTTAATGATGTTAGGAACATATTCTTTAATGATGTTAGGAACATGATTCCTATTCTTGAGATGCCCCATTACTTGACTGTACAAGGAGGTGCTGATTTGATTAGCATATGTAAAGGGGTTCTTGGCTTCAGTAGTCTGTTTCTGGCGCAAGTTAGCCGCTGGCGCAGGCTGTTTGCATTTTACTGAAGTAGGTATTGACTGGCGCCTGTTGAGATAGGTACGTAGGTCAGATAGATCTTCAACTTGTGTATCTGTCTGAGATACTAGCAGCTTACCCTACTTGGATCTTGAGATGCACATGGTTGGAAGGTTCGTAGTTGTATTTTTAGGATTTGGCAGAAGTCATTTTTGTGTTGCACAACCTGTTCTCATGTGCTTGCCCTAGCGCTACTGAGCAATAAAAAGTTCAGTTTGAACAGAACTCACTTTCTTAGCAGAGATTTGATTGTCTCTATTCAAAGGAATAGAGTTCTTGCCCAAAAGAGCTTTTACACTGACTGGCGCATAGGCGCCACCAGAGATACTTTCTACCGAATCAAGGACTGGAGAAGACGAGGGAGTAGCCAAATGACGCTTTCCTTTATTCTGTGACGAGGCTGGAATAGATGTATTCCTTGCCAAGTTTAAATCTGAAGAAGGAATAGCTAAAGAGCATTTCCCTTTGTTTTGTGGTTGAAAGGCCACAGGCACAGGTTGATGAAAGGCCAAATGGTGCTTCCCTTTGTTCTGTCTAGCACTCTCGCTAGATAGATTCTTTTTCGAGTTTAGAACTGGAAAAGATGAGGGACTAGCCAAAAGGTATTTCCTTTTGTTCAGAGCCGAAGAAGCAGTAGGCGCAGGTTGCGCAGGAGTTCTGATTGGCAGAGAGATAGTTTATGCAAGTTGCGCAAGAGCCTTGGATGGCACAGAGACAGTCTGTACAAGTTGAACAGGAGCCTTGGATGACAGAGAAACAGTCTGCGCAAGTTGTGCAGGAGCCATGGATGGCAGAGAGACAGTCTGCGCAAGTTGCGCAGAAGCCTTGGATGATAGAGAAGACTTGGGAGTCCACACAGTGCGCGCTTTGCTCTTAGCAGCAACGACGGTGCGCCTGGTACCCCCAGCACTGATCATTGCCTCGTAAGCAGTTTGGTCAACTTGAACGACCATAGTCTTCTGCGTCTTGCCGATTGATGCGGTATCATATTAAGTTGTCACTTTCTCGTCAGAAGAGAAAGTCGTCCCCAGCAAAGTCGTCATTTTGTAGTGATTTAACTTCTACTACTGGTTGATATCAGTTCCCTTAGCTTTAGTTTTGTAGTCAACAAATGGTGCTCTATGAATATGTGCTTTAATTCCTTCAGTCCCCAGCGGTTCGGATGTGAACACTGAGATATTCGTTACTCGGAGCTCTGGTGATGGAGAAAGGTTGCCTGTTGATTTTGACAAAAGTAACTCATCAAAAAAAATAAACTATACAAACTATACACAGAAACAACAAATGGGCACCTATATTTCAATATGTAGACTAAGAAAGTTGCCAGCTTTCTTCAATCCTCAGCAAAACTAGCCCAAATAAAGAAAAAATCATGGTTAAAGTCATAGAATAATGGATTTTTTTTTTTTGCAAATTTGGTACTTTTGATCATACCCACAAAGGAAAATTGGTAATTTCTTCACCAAATCGACCAAATTTGAAGAAAAGTTATGATAATTTATGGGTTTTTTATGTTTTTGGTTTAGAAAGAGAGGAGGATAAACTCATATTTGGAAGACTTCGTGTATTTACCAGTAAAGGGTGGTGAGGACCTTGATGGTAACGGTGACGGTGGTGCCGACGATGCCGGACTTGGCCTACCATGAACCGAGAAGGAGAAATCGAGGCTATAGTTGTAGAGGTCGTCGACGTCGATGATAAGCCGGTGGTACTTGTTCTGTATCATGTCCCTTATCGATCTCATGTTCGGGCCTTTCCCCGCCGACAATTTTTTTCCCAAATTTTAGAAAAAGTCAAAGAAAAAAATGAACTAGAAAGAGAGAGAGAGAGAGAGAGAGAGAGAGAGAGAGAGAGAGAGAGAGGAGGAATAAGAGGGCCTATGATGAGAATAGGGTTTTCGAGAGGGGACGTAGGCCGCCGAAGAGAGAGTTTTAGGGAGTGGAGGGAGAGGGCCTCTGAGAGGAAATAGGGTTTTTCTGAGAGGAACAAGGAAGAAGAGGGGTTTTTGAGAGGGTTAGAAAGTGAGGATCGGGCTTTGAGCAACGGGGGATTAAACCTGGAAACCGTCACTAAGCAAAATATTTTAAATAAATTACGATAATGATATCTAAAATAGTCGTGGGAATTCTTCCTACGGCTTTAAACTAGACATCAGCTAAAAGTGGTGGATCACGTGACAGTTTACCGAAACCCGTCAACTAAAGTGGCACAATATTGTATAATTAACACAAAATAAGGGTTTAGTTGACACAAGGCCTAAACCGTCAAGTAAAACAGAATAGTTGACAGGGATTACTGACAGTTAATAAAAAACCATCAACAAATGTCACTTTTCTTGTAGTGACTACATCTTGCTTCACACCAAGTCATTAATCAAGCCACAAAGCCATAGGCCTTCTTTCATTGCCTCTGTCACTGCCATATACTCTGCTTCTGTAGTCGATAAAGCAACCCTAGCCTGCAACATATACCTCCAACTGACTGGTGCACCGTGTAGAACAAACATGTATCCAATAGTTGACCTGTGCCTATCCAGATCACCAGCATAGTCTGAATCTACATATCCGCTGACCTGACTAAAGTCTCCATCAAAGTATAATTCTACATTAGTGGTGCCCTTCAAGTACCTGCATATCCACTTCACAGCCTCTCAGTGCTTCTTCCTCGGATTAGCCATAAAATGACTAACCATACCTACGACATGTGCAATGTCTGGTGGAGTGCACACCATAGCATACATCAAGCTGCCAACTACACTCGCATAAGGAACTCGAGCCATGTGCTCCTTCTCATCATCTGTAGTAGTGGATAACTTGGATGAGAGCCTAAAGTGGCCAGCCAAGGGAGTAGAAGCAGACTTTGTATCTTTCATACCAAAATGAGCAATAATCTTCTCAATGTAGGACTTCTGAGACAAAGACAATCGCCGTTTCTTCCTCTCCCTTTTAACCTCCATCCCCAAAGTCTTCTTGGCTCCACCCAAGTCCTTTATCTCAAACTCCGAGCTAAGTTGAGACTTCAATTTATCTATCTTTACCAAACTTTTTGAAACAATAAGCATATCATCCACATAAAGCAATAGGTAGATATAACCTCCACCATGAAGTTCATAAAAGTAAACACAACAGTCATACTTACTTCGGGTGAACTCATGTCATGTCATGAAGGTGTCGAACCACTTGTACCACTGTCGAGGCGACTGCTCCAACCCATACAATGATTTCTTCAATAAACATACATGATTTTTCTTGCCAAACACCTTGAAGTCCTATGTTTAATGCATATAATTTTTTTTGTCAAGGTCGCCATACAATAAGTCGTCTTTACGTCAAGTTGCTCTAACTCGAGATCATGATGAGCTACCATGCTCAACAATATGTGAATAGAAGTGTACTTGACCACCAGAAAAAATAACTTATTGTAGTCTACTCCCTCCTTCTATGCGAAGTCTTTTGCCACAAATCTTGCCTTGAACCGAGTGCCACCTGAGTCTGGAGAAGCTTCCTTCTTCTTGTACACCCACTTACAGCCTATAGCTCTCTTGCATTTGGGAAAAGAACCAAATCCCATGTACAATTCTTGTGTAGAGATCACTCAATCTCATCTTTCATAGATATCATTCAATTCTCGCTGCTAGTATCTTTAACATCTTGTCTGAAGGTGATAGGCTTATTATCCCCCACTGATAGTGTATATGCCACCGTATTTAACTGTCTATAGTCCTTTACTGATTCATCAAAGCCATACATGTGTACTAGCTTGACCGGTCTCCTTGGCCTAGTGCTGACCAAGGAATCTTGCTACTGGTGCTGCTCTTCCTATGGTTGTTGTTCTTGTGGGGCTTGATGAACATCTTCAGAAACCTCTACCTCATCTGATGCATCCTCAGATGAATCAATCTCAACAGTTTGAGATTTGCTAGATACACCACCATTTTGATTGGACTCACTCTTCTTGCTTGAAGCCAACACTGAAGACTCATCGAATGTGACATTCCTACTGATTAAGAACTTTTTATCCTCCAAGAAGTACCGACGGTAGCCCTCCACTTCTTATGCATATCCTAAGAATACGACTTTCTTGGATCTCGAATCCAACTTACCCTCATTGATATGATAGTAAGCTTTGCAACTAAACATGCACGAAGTGCTGTAATCTGCTGGTTTACCAGTCATTATTTCATATGGAGTCTTATAGTCTATAGCCGGAGTTTGTGATCTATTAATCAAGTACGAAGTCATGTGTATAGCATCCGCCCACCATTCCTTGCCTAAATCGACGTTGGAGAGCATACATCTTGCTTTCTCAAGTAAGGTTAGATTCATCCTCTCTGTTAACCCATTATGCTGTGACATGTTTCTGACAGTTCAATATCGAAATACATTCTTGAGCACAAGAATCTTTGAAAGGTCCATAGGTATATTCAGTACCATTATCAGACCTCAATGCATTGACCTTTCTGTCCGTTATGTTCTCCACTATTGCTTTCCACTGCTTGAACTTTTCAAACACTTGATCCTTGGTTTTGATGAAATACAACCAAACATAACGTGTATAATTATCAATAAATGTAACATCGTACATTGTACCATTCTTGGAAGGAATCCTGCTAGGTCCCCATACATCTATATGCACATAGTCGAGAATACCTCTTATCTCCTGCTTGCTTGTACTGAAGGTCACCCTGTGCTGCTTGCCATAAACGCAATGCTCACAGAAATCCATACTTGGCTTCTTCAAGTTCTTCAATAACCCTTACTTGCTCAGCAAGGACATGCCTTTCTCGTTCATATGCCTAAGTCGCATATGCCAAAGATACGTGCTATCAGACGAAACAGATGTACTGACTGCTAAAGTCCCAGTCCTAGTGCTTTCCAATAAGATATTGTCACGAACTGCACCCTAGAGTAAGGGCACGAGACGTGGGTACATCCAGCCTACGCCGCAGTGTCGGCGGTAGAACGCTGTCCTAGGTCACAACATCTAACAGTTTAAGGTAATAACAGTTATACTTCCCGAATGGGGGTGACATAACAGAATATATCTCAATCACATCTAAGGTAGAATACGATAAGATAGAATGATATAAAAGATGCAAGATCCAAATCTATAGGAAATACAAATAGAGAGAAAGCTAAGTGTCTAGATAAACTCCACTAACATCCAGAAATAATACAGATCCAAATATACAACTCAATCTCTAATACTATAAAATAAGATAAAGATATCTATGGAGCAACAGTCTCTACAGCTAAGGGATCCGACTGGAAGTCCGGATCGCAAGTGTCCTCTAAGACTGTTCCATAGAAAGTATCTAAGTAGGCCTCCTCCTCGTCCTCTGTAAAATTTTTAACAGGTCCAATTAGGACGGAAACGAGCACATATCTCTCAAAATAGTTCATAACAGGTTAGGAGTATAAAGCATGCAATAGAGTAAAATACAGAAAATGCTGGAAAGAAAGTACGTGAAAACAGGAGATATTTTGTAGGTGTATGTGACATGGGATACATGATGTCAAAGGGTGTATGAATGCATGTGTGTAAAAAGTTTTAAGTTAACTCAGTTTATAGAAATGCATACATCATATATGGATACAATACATTATCTTGTATGCTTTCATTCATATATTACATTCTATATTACCTATATACATGTATTTTCTCCATTCATTCATGCTTGCATCATATACTCTACATTATCATACATGTTATCATTATATATTGCATTACAATATTTATACATTATGCATTCATATCTATCATTACATATATATCTTGCATTCATATCTAGCATTCATTATATACTTTCATGCATACATTGTATATCATTCTTTCATTCATGCATTGTTTATATGCATTATATTAATTGCATTCCTACATGCTTGCATTCAACCATATATATACATTAATGTAAAGAGAATATATATCATATATATATTATTTCATTCATCTAGCATATCATGCATTACATACTCTATATTCATTTAATATCCATACTACATAGGCTCATAGGTTACACAAAATGTATATATCGTATAGTCACTCTTCTACTTAAAACCAATACTGTACCAATTAGGCATTCACTAAATTCTAGGATTAAAGTATACCGTAGCCCTTTGTGTTAGCTTTCCGAAATTTTAAACGGATCGTATTTTCGTGTCCGGAAGCTCCCAAAATCACGAAAATACCGAAACACGTTCGTCTTTCGTACAGTTGACACTCAAATAATTCTACAGAATGTTACAGAAAGAATTTGGCTTATTAATATATATATTTGGAAAGCTAACTTCGATACGGTTATTTTAAAAAAACGGAAGATAAATCGGATTTATAAGCTAAAAGTTATGACATTTCTAAGTTGCTTTGGTTAATAAAAATGTGGATGAATATTATGACGAATTTGAGTTGTTTTGGACAAAAGGACACATATAGGCCAAGATACTTGGATACAAACATAGGTATCCAAATGAAACTCATTCTAACCATCCTAACTAAGATCAATCCACTCTCCAACCATTCTAAAACTGAATTTAAATATCTATTTAAACTATTATCATACATACATACACATGGGGTGTCCTAATTTGGGATTTATCAAGTAGGACACAAGACATATATCTAAAATCCTCAAGAGAGCTCCAAATGGCCTCAAATTTGAATCAAAATGGGACACATGCATGAGGATGGATCCTACGGATTCAAAACTAATTTATATGCAAAGAAAATCGATTTAGAGGATGGGTTTTACCTATTGGGAGTGGAATCCCAATGAAATCCTTTAGGACACGGCTCCGATACGAAGATCCCTCAAAGTGGACACTCCTCCTTGCACTCCTCTTCCAATCCTTGATAGCACCCTTCCCTTGGAGAATGTGAATGATTGAGGAAAGGTTTGGTGAAGGAATGATTTGATTTAGAGATCAAATCAATAGGAAGGCTCCCTAAAATTGGGGAAGAACAAAAGGAAAATAAAAGAGACAAGATTGTAATGAATGAAATGAATCATTCTCCCCTAAAGGTGGCTGCCATAAAGAGTCCATTAGGGATAATGGAAAATGTTCTAATTGCCCCTCTCTAGTCTTATATGGTTAAGTCTAGGCTAGGTTCAAGTTTGGGATCAAAATGATCTAGTTTTGAGTCTCTAACTTAACCATATTAAATGATAAAAATTAGTTTAATTAAATAACTTAATGTTGGGTCTTGTGAGCCAAGCTTAACTTAATATTGGGTCCCATCTAGAGTTCAAGCTACCTGGGTCACAATACAAGTCAGAACGAGACGAAACTCAAATCCGACTAAACAAATCCAATAAAAACAATATTAAAATATAAAATTTTCCCAAAATATTAAAATATGAAAAATAACAAAAATCATAATACATCAATTTAAATATTATTAAAATAATCTAAAATTCACCAATTAATCAAAATCTTAATAATTCAAAAGTCACAAAATGACCAAAATACCCTTAGCCTAAAAAGTTGTAAATAGTCATTCCAATCACATGGTTAGGTCCCCATGGTCATGGTTAGTCTCTAAGCTTAGAAAAACTAGGGATTAACTAGTTAACCATCAAAATCATAATTCAACATTTTAAATAGCTTTAAATTAATTAAAAAATTACCAAAAATAACAACATGAGTTAAATCTTATTATCGATTAATCAAAATTATAAAAGTTCAAAATTACCTTCATTTTAGAAAAGTGGGTGTTACAGATATAAAGGTTACCATGTTGGTGACCTTTCATCAACACTAAAGAACTACGAACAACCTGCAAGACTCCACCTACGGCAGCGAACTTGTTACCATTTGAGTCAAGCGTACCGAGAGAAATAAGATTATTTTTAAGGTCGGGAACATGTCTGACATTGGCCAAAGTACGCACAATTTCATCATGCATCTTCATCTTGATAGATCCAATTCCAACAGCTAGACATGCATTTGCCCATTAACGCAGAGCCACCATCTGTCGCCTTGTAGGAAGAAAACCCACTCCCTCTTTGGACACATATGATACGAGCATCCAGAATCGAGAATACAATGGTTACTCATGTTGTTCTGCCATCGAAAAATAGACCCCGTTATATTCGGCCTTCGAAGCACAGTTTGCTTCATCACCTTCTCTCTTTGTCTCATTCTTCTTTTTTTGTGTTCTTATTCTTTGGATGAGGATACTTATTTGTATAATGTCCTTTCTCGTTGCAGTTGAAGCACTTCACCTTCTCAATAGGTGTCTTGGACTTGGATCTTGACCTTCTGCTAGAAGATGCTCTATCGTTTATCCTTTCTCTTGCTATCAAACCTTAGGCTTGGTCTCCACCGTTTTCGCCATTAGATGCCAACCTCTGTATCTTATTAGACAATAAGGCACTCATAGCTTCTTCTACGGAACTTGAGTCCTTCCCGTATACTAACGTCTGAATAAGATTCTCATAAGAATTAGGCAAATCAAATAATAGGATTAGCGCCAAACGATCATCATCTTCATGTATGTCAACATCCTTCAACTCATAAATAATTCAATTAAATTTTTAGATATGATCTTGAATTGACGTACCTTCCTCCATCACTAGTCTGTAGAGTAAATTTAACATATAAAGTCAGTTGGTAAGAGTCTTCGTCAAGTAGAGTGATTCCAACTTCAGCCAGAGCTTAATGACAGTGGTTTTGTCCTTTATAGAGTACACGACATTCCTTTCCAAACACAGACGAATAGCGGCACATGCTTCGAGATTCATGTCGCCGCAATCATAATTGGTCATGTTAGCGAGCTTTTTAGACTTTTCCCGTAAAGCCTTGTGAATCTTTTGAAATATGAGAACATCGTTCATCTGACTTTTCCAAAAGCCAAAATTATTCTTCCCATTGAACTTCTCAATTTTGTACTTTCCAACCTTGCTTGATGGAGCCATCTTAAAAAATCTACCCAATTTTTTCTTTAAGAACTTTGTGGGATACTTTGCTAGAATCCCAAAGCTCTGATACCAATTTGTTGGGACACAGCAGAAATAAACCAAAGAAATCAGAGAATACCACAGAGAAAAGTCACAATCGCAAAGACAATAATTTATGTGGTTCGGCCAAGATGCCTACTTCCACAAGCGAAGGTGATTTGGTTCCACTATAAAGAAGAAAATGAATTACAATAGCTCTCAACACTTCTCTCATTGCACTCAATAACTCTCTACCACAAAAATAAAAAAAATCTTAAACTTTTGTGTTGAATTTATTCAACAACTTTAGCTCTCTTGTGTTGAAGTTTATTCAACAGCTTTCCTTGAGCACAATGATATGTCTCATGGAGAACCATTAGACCCTTTTATATAGCATGTCATGTGGCTATATATGAAAATCTAATATTATGTAGGCTCACCATATATTAGAAATCCATATATGGAGATATCTCATATATGGAAACCTAATAAATATGGAAACCAATCAAATATATGGTCAAAGTAAAAAAATATCATATCATGGGCCTATTTTTTTGACATGTCTTCACTTCCTTGTAACTAAATTCTAACCTACCACCACGTACCATCTTCTTCATGCTTCTTGCTTCCATCTTTCTCTCTAAATCCAGTCAATCTATATCTCAATCCATATAAGTATAACTATTAAAAATAAACCAAGTGTAATAATGTTGATTAGGCAGTAACATATTGATTTGCACAAACTCAGAAAAAAATGACGGAGCTTGCAAAAGTTAGGCAGTATGACACAGTATGATATAGGAAAAGAATACGATGAAAACATTGACTAGTAATACCTGAATCCTAAAGAAATAATGATAAACTCTCATGCAGATAAGGTTCAACAAAATACTTGGATGAAAAATAAGTCTTTAAATGGACGTAACAAGATACATAATATACATGTCGTCAATGAATTATAGTAAATAACATATAAAAGTGTAACGCCCCAGTCCCAAATACGTAGGACTAGGAACGTAGACATGCCAACTGTATTCATACGAAGTATACTCCAATATATGGAAACCTCCTATGAATACATAAGCTGTAAAATGCAGTAGAACCATAACTAACTAATCTCATCCACAAAATCAAAGAATAAAGGATATATAATGATAATAAAATGTCTTGATACAATATGTTGGGCGGAGACAAATCCACTACCAACAAATAAAAGAAATACATGAAACACAAAAGAATAAATTTGGCGAGCGAAGCGAAGACGATCCAAGTGCAATCATCCTCGAAGAATAGCAATGAACACGGCTAGAGCTAAAGCACCTGCGAAAGACAATAACACACACCTGGCAAGACAACCAGGTCCTCAGAGGGACGTAACAAGACACATAATATTATGCCATATAAACTGAATAAATATCGCTCAAATAAATAAGTCAATTGAATTATATCATGGTCCAATACGCACCTATTGAACGAGCGTACCATCCCCCCAACCAAACAAGGACAGAAGATGGTAAACTAATTTACGGTGACGTATCTTTCCATGCTATGAATCCAATATGGTATCCGGACCCCAACAAGGTTCAATAGCTTCTCATCGGAGTAGTAAGTCACACCTACAACCAAACAAGGACAAGATGTGACAAACTAGTCCGCGACAAGATATTGTTCCAAGCCACGGTCAGATACAAGTACCCAAACCAAAAGTACTCGTACCTAACGGATAAGGGTAGCCTAACCAGTCTAAGTGGATGCAGTTTTAAGAACAGTTCATGGTCGCATGACTACCCGGCCAAGTCAGGAAAATACCAATGCAGTACCTCAGTAGCGAGTCACAACACTATATACTATTCCTCAGTATCGAGCGAGTCTATAGCATATAGTCTACCTATCATTCCTCAGTAGCGAGCGAGTCTACGATAGATAGGGTGGTAGTCAACTTCCAATCATGTTCTTCCCGCCCAATGCTAACTCTATAACCGCTAAGTCAAACTAGCATGCAACCTCTATTAGCGGTTATTCCTATCGCACGGCTTGTACGTACTGGTGGCCAGCCAATCACGTACTTTCGTGTTCTACATGCGACACACAACTTCGTGTTTACAACGTGTCAAGGCCAATGAATGCAACACACAAGGTGGTCCCTTAAATCTAGGTTTAATTTGTAAGAAAAATAATACACAGCAGGAAATATAAAAGTAAGTTCTAACAGTTATGCCATGTATCACAGTTTATTTTGCATAAAGAAAATAAGTAATGCATGAAATATGAGCTATAATAATTAAACAGCGAATGGCAAGGTGTCTTGCCTGGTAGAACGCCTGGTGTGCTGCGATGATCAAGATGGTATGAACTGCGACTTCGGTGCAATAACTATACAAGGTGACCACGGATGGTGACACGGTCGGTTCCATTGGGTCCAGAATGGTCAAATTGGTTAGGGTGGACATAAGGTAGGCTTGAATTGGCGATCGAATAGGAAAGAGGAGGGTTGAGTCACGGTCGGAAGAATAAAAAAAAAATTGATGAATAATAAATATATGATTTTGAAAACTAATTTATAATACTTGAAATATGATTTATTAGTAAAAAATATTTTTCTTTTTCTTTTCTTTTTTAAAAATAATTATAATATTATTATTTTAAAAATACTTTAGATAAATACTAGAAAGTCCATGAAATTATGATAGAGTTTTGAAAACGAAACTATGGTTCTAGACCAAACTATAGTTAAATAAATCAAAATACTTTAATAGTTTTAATGAGGCAAAAAGTTTTACAACCATAAAATATCATAAATATATTTTAGGTCAAACTTTAAAATTCTACCAAAATATACACTAATAATAATGTAAGATTCTAAATCCGAATTTTTCTGAAACTACATTTTGGCAATACCCAATACTATATTTTTGCTACCAAATAACTCTTTGGAAACTATTTACTGTACCTATTTATTATAAATAATTAGAATAAATCACTAAGTAATGACACTAACTAATAATATTAACAATGCTATAATACCTTATATAAGGTATACATATAGTTGTTGAAAGTACTATAAGTATAATAATAATAATAAATATAATAATGAAAACAGTAGCATCTTACATATCTATATCCAGTATATAATAATACTAATAGCAAAATATTTGTAAGGGAACATGAAAACAGGCAACCAAAATAAATAATTTATATTATACAAACTGCAATATTGTCGAGTACTGCTGTGCTGGTGAACACAGAAAATAAGAAAGGATTAAAAGAGGAAAGCACTAAAGAGAGAGAGAGGAAGTAATATCAGTACCAATAAAGGAGAGCTACTGTTCCCTCCTTTTTCTCTCTCTTCGAGTGAAGGTTGTAATAAATTACAGAAAAGAAAAAAAAGAAGAAGCTGTTACTGTGTGAGGAAGAGAGGGAGAGAGGAAAGAGAGATGGTGAGCGAGAGAGAGCAGAAAGGGAGAATAGGCGGAGAGGTCGGAAGAATGTCGCCGACGCTCGGGAGAGGGGGACGGAGGACGGGGAGCGGGCGGCAAGAGAGGAGTCGGGAGGAGGGTTTCTACGAAGGGGGTTTCGGCGGAGGCGGCGGGTTACGGACGCCGTGGCGCGCACGTGCCGGCGTAGCTAGGCGGAGGGTGAGGCCGGCGCTCGCGGTGGAGCGGAGGGGAGAGAGGGTTTCGAGGCGACGGCGTACTCCGGCGGAGGTAGGCGACCACACACGCCGGGGCGGCGATGAACGCAGGCGCGGTGTTTCGGGTGGTCGCAGTCGGCGGCGGGAGTCGGGAGCGGCTGTGCGCAGTGGTCACGCGGTCGGAACGGACGTGGTCACGGCGAGCGCGGGAAACTGCTCCGGGTGCTAGCGACGGTGGTCGCGCAGATTGACACGGTCGGCGGAGGACCACTCCGGTGGTTTGTGGCGACGTCGGTGTCTTCCATTGACACGGCGTCGAGGCGGTGCAGGCCTGGTGTCACGGGGGCGCCAGATCTGGACTCGACGGCTACGGGCGGAGGGGTTCGGTCGAAGGGCACTACTGGTGGAGGTAAGCGGTGGCGGAGTTGGTGTTTCATTGGTGTTTTTCTTTCATTGTGTTATCGTCGGGTTTGGTGTTGCTTTTGGTTTTGGGTGGCTGCGGCCTATGATGGTCGTGGCAGGGGTTGGTCTTGGCTGATGGTGGTGGCCGGGCTGTGCTCGGGGAGGTCAGGTGGCGTGTAGGTGGTGGCTGGAGTACGTACGACGTTCGGTCGGAAGTCTGGGGTGATGACAGGGTCATATGGTGGTCGGTGACGGCAGTTTGTGATGGCGGACAGGGGGAAGGTTTGGTCGGGTGTGACGGTGATGGAAAGTTGGCTAACGTTGGGTTTTTCCGGCGGTGGCGATGGCGCGTGGGTCAGATCTGGTGGCCGGGGGCCCTGGTAATGGTGGTGGTAGTTTGCTGTGGGGGGGAAAGGGACGGAGGAGACGAGTTTTTGTTGGGACGACAACGGTTTAGATTAGGTAGGAATTTGATATATGGTGTCGGGGTTGTCGACACGGGGAATTGAATGTATATGTAATCTATGGAATAAGAATTTGGGACGTGGAACACGGACACGAACACGGACACGAGGCACTGCACTTGTGGAGGAAATATTTGTGGAGAAAATTTGGTGGATGATAAAAATAAATTGGAGGAGTACCTGCCTATTTATAGGATGTGGGAATTCCCAATTTGATAAGGATTAGGATTAGATTTAAAATCCAAGTAGATAATTAAATTACTAAATTTAAATCAATTACATAATCCAAATCCAATTCAAAATCCAATTCAAATCTAATTTAAATTCTATCCTTTATTTTAAAACCAATTAAGATAACTCAATTTCCAAATATAGATATTTATGTACTATTTAAAATATATCCATAATTCAAATCAAGATTTGAAGTGGTACAATATTTTCAAAATATATTTTCTAAAAATGCTATAATAATAATTTCGAAAATACACTATTATTTAAAATAACTAATAAATAATTACTAAATATATATGTATGTACAGATAATGTTTTACGTAATTATATTTTTCTAATATACCATTTAATAGAAAAATAATTTATTATTATAACTGTATAAATGAAAGGCTTTTCATAAAAGTCATAAACTTGAAAATAATAGCTAGAAATAATTTTGTCTACATTAAAAATAATGTTTTTCAAAAATATGTACGTTCGCACATATTCGCACTTGACGAGCAAAAAATAATTTCGTGCACGACGTACCATACGACTATGCAACGTACAATACAATAAATTTTGAAACAGTACTAAATTTAAATATAAAAAAAATAGTAGAAATTTAGGGGTTTTACAAAAAGGAATAACATGTAAGACACGGGATACAGGTACACCTACTATAATCCAGTCTACATAAAATGCAAATGAGGACAACTAGGGGTAAGCATTCGGTTAATTCGGTTCCAGCCAAACTATGGAAAATTGAATTAACCGAATTCATGAAAAACAAAACCAAAACCAAACTAAAATGTGTCACAACCAAACTAAATCGATTCGGTTATTTGGTTGGGCCATTTTAAATGTTAATAGACCGAGCCTAAAGTGGGCTTCTTATACAAATATATAAAAGTTGGACTTCTTATTAAAAACATGTAGCAAAGTCATTTATTCATATTGCAAATTATTTAAACCTGATAATACAAGTTATATACAGAATAGTTCTTATACAATTAAAATAATGAAGTTATGTCGCAATCCGATTCAAAATTTCGAACGAAAAGTTGGTTGCAAATCAATAGTTGATAATACAAATTCTTATACAAATAATACAAATTATATGCATTATACATAAATTGAATTTTTAGATATTTTCTTCATTTGAGCAGCGGTCAAAAAAGTAGCATCCACATATTGTATTTCCTCAACAATCACTTCCTAACTGCATATTCAAATTTAGATTAGCAACAAAATAAGAGATCCAGTAAAGCAATGTCAGGCAAAAAAGGAACAAATTCGCATTCAAAAGCAGCACATATAACAAATTATTCTTCTACCATTTTACATTATCTTTTATTTAAGCTGCATAGATGTATTTATATACATGTATGCCAACAAAGATCCACCAAAGTTACAAGTGGCGGTTAAATTGTTCATAGCATGTCAACCATACATCAGACAACCAAAACATACACATGGGCTAATAATGGCAGAAAAGATGCTCGTCATATCATTGCAGATGCATATACACAAGTTATTAAGGAGCTAATATTTTCTAGCTTCTCAGTTCTGGCATATGCAAATCCTTAAAACATTTAGCAAAGAATAGTGAATTGGATCTATTTGCATGAGCACGAAAACAAATATGGATACGAACACGATACCAATTTTATATACAACATTGTAAAAAAGCTCTAGGATACAGGCTCAAATTTGGAAAAGAGAACATTGCACCATTTAAACAACAAAACCACCCTACAAGAAAGGGTTTATGATTAAAAGTTTAAAGACGTAAAAGACTGATATCAAAATAAGAGCACCCTCTAATGTCAAAAGAAGTTCAATTCAAACAATGCTTAGCTATAGATACAACATATTGTAAAATTATTATACTAGATAGAGAGGAACAAACATTCATGGTACAAAACTTGAAATAGAGTACATAATAAACAAGCATACACATTCTCGAAATATGGTAACAAAGCTCAAAAAATTAAATATGACACTAATAAGCTAAAGTAAAAGTGTCAGCTTAGTATGATAATATGTCCAAAAATCATAAAATGTTTTACAAGAGAAACACACACACACGCAAACACGCATACATACACACACACACACACACACACACACACACACACACTTTTGAAGTAGCTTAGAGTAAAGTCTGCAGTAAATAAATGATACCATGAATTTGACTCAAATTATGCAACAAATGACCTATTAGGTCATTTGTTGAAAACCATATAAGAATAAGATATAATTTTTATATAAAAGTAAGATATATTTTTTATTTGTTCTTATCAATTTTTTTTCCTGTTCTTATCAATTTTATCATGTTGGAAAAGGGTCGTAGAAACCTTTCTCCCAATCCAGAAAGTCCTGCGAGAGAACCGAGCAAAAAATACACAAACCAAAAACGCCAACACAAATCGCAGATACAGAAATTTTTACGTAAAAAACCCATGCGGAAAAAATCATGGGACGATCAAAGTCCAACCATAAAAAACCTCCACTAATACACTACCAAAATTTGTCGATTTAGCGACGGCCATATCCGTCGCCCGTCCGACGGGAATATGTATTAGCGACCGATCACTGACAGGTCTTGGCCAAAATAATTCGTCGGCAATCAGCTCGTCACTAATAAAGGTCCTTCGCTACGTAGTCGTCCAGCGACGGATTAGCGACGGCTTGTCGACTTCACAATACGAAGCATGAGCGACTACTTTCCGACGGACTTTCGTCCATTACAAGTATTAAATACTGAACTGTGTAGACAATAGCGACGTCATGGTCCGTCGGTAAATCGTCGTAATATCGTATCAGAGTGTATCATTCCGTCGTTATTCCGTCGATCGTCGTCAATAACAAGGGACGGCTTAGCGACGGCTAACGGACGGATTATCCGTCGACCGTGTTCTGGAAATGCTTAGCATTTCCAGAATAATGGCGACGGATAAGCCGTCGCCACTCCGTCGACCATCGTCGCTAACAAACGACGGACTAGCGACGGACTATGAACGGATTATCCGTCGCCATGGTTCTGGAAATGCTTGCTACTTCCAGAATAATGGCGACGGATAAGTCGTCGCCATGCCGTCGAACTATATACCACCAGATCGTTTCCGACGGATATGCCGTCGAATATCCGTCGCTACCTGCAAATATTTTCAAATCTCCAGTTAGCGACGGATATGCCGTCGAACAGTAGTCGGAAACTGAAAATATCCGTCGCTAAACGGTCACTAGTCCATCGCTAAGTGAGATTTTTTGAAAAAAAATTGTAGCACTTCCCCTGTTCGCAAAAATAAGCATAAACCAAACCAATATATAATGCACACCAATTATCTAACAATCACATAGACCAAATATATAATGCACACCAATTATCCAAGAATCATATAGACCAAATTTGCACGTACGAATTTAATGCACACCAATTATCCAAGAATCATATAGACCAAACCAAATTAATATAAAATAAACATCAATTATCCTGAAGAGTAACCTAATATCCGTCGTTATAATCTGATCATAGCACAAAATGTTCCAAAATTCCCACAAATATTCTAAAATTTCCACAAATATTCCAAAATTCCAAAACACATAGGAAAATCGACTTTGGCCTCAGCAAAGACCGTAAGTCAGACGATGAATTCTCATAGCCAGGGATCATAGTTGCGTTGAGGCATGTACCATTCTATCAGCCACTTTGCATATGAAGGCTCAATCTGGTTGAGGCCTTCTGTAGGGACATGAGGATCAGTCCCGATGCTACTACTCTCTGACGGTGGCTCCTTCTTAACTTCAACCTTGGGAGCAATCTCTTCCCTGATGGTCATCGGTTCTTCCTTGACATTGACCTTTGGTAACACCTCCTCCTTAACAGTCACCGGCTCTTGTTTGACGACGGGGACTTCCTCCGTATCGACCTCCAAGGTTTTCTTGCCTCGGCCCCTTCTTCGACTAGCAGCACCACCTCGGCGAGTCCTAGGAGCCATATCTCTGACAACAGAAATTTTCATATAGGGTAAAGAAATTTACTCAAATTATAAAAGTTGTGACATTGGTTTTTTGCGTTCATCATCATTAGAGGGAGCAGCACTGGAAAAGTTGTGACGTTGGTAGCATGAGAGAGTAAAAATCTGTATCACAAGACTAACAGAATGACTATGTAATCATGTACTCACCAATAACCGGATGTAACTGGAGTCGTTGGGCCTATCGTGCAGAATTGGTGGATCCGCTGGTATAGGTCGGATGTACTTAGTATATAGTATATCAGATTAGTATCGGTCTATCGGTTTGGTATAGGACATATCATTTGGTATTGGCCTTAACAAATTGGTATCGTCCTATATCCGATATGTACATGTATCGGCCGTATAGCTAGGATTCATATTGGCCTTATCGATTTGGTATCGATCATATCCGATAGGTATCGGTCGTGTTGGATTAGTATAAACCATTTCGGATTAGTATCGTGAAAGGTTTAGTAACAACTGTACTTGGATGTTCTGTAACTGGCCAGCTACGCTCTAGTGACTCTCTTGCAATGGTAATCTAGCTCTAGAAGGGAGAAATCCAAGTACAGTTGTTACTAAACCTTCCACGATACTAATCCGAAATGGTCTATACTAATCCAACACGGCCGATACCTATCGGATATGACCGATGCCAAATCGATAAGGCCAATATGAATCCTAGCTATACGGCCGATACATATCGGATAGGACGATACCAATTCGTTAAGACCAATACCAACCGATACGGCCCATACCAAAACGATAGATCGATACTAATCCGATACGGTCAATACTTATAAGTACCTACGGTCCATGAGGTTGTTCCGCTAGTACATCCATGTACGATCAATGAAATAACGATCCATTTCAATTTGGATGTGAAAATCTGTATCGTAAGACAAACTAAACATAATCAGTTCTATTTCACATGCTTAATTGCCAAGTATGGGAACGAATGGCTCAGAACACAATCCAAAATTCATTCTAGCATACATTAGTGTGAATCATCTATGTTCTGTACATATGGTGTAGTATATGTTCTTATCGTATCTAGTATCTGAAGAATGTAACAGAATCAAGATAAACTCACATAATGTAATACTAAGACATCATCTACTACTATATAAGATATAGTGATAGGTTGTCATATCATCATTGCCGAGGGATGAGGGTCGGAGGACAAATACCGCTCGAGTATGCAGCCACTTCCCTCCCTCCATTCACCCTCTCTCTCTCTCATGCTATCAACGTCACAACTTTTCCACCTCAAGTTCTAATCAAGCATCTTCCTTCTCTCCTCCAACATCTGCTCCTACCTACTTCCCTTCTTCTTATTTGACTCTCTAAGCCACATATGATATCCACCTCAAGTGTAGAATCGGGGAAGAAAAAGTGGGCAGGAAGAGGAGGGGGAAGTAGCACAACCGGCGACATAACCCGGAGGAAGTACAGAGGTTTTCTTTAATATCCGTAGGAGAACTATAAGGATATATCTTTTCACAAAATATCACATTGTCAAAGATCCTTAATATGACAACCATGTTACCGCGGTGTCGGAAGACTAACATGTCATAATTTTCTAAGCCGTGTGTTTTGACATAATCCTCCAAACTCTTTCCTGCTATGTAGTAATACAAGATTACTACATAGGAGGAAAGAGTTGGGAGGATTATGTCAAAACAACGGCTTAAAAAATTATGACATGTTAGTCTTTCGATACCGCGGTAACATAATATTCATATTAAGGGTCTTTGATAAGGTGACATGTTGTGAAAAGATATATCCTTATAGTTCTCCTACGAATGTTGAAGAAAATATTCTGTACTTCTTCTGGGTCATGCCGCCGGCTGTACTGCTTCTCCTCCTCTTCCTGCCTACTTCTTCTCCCCCGACTCTACACTTGAGATGGATATCATATGTGGCTGAGAGAGTCAAATAAGAAGAAGGAAAGTAGGGAGGAGCAGATGGGTCCAGAGCCATGGTAGAGGAGAGGAGAGGGAAGATGCTTGATCAGAACGGATGGCTCAGAACACAACCCAAAATTCATTCTAGTATACATTAATGTGAATCATCTATGTTCTGTACATATGGTGTAGTATATGTTCTTATCGTATCTAGTATCTGAAGGATATAATAGAATCAAGATGAACTCACATAATGTAATACTAAAACATCATCGACTACTATATAAGATATAGTGATAGGTTGTCGTATCATCATTGCCGAGGGATGAGGGTCGGAGGACAGTCAACTTTATCTACGGCTACATAATTTCTGCCTCGCCAGTCGAATGGCTGCAGGGACTATGTCCTGATCACAATGTCGTACCGTAGATTAATGCAATTGGAGCTGAAAATATCCGTTGCTAACCCGTCACTAGTCCGTCGCTAACTGAGATTTTTTGGGAAAAAAATTGCAGCACTTTCCCTGTTCACAAAAATATGCATAAACCAAACCAATATATACTATCCAACAATCACATAGACCAAATATATAATGCACACCAATTATCCAAGAATCACATAGACCAAATATGCACATACGAATTTAATGCACACCAATTATCCAAGAATCATATAGACCAAACCAAATTAATATAAAATAGACATCAATTATCCTGAAGAGTAACCTAATATCTGTCGTTATAATTTGATGTATCTCCAAGTGTGAGAACGGATGGCTCAGAACACAACCCAAGATTCATTCTAGCATATATTAGTGTGAATCATCTAAGTTCTGTATATATGGTGTAGTATATGTTCTTATCGTATCTAGTATCTGAAGAATGTAACAGAATCACGATGAACTCACATAATGTAATACTAAAACATCATCTACTACTATATAAGATATAGTGATAGGTTGTCGTATCATCATTGCCGAGGGATGAGGGTCGGAGGACAGTCAACTTTATCTACGGCTACATAGTTTCTGTCTCGCCAGTCGAATGGCTGCAGGGACTATGTCCTGATAACCATATCGTACCGTAGATTAATACAAATGGAGCTGGAGCCAAAATACAAAAACCAAAATATAAAATACAGAATCAAATCCCTGGGTTTGCCGAAAATACAAAATACAGTTCTAATTCATATGTATTTTAAGAGTAAGAACGGATGGCTCAGAACACAACCCAATCAGAGAGGATACTTTAAGATCCATCTGAGTAGGACGTATAATCTGAGAGATC
The DNA here is from genome assembly GCA_029216955.1 of Iris pallida. Taxonomy (NCBI): domain Eukaryota; kingdom Viridiplantae; phylum Streptophyta; class Magnoliopsida; order Asparagales; family Iridaceae; genus Iris; species Iris pallida. The sequence continues at coordinate 14,007,679 of JANAVB010036020.1, forward strand.
ACCTTTACAAGAATGATATCAGTAGTGGGATTGAGTGTTGGAGGAGATATTATCAGAGTATACGTCCTACTCAGATGGGTCTCTCACCGTTACTATTTTTTTCTGACAGCATGGTGAATGTGCTCCGCCAACAGATTCTTGCTCCGAGCTAAAACTTTGTCCCGAAGCTCAAGTGGACATCCTTCGTGTAGAGCTCGAGTGAGAGGTTCCTGACAGCATGGTGGTCTCCTTTGTTAAAGTATCCGTGCTCGTCCCACAACCAATGTGGGATGAGCACGGATACTTTGACAAAGGAGACCACCATGCTGTCAGGAACCTCTCACTCGAGCTCTACACGAAGGATGTCCACTTGAGCTCCGGGGCAAAGTTTTGGCTCGGAGCAAGAATCTGTTGACGGAGCACATCCTCCATGCTGTCGGAAAAAATAGTAACGGTGAGAGACCCATCTGAGTAGGACGTATACTCTGATAATATCTCCTCCAACACTCAATCCCACTACTGATATCATTCTTGTAAAGGTGATCTCTCAGAGTATACGTCCTACTCAGATGGATCTCTCAGAGTATCCTCTCTGGTTGGTTGTCGTATCATCATTGCCGAGGGATGAGGGTCGTAGGACAGTCAACTTTATCTACGGATACATAGTTTTTGTCTTGCCAGTCGAATGGCTGCAGGGACTATGTCCTGATCACCATATCGTAGTCCAATACAATCTAGAGATTAACACAGTACTAATTTATATATGTATTCCAATACAAGTAGTCTAATACAAAAACAACCCAATACAAATAGTCCAATACAAATAAGTACTAATAGCTAATGAGAACCACGCAGCTCACGCAAACGCTCAGTGATACGATCACGCAACCACCTCGAAAAAGTGGGATCGACGATGTTTGGATGGATGTAGTCCCTTGCAAGTGCTGTATGAATAGAACTCCCGGTCTCACTAGCTACCGGTGTTGGATGAATAGAACTCCCGGTCTCACTAGCTACCGGTGCCACTTCCTCCTTAACTGTAGGAGGAGCCACCTCAGCATTCACTGTTTCCCTCAAACGACGTGCCACTCCTCGGGTCATGGGTGCCATCTGGTAAGATCGATATTCACAAATAATATAATTATAACATAGGCAAGCTAACTAAAGGAACCATCATGTAATTTGAGTACATTTTTGAAAGCATATAAAGTACAGAAAATTCAATTTTTGCCATGTGTGAGAACGGATGGCTCAGAACACAACCCAAGATTCATTCTAGCATACATTAGTGTGAATCATCTATGTTTTGTACATATGGTGTAGTATATGTTCTTATCGTATCTAGTATCTAAAGAATGTAACAGAATCAAGATGAACTCACATAATGTAATACTAAGACATCATCTACTACTATATAAGATATAGTGATAGGTTGTCGTATCATCATTGCCAAGGAATGAGGGTCGGAGGACAGTCAACTTTATCTACGGCTACATAGTTTCTGTCTCGCCAGTCGAATGGCTGCAGGGACTATGTCCTGATCACCATGTCGTACCGTAGATTAATGTAAATGGAGCTGGAACTGGAGCCAAAATACAGTACTACTTCACCATGTCGTACCATTTTACTCCCTCTCTCTCTCTCCTCCCCTCCGACTTTCTCACTCTCTCCGACGCTCTCACACTACTAATTCCTATGTGTTTTAAGTGTGAGAACGGATGGCTCAGAACACAACCCAAGATTCATCCTAGCATACATTAGTGTGAATCATCTATATTCTGTATACATATCGTGTAATATATGTTCTTATCGTATGTAGTATCTGAAAGATATAACAGAATCAAGATGAACTCACATAATATAATACAAAGACATCATCTACTACTATATAAGATATAGTGATAGGTTGTCGTATCATCATTGCCGAGGGATGAGGGTCGGAGGACAGTCAACTTTATCTACGGCTATATAGTTTTCTGCCTCGCCAGTCGAATGGCTGCACGGACTATGTCCTGATCACCATATCGTACCGTAGATTAATACAAATGGAGCTGGAAATATCCGTCGCTAACCGGTCACTAGTCCGTCGCTAACGGAGATTGTCACATACACATATGTATATCACAGTTAGATGTATAGATATATGCATCTATATAGAAGCACACAACTGATACACCATGAGACTGTGAACATATACACCATGAACCCAAACCCCATATTCATATTTACTAATCTAAACACCACCAAACTAATGGATAACACCCAATATGGATAACACATTATTTAGCCAATATATAAACTCAGATGAATTTGAGAAGCAAAGTCCCCCGCCGTCCCCGACCAAAGCCCGCCGCCCCAGGCCCGCCGCCTAGCCCCCGACGCCCCCGTCCCAAGCCTGCCACCCAGCCCCCGACGCCCCCGCCCCAAGCCCGCCGTCCAGCCCCCGATGCCCCCGCACCAAGCCAGCCGCCCAGCCCCCGACGCCCCCGCCCCAAGCCTGCCGCCCAGCCATGACGCCCCCCGCCCCATGCTCGTCGCCCCAAGCCGTCTGCCCAGCCCCCGACGCCCCCGCCCCAAGCCCTTCGTCCAGCCCCTGACGCCCCCGCCCCAAGCCAGCCCCCGACGCCCCCGTCCCAAGCCCGCCGCCCAGCCCCCGATCGACGCTCCCGCCCCAAGCTCGCCATCCAGCCCCCGACCAAAGCCCCCGTCCCAAGCCCGCCGCCCATCCCCCGACGCCCCCGTCCCAAGCCCTCCGCCCCCGCTGCCCCTACGACGCTGCAAGAGAGAGAGAGATCGAGAGAGAGAGAGAGAGATCGAGAGAGAGAGAGAGAGGGGATTACCTTCGGAGAGAGAGGATAGGATGCCGATGCTGACGCCGACGCCGACGTCGATTACCGAAGCCGCGAGTGAGAGAGAGAGAGGGAGAAGAGAGAGTAAATTTGAGGGGAATGCGAAAAGTTCTCCTCCGCCGTTTTATTTTAAGTCTGGAACATATATTTAGCGACGGACTAGCGACCAACTGTAGTCCATCGCCCGTTAGTCGCTATATTTGATACTTGTCGACTGAATATCCGTCGGTACATAGTCGAAGAATTGTCCCGCCAATTTTCAACACAATTCCTGCCAAGTAGTCGACTGAATAGCGACGACTGATTATCCGTCGCTATATCTCCGACGCCCTAGCGTCGGATGTGCGACCTTTCCTCTTTCTAAAAATAAAATAAAAAATGTAACGGCCTGTCGTCGGTAATCCGTCGGCTAACTGCCACAAAGACGTCGCTAAAGCCGACGGAAAAGTTCCGTCGCTAATTTACTGTATTTTGGTAGTGATAAAATAAAAAGAATACACTCTCTACAAGCTCCTTCCGATCCAAACGGATCACCACAACTACTAGAATAGAAAATAGATTACACCAAGATGAAAGAAGACAACAAAAAATTATCCCAAATTAATCTCCTTCTCCGAAACGACTTTCAAACCTTCTTTCTCTTTTCCAAAGTTGCATAAGCACTCTTGCCTCCTTTTCTCTCTTGTTGCATGCGATTAGGGTTAGGAAAGCCCTAATATATACCCTCTAATCTAGCTAAATCTGGACTGTAGGATACGATCCCAACACCCCAAATTTTACTTTAGCCCCCAACACCGAACTCGAATTGAACTCCTACGGTCGGTGTTTGCGAGTAAAAATAACCAGCAGCAAACAAAAGTTCAAGGAGTGAGTTTGGACCGAACTCGACCTAGAGAACTTAGTTTGTCCGAACTCGGATGTCCCTTGGGCAGCAGCTCCTCTTATGGCTTCCGAGCTTCTTCAATCTTCCGAATGGCCCTCGTTGACTCCTCGAGCTTCTCCGATACACGGATGATGCTCGTCGCACTCCGGGGTACTATCCACAAAGGTTGGGAACCCCCACCCTATCACGCCCCAGTCCCAAAATCTATAAGGACTAGAACACGTGGCATGCTAACAGACACATTCCATATGTATACCCAATTTAGTGGACCAATAAAAGGTATCTTAAGCTGTAAAAATAATCACATGTCAGGCACAAAAACTATAGTCATCCACATAAACAAAGAACCACATAATTATAACAAGACATATCGTATTGAATAAAGGAACTGAAATAAAGTCCAATAGAAATAAAATAGTCATATGGAAAAAAAACCCATGAATACAAATCTCAACAAATAAATGAATGATATGAGTCTTAGATAAAAATGTAAAAGAATTCACTACAAGTCTATAGCTCTAACAAAAATAAATATAGCCAAAAATGAAGAACTACTCCGAATCGACAACATCTTCTACAGCTGGTGCAAAAGAAGAATAGACTCTCGGCCCGTACTCCTCGGGAAAGATCTCGTCAGCTATATCTGGGAATAACCAGGTACTCAGGGAACATAGCAAGGTACATAATATACAAGCTAAAGTGCAGTAAATGAAATATCTTGGGGTAACTAAACCAAAATGACGTGACTTTTTGAGGACAACGTTCACAAGCGCAGACATCTTCAAAGTAAATGCAACATGTCAGGAGTATACTTATTTCCATAGCTCTGGTACTGGAGTCTCAATGGTAAATAGGAGAGTATACATATAGCGATAGATCTGGTACTGGAGTCTCAATGGTAACTTAAAGAGGCTGTAACTCAGGAAACATGGCTCCTCTCCGAATAAATGTATATACATATATATAAAGTATAAGTGCATAGCATGGCCCGCACAAGTAGTAATTGTCCTCAACTCTCAAGAATCAATAAGTTGCATCCACAACTTACCGTTCTGACCTCTATCTAGACAAAAAATCTTATGACACATCTAAAAGAAAAATAAATGACAACAACCAATCATATCCTGCAAGTATCAGACAATCTAGTATCTCAGGTAATAAAGCTCAGGTATTAGGATAACATATCTGTCAACTATGGGTCGTATCCTACAGGTCTCAATGGAAATAAAATTCATAGATCTCAAGCAGTATCTATATATCAATACTAGACAACTTAATAGTTGAATGTATCCGAATATAATCCGGAAGTCCGTATTGATATAACCACTAAGGTCCAAGACAATAATAAAAGTAACAAGAAATAAAGAATAAAGATAGAACATGAACTGAACAATAACATGATGCACTTGCCTGATTCTGCAGTGTGAAGATGAAAGGTAGCCCTCGTGTCCACATCTCCGGAATCCAATGCTCCTAAATAATTAATTAACTAGTTTAAGTATTTAATCATTAAACTTATAATAGGACTTAATTAGCTAACTTAATAGTTTAAATCATAGTAACTATATCCAAATGTCTCATGAAACCACTTAGATTTATACTCAATAACTCATACATTCTACGAGACACCGGGACCTAGTTTTACGGTTTCCGACTTCTAAAATTGTTGTTTATGCCCCTACTTCGAGGGTATGCCTAAAAATCATCTAAAATAATAAAAAATTTAATTTTAATTTATTTTAAACAGAAATAAGCTCTGAATTTCAGATTTCGAATTCTAAGAAGAATTTACGGCTATTTGACTTCCATGTCGGCTAGTCTACCGGAAGCTTGTCTGGAACATCGCCAACTATCCAATATGGCTTAAATATGTTAAATAACATATTAAAATAAAATTAATATATATTATTTCTTAGAAAATATACTCATTAATGATCATCCACATAGATCCTAATTTATGACCTTTCTAGGTCAGCAGTTTATCGGAAAAATTAGTATTTCGACCCCTATTTTTTTTCGAACAGATATAGGATGATAAAATTACAAAAAAATTACTTAAAAATTATATTTTGTAGTAATAAAGCTACATTAGATTCAGTTTTGAAAAGTACCAAAAAAAAATAGAGTTCCTTCAAAATGGTGCTAAAAATCAACGTTACTGAAACCCGATTTCTCAAAAATTCTATATGGAATTTCTAGAGACAAAAATATATGATAAAAGGAATCAAAATCTGATTTCTAGCAAATTAATCTAAGCTTTTCTACAGAATTATAATTGTAAGTTACGATATAGAAAAAGATAGAATTTACCGAAATCCTTTGCTAGAAGGCTTGCGTGTGCTACTCCTTGCCAAAGTTCCAACTTTCTCGCCTTACTTGCTTGCTAATCCCTTATTGATGGGTTGAAGAAGATGGCAATGGTGGTTTGATGGGTTTGATGGTGAAGATGGAGTCTTTTTTAAGGTTTAATAATTTTTTGGTGAAGAGATGGCGTGAAGGAGAGACTTTGAGTGGGAGGAGATGATGGGTAGGTGTTGTGGAGGGAGATGATGATGAAGGAGAGGAGAGAGATTGCTATTTTCGAAATTAATGGGGAAGAGCCTACTCTTGGGTGGTAAATGAGAGTTTTTGGTGTTAGCGTTAGGGTTTATATATATATATATATATATATATATATATATATATATATATATATATATATATATATATATATATATATATATATATAAGAATGGGACGGCAACACTATAGGATCCTGTCTCCTCCGGAGCTCTTTGCATTCGGTTGGCTGGCATGGCCGGTCACTTGGCCGCCTCCCCGGAGGGGGGGGGGTTCCCCCTTGTCGGCGTCTTCTTCCCGTCGTGGGGGCTTCCCTCACTCCATACCCCCTCCCCCCTCGACGCCATCGGCGTCGTCTTAGGCGTCACCGCACTCGGCGTAGTGAGGCCCCTCCGCCGGGATCGGCTTTGCCCGCCGAGCCTCCCCCCGCTCCGGCGCCCCTTCCCTCCACCGCCCCTCTCGATTCGCAGCCCCCCTACGGCAGCGCCCCTCCCCCTGACGTGGCCCCCTGCGCCCGCCCCCGGCACTTCAGGAGCGGCCTTTCCTTTCCTCCTAGCCCCCGCCTCGGGTCCCCCGGGGGCTCCTCCCCCTCCCCCCGCCCCGGCTCCCCCGCCGGAGTTCGACCCGACGTCGGTGGTCACTCTCCACCCCCCACGGGGTGCGAGCCCACCTTGGGGCGCGCGGTGTCCCCCTCTCAGGATTTGGTCGATACGCTATCGATGCCGCAGTCCCCGTCGTCCCCTCCCCGCGACGCGCGCTCTGGTCTCCGGCGCTCCCTCCGTCGCCCCGTCCCTTCCCATTCCCTTCCCTCTCTTTCTCCCGATAGCCACTTCGCTTTCGACGGCCGTAGGCGCTAAACCCCCCTCGGTTCCCTCTTCGGGTCAGCCCCCCCTCTCTCGGGGCTGGCCCCCTCCAGCCTGGCCATGGCGGCCGTGGGTGCTTCGTCCCCACCCCCGTCCCCTCCTCTTCAGGCCAGCCACCCCTTCCCTCCGGGCTGGATCCCACGCCGGAGCCCTATCCCCCTCTCGGCCTCCCCCGTTGGTTCTCTACGGCGCTGGGATGCGCGCAGGGGGTTGCACGAGGCACCCTCGTGCTGTGTGTCACGACCCATTCCGGAATAATCGAATACGACTCGAACACGCCCAGTCTTCATCGTTAGACACGACGAATTAAGATGTACCAATCTAGGGAAATCTAACCAGATAATCATGAACAAGTATGAAATCACAACATCTATAAATGTATCCCAAACCCAGAGTAAAGTACAAGTCTTAGAATTTATTACATTCTAGCAAAATAAAAGATAGAGTCTACTAGTCTCAAAATACATGGAAAATGTAAAGTGCTAAAGGTAAAGCTCTAGGCTTCTGCAGCCTCTAAGTTGAAAGCAACTCCAGCTAGCTCTCCTGCATCTACTGGCTCTCGGCCATAATGTATGTCGCAAAGGGCCTCCCACTCACCTGCAACATATCCTATTCAGGAGCGGAGCAAAGTACAGTTCTAGGTAATGAACACGACATCATGATATGAAAGTACAAGGGAACATGGTATATAAAAGTATAAGAAAGAACATGGTGTATAAGTACATGAAAGAACATGGTATGTAAGAACATGAAAGAACATGGTATCTTAGGAATCATAGGAACTAAGTACATGATATATCTCCTGAACATGTGTGTACAATATTTGAAATATAACTAAGTATGTGACCGGCTAGAGGTAAACACATGAAAGCACATGAATCACATGAAAGCACATGAATGGTACGGCTTAGGACTCGCGTGTACGATACGGGGTCTAAGCTAAACACACCTGAGTTGTTTCTTGGGTTTAGTCACATAAATAATATATTTCCCCATCCCAGGTACAAGTAATAAGAACAAGGAACATGAGCACCAGAAAACATGTCGTGTCACAGTGTGTCAATCAAGGAAGCACATGATATAATAAAATGTACAAGACCATAGAGTATACTTGCCTGGCTCCAGGAAAGTACATGTAATCAAGGAAGCTGGATATCCTCCTGTATTTAATAATGATTTACAATTGATACGTCAACAATCTAAGGTAACTATTTCTAATCTAGAAAAGTTACTATAACATAATCCTTAGTTATAACTTGATAAATACTAATTTACCTATAGATATGATTATTTACGTAACCTAGTTTTAGACTAATACATTAGTTTAAGGATTGATCCTATTAGGTTTCAATCAGAGCCTTCATATATGCTTCAAGTAAAAAGTGAAACCAATAGTCCTAACTCAAAGTAATGAATGCAATTTACTCAGAAAATGAGAATTAACTTGTTTAGGAACCAACAGTCTTAATGGAATTCAGTTCTAAACAGGAAACCTTGTGACATGGTCCCTATGTAAAACCCAGTTCAATTACAACTGGACTGATAACTCAGTCCTGCAATGGTTGTTCCCAGTTTCAGGTATCATTTAGTCCTAATATGGACTGAACAAGCCAATTTAAACTGTATCAATCAGTCCTAGGATCAAGCTCAGTCTAAACTAACCCCAACCAGTCCTAAACTGATATACACAATCTAAATAAGGTTTCAACAAAATAATCAATGGTTCCTACTGTCATTTACTATCCAATTTCAGGTCTTCATGAAATCTCTATTTCTCTAACTAAGACAATACTTATGAGTCTCGAAATCATTGATAATATAATCACAGGAATTCTTGGTTTCAAACATAAGTTCTAAAATTTCCTACATCAGAAAGCATATGAGCTACTGCTTGTTAAGCCATCCTTCAGTCCTGATCATCCAGCCTTTGGTAGGACTTGCACATCAGTCCCAGGCACATTCCTATTCCAATAAAATATCAGTCTAGCCACAACCCTACATGCCAGTCCTAATTAGTCAGTTCAATCATCAGGACATTACCAAAATGCCAAGTTAACATGATGGGATGAAATTTAATTTCAGGACTGCACTCCCTTTTCAGGTTTATTAATATTAGTCAAGTATCAGTCCTTCAATAGGATTCGAACAAATCAAACCCTAGTAAGGATATTGGTCTCTGTATTGAACAGGGTATTCAGCTATTCAAATATAATGAGGAATAGGCCCAAACTCAAAACCAAACTCAGAGCAAACGAGTGTAAAGCAACTGCTAACAACCAATTCCAGTCTTAGATTATAAATTCTGAGCCAACCCTACACCCATAGCCTAGCTAATGAGAAGTTACACATCTTTAATGCTTCTCAGTCCTGCACAGGCTGATATACATAAATTTCTCCAATGCATTGTTCAGAAACACACAACAGTCTTCTCATTACCTATGAGAACATCTATACTTTTATGAATCACATTGGGTTCCATATGAAATAGATAAGGTGTATCTAGTCTACTGAAATGAGTGTAACTAAATTAGATGCATAACAACAAATACAGGTATTCCTGTACTAGAATTCGAGTAGCATAGAAGGAACAACTAATAGGTTAACTAAAAATTTATTGATACATGGCCATCCAGTTTACAAAACTTATGAATCTCAATTCCATTGATAAAATACTCACATGACTCTTCCTATTCAAGGTCATACACTGATAGGTGTCTCATGTCCCATCCAATACTGCATATGCAGCACCAGTTTCACTCACTGAAATAATTAATTCTTTATGCCATTACAGGTTCATCACAAACTCAGGAAATAAATGACTGATCACCAGGTTTAGATGAGAACCATATTTCAGGAAAACATAAAAACCCGAACTCTCTAATCACAATTTAGGTGGGTTCAATCGTAATATGGACTGCCATCAACATATCAGTTATCTAACAAAGAAGTTTACTCAATTATCTGTCATTAAGTTCAGGTAACCTTCCTTATCAAACCAAGTCTACCTATAAAGTTAATTTAGAAGGGTCAGGGAATTACCTGAGAATAGACTTGGTTGATGTCTCAAGGACACAGCCATCAGAATCTAGACACGGCTTCTCGTGTGTCCAACTGATCTAATCTGAGCCAAACCAAAGAAATAAAAAGATCATCACACAGACACATCCTCAGATCTTACTGATACAAAAATAAATCGATTGGAATACAAGCTCAACTCAGTATCAAATCCAAGGGGAATTTAGATAGGATGACCACACTTACCCAGTTCAATTTGTTGGGGAGAACAAACAAACAGTTGGAGTCCCCGATTCCTCACCAATGAGAACAAACAACAGCTCAACAAGGAAAGAGATTGAATCAATAATTTTCCAAACACAAATTATCTAAACTAAAGAAATTGCTCGATTCCTCACCTCCTTCAACTGCTCGATCTGACAGAACTAGGACAGATCAACCAAGACGGAAACGAATCATCGAGAAAAACTCGAAACAGAATCAACTCTTCCTATGAACAAAATTAGAACAACCTTAGTTTAGATCATTGAATTTCCAGAACAAGGATCGATCGAATTCTTCATTAGACAACCAAACTCACCTTGGTTCTCTGATATGATCGATCTAAGAATCAAACAGAAGTAGCTCCTCACGCCGACTCCATGATCTTTTGATCATCTGTACTCCTTGCCAAGCTATGAAGACGATCCGCCATGGCCGGTTAGGACAGAGCTCTAATGGAGAAGATGAGATTGAAGAATGAGAGAGTGTTGTTCATCAAAAGTGTGGGAGGAATTGGCTTTAAGTAGGCTGTTAAGGAAGAATTGGAGGGAAAAGAGAGGGAAAATTAGTTAGAGCACATGGCTCTCTATCAGAGTTCGTTAGGAAGGAGAATTCAAATTCTCTATGGCCAGAAGGAATTAGCTGAGCCCATTCCTAATTAACTAGAAGAAAGAGATGGCTTAAAATGAAGGGTTGGATTCATGGGCTATTCCTAAAGGCCCACAATTGGATTGAAGGAAAAAGCCCTAAATAAATTGGGCTGAAGAAAATAATAATAATAATAACTTAGGGAAAAGAAAATCAGGAAAATTATTTGGAAATAATAAGATTTCTGAGAAGTGGAGTTACACTGTACGCCCCCCCCCCGGGCAGCCCGTCCCCTCTCTCGGGCAGGGAGCCCCCTTGGGCAGAGCGCCCACACCCCACCCCCTAGGGCTGAGCGCCCACACCCGCCTTTTTTCGGGCTGTGTACCCGTTCATTTAGGTTTTCGTAATTTTGAAACATTTTGAAATTTTCTTTCAAATTTCGAAATGTTTTGAATCACTGCTCTTTTTCGAAATTTCGGTTTTTCAAAATTTCAAATTTCTTCTTTTTTGGTTTTATTTTCTTGTTCTACAGGGCCTTTTTGTGTCTTATTAGCCCGGTACCCCTCTGTATAGCTCTTCAGGAGCCACTTTTAGTTTTTAATTAAATATCATTTTCCTAATATATATATATATATATATATATATATATATATATATATATATATATATATATATATATATATATATATATGTAGGCCTATGGGTTGGGTTTAAATATGTAGGAGGGTGTTTCCATGCATGGCATGGTCGTCCAATATATGGGCTAACTTTTGGATGAAAATTACATAGGGGCTATTGTTCGGCCTTGGTTAGGTGGTTAGGTTGGTTGGTTGGTTGGTTGGTTGGGTAGTTAGTTAGGCTAAGGACCTAAATAGATATATCTTTATATAGAACCTTCTATCATTTGAGCCAAAATAATTCCAAAAATATGAATATATATAAAATGTATTTATTTATTAATATATTTTAATGTCCAACATGGATTTGGGTTTTGCTTGGAAGAAGTTCGGGAAGGTTTGGTGCAACCGGGTCGATCTCCTAAAAAGTCATAAAGGCTTATATAACTAATTAATTAATCAAAATATGACTTAGGCCAAAATTTGAATTGTTAATATGCAAGAAACTAAAATATTACTATGACATCACTAACATGGCTAGTATGTTGGTCAAAGCACCCGACTATACTAGGCATGCCATACTTTTTTGTCAACTTGCACATTCTTACTCAATCATGACTATAGCCTTTTATATGTTAAAAATAGGATAAAAATTAATTAGAAATAATTAAAAATCCAATAAAATATATTTAACCCAATTAAATATTCTTTTAATTATTTGAGGAATTTTACAACATTCTCTACTTAAAAGAATTTCATTTTCGAAATTAAAAATAATGTTATATAGGAAATTGGAAAACAAACTAAGGAAATACGACAAATTACATACCTTGATGCTCAAACAAATCAGAAAAATGCTTTTTCATATAATCCTCATGCTCTCACGTACACTCACCCGATAAATGATGCTTCCAAGCAACTCCGACAAGTCTAATGTTCTGACCTTGCAATATCTTTTCACTGTGGCCAAGAATCCTAACTGATTGGTCCTTGTAAGATAAAATCGGCTCAATTGTAATCTCAGAATGATCAAGCACATGACTAGAGTTTGCCAAATACTTTCTCAACTGAGACACATGGAATACGACATGCACACATGTTAGTGATGGAGATAATGAAAGACGATAGGCCACTTCTCCAACTCTCTCTAGAATATAAAAATGACCGATGTGCCTTGGATTTATCTTTACCTTGCTGCCAAATCAGATGGTACCTCGAGTCGATGATATCCAAAAAAATACATGATCATCTTTCTTGAACTCCAAATGTCGACGATGTGTATCAGCCAAGTGCTTTTGTTTATCCTGAGCTACATGAAGATGTTTCTAAATCTGTTTTACCTTTTCCACTACCTGAGTCACTAGCTCAGGACCAAGAATATGATGCTCTTCTATGTCACTCAAACAAACAGGAGATCTAGTACTTTCTTCCGTACAGTTTCTCAAAAGGTGCCACATGGATACTTGCTTGGTAGCTATTATTGTAAGGCAATTCCACCAAGCGCAAGTGATCCTCCCAAGATCCTCTAAAATCCAGCATACAAGCTCTCAACATGTCCTCGAGCGTCTGAATCGTGCGTTCTGACAGTACGTCGGTCTGACGGTGATACACAGTACTGAACTTCAATCGAGTTCCCAAACTCTTCTACATACTCTTCCAGAAATGTGACATAAATCTAGAATCATGATACGACCCAATACTGACAGGTTCACCATATGCAACTTTATAATCTGTCTCACATATGTACATGTCTGACAATACCTCGGTAGACTGTCCTACTCGGAATGGCAAGAAATGTGCCGACTTGGTCAGTCGATCTACACTCACCCAGACTGCGTTCTTCCCGCTTGGGCTCCTCCAGAATCCAGTGACGACGTCCATCATGATATGTTCCCATTTTCACTCAGGAATATGAAGTAGCTGTAGAAGTCCGGCTAATCTCTGATGCTCGGTCTTGACCTGCTGACAAACCAAGCATGTAGCTACAAGTCTTACAATCTCTCTCTATTTATCCCATGCCACCAAAAATGTTGTCTCAAATCTTAGTACATCTTTGTACCCACCATGATGAATAAAGTATATAGAACTATGCATTTCTTCCTTCAATTCCTATCGAAGCTCTACATTCAGATCATATGAACACTCTTCATACCTCAATCTTCCATCCTCGTGAATTCACAACACTGTCTGCTCTCCTGCCTCAGTCTTCTCACAAAGTCTTCTAAATCTCCCATCCATAGGCAAAATGCCTTAATCCTTTGAACTAGTGAAGACCAAAATTTCAACTATGCTAGAACATCTTCTGAGCCCGACTATAGGACTTCGATCTCAAGCTCCTGAAGATCCTTATGCAACTGATGTTGTTTCGTCAAGAAGTATAATGAGGCTTCCTGCTCAAGGTGTCTGCTACTACATTCGTCTTTCTAGGATGATACTGTATCTCAATGTCGAAGTCCTTCATCAACTCTAACCAACGTCTTTGTTTCATATTCAACTCTTTCTGAGTAAAGACATACTTCAGACACTTGAGGTCAATAAATATCTCAAGTCTCTCGCCATATAAGTAGTGCCTCTAGAGCTTTAGTGCAAAAATGACTGCAATTAACTCTAGATCATACGTCGAACAATTCTTTTCATGATTCCTCAACTGTCTTGACGTATAGGCAACTACCTTACAATGCAGCATCAGGATACATCCTAATCCATTGTCGGATGCATCACTATATACCAAAAAGCCTCCTAACCTTGAAGGAAGAGTCAAGACCGGTGTTGCCGTCAAACGCTTCTTCAGCTCATCAAAATTCGTTTGACACTCTGTCGTCCATATGAACTCATGCTACTTACGCATCAACCGCGTCGTAGGCTCACCAATCCTCTAAAATTCTCTACGAACCTTCAATAGTATCAGGCAAGTCCGAGAAAAATTCTCACCTCTGAAACTGACGTAGGCACTGGCCATGTCGCAAATGCCTTTATCTTCTCTGGATCAACTGAAAGTCCTTCACCAGAAACGTTATAGCCCAAAAATGAGATATTGTCTAAGCAAAAGTCACACTTGCTAAGCTTGGCATACATCTTCTCAGTTCTTAATACTCCTAACACAACTCTAAGATGCTCTTTAAATTTTTTTAAAATAAGCTAAGGAGAAAAAAAGGATGAAAGTGTTTACTACAGAAGAATTCTTATGAGACTAGTCGCACCTTTCTATCGTAGGTATAGTATTATCAACCTATTCAATAATACCCGTTAGTTCACTCATAGCAATTACTCCTAATATGCTATAAGCATCCGATATCCTGACACTCATACCTGACTCATATTCTTACTAGGATCCATCTCTAAAAACTTATTCGTTTTTAGCTACCCAACATCACAATCACACCAATACCCTAGCTCAAGTATATTCTATATTATAACTATAAGGTTTGTCTATTTTAGTCATTTAATAAGTAGAAGGTAACGGGAACCTAAGACTGGGTCAAACAAACCTATATACCAATTTCAAACAACGATAGGGTCAAGCAAAGCAGGAAGGTTTATCAAATTATTTTCAAGAACAGTATGAGATCAAACAAGATGCATAGGACGTAATCTAGGTAAGACTCGAGAACCATACATTTCCATGATAATTTCACATGAAGTTACTGCCACATCAGTGTGCATTTGGTTGCATTTGGTTCCATAATACGATGGATGACTGCAGTGCACATCTTTCATGTCATGTAATACATGTTCTTAAGTTTATCTTGGCCAAATCTATAAAATATTTTCGAATTTACTTTCCACAAAAATATAATAGAGAAGATCAACATGCATAGGATATGGTTCAAGTAGAATTCAAGAAACATATATAGCCATGACGACGTTATCTGAAGTCCTGCCTCGCCAGTATTTCTCTAGCTATAAAAACTTTGATTCCGTAATACAAAAATAAATATAATTTATCAAACTTTTTCTTAAACAAATCCATAAGACACTTTCCAATAACTTAGCAAAAAAATGAGAAGAATTACTCAAGAAGTCAACAGAGAAGGGTTTAGTTAAATCTCGAGTAGGGAAGAACACAAAAGCAATCAGGTTGAGAAAGAAGATAACATAAAAGCAATCATGCTTAATAGTCTTATAGAAGTCTATAATCCAAGTTGTGGATGTATCCTTAAGTCCTATTCCTCAATAGATTGTAGGGTCGCAGTAGTATGACTATCCTAGGTATCACCACGATTTCGCACAATTTGCGAAGACTCAACCTGCACTTATGGCTTCTAGTGTTCGTGCCCCCGCTTTTCTGATATGATAGTAAGGGGAAGATGCGTCCAGTATGAAGATTCGTCTTTCCTACCACGAATAAATAAGGATTACAGTAGAACATAGTCAAACTGGATGCAAATCAAGCAGTCAAGTGAGAGTTCGAAACGAAGTCAATGAAGGTATCAAGCATGTGGATGATATTCCAAACTCTATAATCTTATATGCAGGCTCGTATCAATCCAGTTACGTAACCGATATAATTTTTTGTTAACCTGCATAGGCCACCACAAAAATATGTCACGCTTCAGTTCCAAAATATATGAGGACTAGAACATGTGGCATGCCAGCAGACACATTCCATAGGTATACCCAATTTAAGATGCATATGACGTAGTCTAGGTAAGACTCGAGAACCATATATTTTCGTGATAATTTCACGTGAAGTTACTGCCACTCCAGTGTTCATCTGGCTGCAAATAACTTTTTTGTTCCATAATGCGACGGATGACTGTAGTGCACATCTGCCATGTCATGTAATATAGGTTCTTAAGCTTATCTTGGCCAAATCCATAAAATATTTTTGAATTTACTTTTTACAAAAATATAAGAGAGGATATCAACATGCATAGGATAAGGTTCAAGTAGAATTCGAGAAACATATATAGCCATGACGACGCTATCTGAAGTCCTGCCCCGTCAGTATTTCTCTAGCTGTAAAAACTTTGATTCCGTAATACAAGGATAAATATAATTTCTCAAACTTTTTCTTAAACAAATCCATAAGACACTTTCCAATAACTTAGCGAAAAGGAATGAGAAGAATTACTCAAGAAGTCAATAGAGAAGGGTTTAGTTAAATCTTGAGCAAGGAAGAACACAAAAGCAATCATGTTGAGAAAGAAGATAACATGAAAACATTCATGCTGAAGAGTCTTAGAGAAGTCTATAATCCTGGTTGTGGATGTATCCTTAAGTTCTATTCCTCAATAGGTTTTAGGGTTGCAGTAGTAAAAATATCCTAGGTATCACTACGACAAAGCACAATTCGCAAAGATTCAACCTGCACTTATGGTTTCTAGTGTCCGTGCCCCCGCTTTCCTGGTGTGATAGTAAGGGGAAGATGCGTCCAGTATGAAGATTCGTCTTTCCTACCACAAATAAATAAGGATTACGATAGAACATAAATTGGATGCAAATCAAGCAGTCAAGTAAGAGTTTGAAACGAAGTTAATGAAGGTATCAAGCATGTGGATGGGATTCCAAACTCTATAATCATATATGCAAGATCGTATCAATCCAGTTACATAACCGATACAATTTTTTTGTTGACCTGCATGGGCTACCACAAAAATATGTCATGCTCCAGTCCCAAAATCTATAAGGACTAGAACACGTGGCATGCCAGCAGACACATTACATAGGTATACTCAATTTAATGGACCAATAGAAAGTATCTTAAGCTATAAAAATAATCACATGGCAGGCACAAAAACTATACTCATCCACATAAACAAAGAACTACATAATTGTTGTGAGGACCCTGATTTTTGGGAATTATTTTTTTAGTATTTCTAATTATTAGGTTATATTGTATATTTAATTATGATTATAAAAAAAAATATGTACTCTTTCGTGTCTTTGATTTTTGGAGCACAAGACATGCCCATCTCTTGAAACGTCATTCATGAGTTTTGTAGTAGACATGATGACCTTCAACTTGATATATTATGTCCCATCCAAACTTGTCTCCTAGCATTCTTTTGACTTTGCGCAAATTTGGATCAAATTTAGGCAATTAGATTATTTAACATAATTCCAGACCTAACTTCCCACGTGAGTTCGGGACTCGACATAAATCAAAACTATTCGATCCAATTATAGTTTTGACTCATTTTGAGTCTACAATGCACATGCTAAGAGTGTGCCACTCAATCGAGTCTCCATGTGCTATTTAATTACGAATGGCACACGAGACTTATTGGTTCACTCTTAGAGTTCGATTAAATTAGAAAATATACTTGGACCCTAACCTAGCCAACCCCACCTGGTAGGAAGCCATGTTAGGTTGCCATGATAGTATAACTATTATGGATTTATTTTAGGATGTTATATAGTCAATTAGATTTAAATACAATTTTGTGTATATGATTATATTTATAATAGTCTACTATTATATATATATGGCCTTAGTTATGGTCAAGTTTGAGATACATATCGACTAGAAATTTTAGCACGGATAGTGTAGTCGTGTACTTTGACTAGTCTATTACCCATGGTAGGGAAAGCCGAGCCATAGGTGTGTTCTAAATAGGAAAACCAGGCCAAGTTGCAACTTAACCTCCACCGATGATTTATTTATTTAATTATTAGATTATTGACTTTCTAGGAGATCCGGTTGTACCAATTTAGACCTAATTTGACCTGAACCAAATCCCAATCTAAATAGACAAGTAGTACTCTTAAATACCTTCATGTTGATATATATTTTGTATATATATTTTATTAATATTAATATGTTTTCAATTTTGGAAAGTTTCTATTTATAGAAATTGTCTAGTGTAATCCTAGTGTAATCCTAGTTGGCATTAGTTTTTATTTAACCCAAAGTCTAACCCAAACCTATGTAGACATGTTGGGCATTAATATATATTAATAAATATATATATTTTATATTTAATTTAGATTTAGATTGCATTTATATTTAGAAATCTAAGTAGTTCCATATTAGGAAACCTTTTATTTAAATCCTCAATCAATCAATTAGCCAACTCATCAAATAACCAAACCAATCCATGTGGACCCCACATATGACCAACCAAAGATTATTTTCATATAATTTTTGTCCAAAAATAATCCCCTACATTGGCGGACCATGCCATGCATGGAAACACCCTCCTACATATATAAACTCAACCCATAGGCCCATATATATATCAACCCTTATCAAAACCCTAATCCTAACACCAAAAACTCTTATTTATCATCCAAGAGCAGCTCTTTTACTATTAATTTCGAAAATATCATCCCCTTCCCTCTACTACATCATCCCCTCCATCACATAACTCATCCTCCTCCATAAAGGCTCCTTCTTTCATCCTTCTTCCATCCAAACTCCACCAAACCAACCCTAAAAACTCTATCTTCTCCATCCAACCATCTAGAACCATTGTCAACCCCTCCAAACTCATCAAGATAGGATTAGCAAGCAAGGATAGCAATAAAGGTGGGAGCTTTAGCAAGGAGAAGCCTCCACGGCCCAACTAGCAAGGACTTTTGGTAAGAAATCCTAATTTTCTCATCTCAAACCTATGCTATAAATCTGTAGAAATTATGGTATTAATTATGTAGAAATAGTGTTTTGATGTATCTTGGGTAGTATTTTCACCCATAAAAGTTTTATTAATTATGATAGCTATTTTCATGTTTCGGTAGAGCCGAAACTTACCACGTTGTGAATGAACTATAAGTTTCTGTAGGAATTTTTTAAAAATGAATTTTATGTAGGTTAATATATTTAAATTAGGATTTTTAATCATTTTTCATGAATATATCAATTCAATTCTGTTCGGAAAAATTATAGGTCAAAATTGGTCATTTTCGGGTGACTTGTTGACCTAGAAGATTCCAAACCATTAGTACCATGAAATCCTTGCATAAAAACTTCATATTCTATTATTTAGGGCATTTTAATTTTGTTTAAATTGTATTTTTGAGGATTTTTATAATTTTAGATAATTAATGAAGTTCTAGACAAATTTCGGGTAGACTAGTCGACCCGATAGACAACTAGTAGTATAATTCTTTAGAAATATATATTCTAGAAATTCTGAGATAAATCTATAGAAAATTAGTTTAAATAATATTCTTATTATTTTTATATGATTTCTAAGTATATGATTGAAGTAGCAACATAACTGACTAATTGGGAGTTGGAAACCCAAAAACTGTGTTCGGTGCCTCGTAAAACCTGTGTGTGATTGTATGGGTCTAAAGGGTTTCACTAGAAATTGAATATAACCTTAAAATATTATCTTGACTAATTAAGTCATATTATAAGTTTATGAGTAGTGGGTTAATTTAGTTAATTAATTATCTAGGAGCGTTGGGTTCCGGTGGCGTTGACGCGTGAGCGACATTTCAGATTCACAGCGCGGCACCAGGCAAGTACACCTTGCCAACTCTATAGTATTTACATGCTTTCCTATATTTTCATTATTTCTTTCTTTGTTGTATATCTCTCTTGTTTTCTCTCATGATTCTTTCTAGTTACACGTGCACGTAGATTTTGAATTTTCTTCCTATACTACTTGTTAGTGCCTCCCCGGGCTACGATAGAGAACCTATTATAGGACTGTTAGTGCCTCTCCGGGCTATGGTTTTAGCCATGATTAATATTACATTCTCATGACATGTCACCATCTGTAGAGTTTCCTTACGTGTCATCTTTTCCTCTGCTTGTTATTCCTATTTTTCTTGCATGTTAATTACTGTACAGTAGGCATGTATATTATGTGTCTTGCTAGTCCTCTGAGGACCTGGTGATCTCTCCAGGTATTAGCTGAAGATATGATACATTGATGGATGACGTTGCTACACCAAGACTGCAGGTATATTTAGTTGATGTTTTATCGTTCTCTTCCATAATTAGATTTTGTCCTATATTATATTACTTTGACATTGCTGCTGTTTAGCCTAGTTTTACAAGCTTTATCTTTCATTAGAAGCTTGTTCAAGATAATTGCATTAGAGTCTGGTCTACTTTATTGTATATTATCTTTTCTTGTTACTTGTAGTAACCGGTTTACTAATGTCTGACCAGCATTAGTTTACTTGGTTTATACAAGAGTTTATCCTCAGTGGATTAAGATATTTGTAGATTGCTTTAGGAAACCAAACAGCTTATACGTATTCGAGCTGGGCTGGAGTCCTCTCGATGCGTAGCTGGCATGTATACGTATCCTAGTCCTACGTATTTTGGGACTGGGGCGTTACATGTTTTTTTTGGTGGCCCATGCAGGTCGAGTTAGCCGTTTCGGTTACGTCACTGTACCGAGTGGGCCTGCGATATGATTAAACTCTTAGGAATCTCAATCCACAACTTCCTTGGCAATTCTTTTAGAAATTTTCTACCGCCCTTGAACTTCCATTTACTCTCGATTACTATTCCCTTGCTTTCTTGTATCATTGCTTCTCGTTCCTTCCGATTTCTGAGTGACGAATAATCGTGCTATATAGGATTTAGCAAAAAAAAATTCTTAAGTTATAGTGCATGTTAGTTTGCTTATTGTATTGTGATTGCTTGATAGGTAAGTAGGATTAGAGATGCCATATGCCATAGGGCATCATGTGTTTGATGAGGTAGTTTGACCAAAGATGGGTAGACATCCTCATTATAGGCATACATATATGATCATACTGGGTTACGCCCTTATGGTGGCCACTTGATCAAGAATAGAGTGGTAGTTTTTGTGTAGAGATCGACCCTCTAAGAGATGAAACTAGACATAGCCTAATCCAACCCATTTACTATTATATCATGTCAATTGTAAAATTAGGATTTGACAGATTGATAGGTATCACTTAACTTGGTTAGGTGAAGGGAGACTTATATAATTGTCTTGATAAAATGGTTAGGAGGACAAGCCTTCAAAATGATCTTTGCAAGACCGCTAGTACCAAAAAGAGCGACTAGAGATAACCATATATAGCTTTATGAATGTTGCAAATCAAAATTATTTAGGCTTGATTATTACTTGAGTTATTAGGAGACACTGTAGTGACCTAGCATATCACTTAAACTATTCCTAGTTACTCTATAACGGTTCTTTGTTAGTGAGCCTTATTTCAATTTCGAGGACGAAATTCTTTTAAGGTGGATAGATTGTGAGGACCCTGTTTTTTGGGAATTATTTTTTTAGTATTTCTAATTATTAGGTTATATTGTATATTTAATTATGATTATATATGTACTCTTTCGTGTCTTTGATTTTTGGAGCACAAGACATGCCCATCTCTTGAAACGTTATTTATGAGTTTTGTAGTAGACATGATGACCTTCAACTTGATATATTATGTCCCATCCAAACTTGTCTTTTAGCATTCTTTTGACTTTGCGCAACTTTGGGTCAAATTTAGGCAATTAGATTATTTAACATAATTCCAGACCTAACTTCCCACGTGAGTTCGGGACTCGACAAAAATCAAAACTATTCGATCCAATTATAGTTTTGACTCATTTTGAGCCTACGATGCACATGCTAAGAGTGTGCCACTCAATCGAGTCTCCATGTGCTATTTAATTACGAATGGCACACGAGACTTATTGGTTCACTCTTAGAGTTCGATTAAATTAGAAAATATACTTAGACCCTAACCTAGCCAACCCCACATGGTAGGAAGCCATGTTAGGTTGCCATGATAGTATAACTATTATGGATTTATTTTGGGATGTTATATAGTCAATTAGATTTAAATACAATTTTTTGTATATGATTATATTTATAATAGTCTACTATTATATATATATGGCCTTAGTTATGTCAAGTTTGAGATACATATCGACTAGAAATTTTAGCACGGATAGTGTAGTCGTGTACTTTGACTAGTCTATTACCTATGGTAGGGAAAGCCGAGCCATAGGTGTGTTCTAAATAGGAAAACTAGGCCAAGTTGCGACTTAACCTCCACCGATGATTTATTTATTTAATTATTAGGTTATTGACTTTCTAGGAGACCCGGTTGTACCAATTTAGCCCCGATTTGACCTGAACCAAATCTCAATCTAAATAGACAAGTAGTACTCTCAAATACCTTCATGTTGATATATATTTTGTATATATATTTTATTAATATTAATATGTTTTCAATTTTGGAAAGTTTTTATTTATAGAAATTGTCTAGTGTAATCCTAGTGTAATCCTAGTTGGCATTAGTTTTTATTTGACCCAAAGTCTAACCCAAACCTATGTAGGCATGTTGGGCATTAATATATATTAATAAATATATATATTTTATATTTAATTCAGATTTAGATTGTATTTATATTTAGAAATCTAAGTAGTTCCATATTAGAAAACCTTTTATTTAAATCCTCAATCAATCAATTAGCCAACTCATCAAATAACCAAACCAATCCATGTGGACCCCACATATGACCAACCAAAGATTATTTTCATGTAATTTTCGTCCAAAAATAATCCCCTACATTGGCGGGCCATGCCATGCATGGAAACACCCTCCTACATATATAAACTCAACCCATAGGCCCATATATATATATATCAACCCTTATCAAAACCCTAATCCTAACACCAATAACTCTTATTTATCATCCAAGAGCAGCTCTTTTACTATTAATTTCGAAAATATCATCCCCTCCCCTCTACTACATCATCCTCTCCATCACATAACTCATCCTCCTGCATAAAGGCTCCTTCTTTCATCCTTTTTCCATCCAAACTCCACCAAACCAACCCTAAAAACTCTATCTTCTCCATCCAACCATCTAGAACCATTGCCAACCTCTCCAAACTCATCAAGAGAGGATTAGCAAGCAAGGATAGCAATAAAGGTGGGAGCTTTAGCAAGGAGAAGCCTCCCCAACCCAACTAGCAAGGACTTTTGGTAAGAAATCCTAATTTTTCCATCTCAAACCTATGCTATAAATCTGTAGAAATTATGGTATTAATTCTATAAAAATAGTGTTTTGATGTCTCTTGGGTAGTATTTTCACCCATAAAAGTTTTATTAATTATGATAGCTATTTTCATGTTTCGGTAGAGTCGAAACTTACCACGTTGTGAAGGAACTATAAGTTTCTGTAGAAATTTTTCAAAACTGAATTTTATGTAGGTTAATATATTTAAATTAGGATTTTCAATCATTTTTTCATGAATTTATCAATTCAATTCTGTTCGGAAAAATTATAGGTCAAAATTGGTCATTTTCGGGTGACTTGTTGACCTAGAAGATTCCAAACCATTTGTACTATGAAATCCTTGCATAAAAACTTCATATTCTAATATTTAGGGCATTTTAATTTTGTTTAAATTGTATTTTTGAGGATTTTTATAATTTTAGATAATTAATGAAGTTCTAGACAAATTTCGGGTAGACTAGTCGACCCGATAGACAACTAGTAGTATAATTCTTTAGAAATATAAATTCTAGAAATTCTGAGATAAATCTATAGAAAATTAGTTTAAATAATATTCTTATTATTTTTATATGATTTTTAAGTATATGATTGAAGTAGCAACATAACTGACTAATTGGGAGTTGGAAACCCAAAAACTGTGTTCGGTGTCTCGTAAAACCTGTGTGTGATTGTATGGGTCTAAAGGGTTTCAATAGAAATTGAATATAACCTTAAAATATTATCTTGAATAATTAAGTCATATTATAAGTTCATGAGTAGTGGGTTAATTTAGTTAATTAATTATCTAGGAGCGTCGGGTTCCGGTGGCGTTGACGCGTGAGCGACATTTCAGATTTACAGCGCGCACCAGGCAAGTACACCTTGCCAACTCTACAGTATTTACATGCTTTTCTATATTTTCAGTATTTCTTTCTTTGTTGCATATCTCTCTTGTTTTCTCTCATGATTCTTTCTAGTTACACGTGCACGTAGATTTTGAATTTTCTTCCTATACTACTTGTTCTATCTTTCCTATTTTGTTCATGTCTAGTGATAGTATTGATATGCCTGTGCCTTATTTTTTCTGACCTGTTTGACCTATACTTGACTTGGACATGACTAGATAGGCTTGATTTCCTAGTACCTTAGGAGAGAATATTTTATTAGCCGTGGCTATCCTCTATTGTTAGTGCCTCCCCGGGCTACGATAGAGAACCTATTATAGGACTGTTAGTGCCTCCCCGGGCTACGGTTTTAGCCACGATTAATATGACATTCTCATGACATGTCACCATCTGTAGAGTTTCCTTACGTGTCATCTTTTCCTCTGCATGTTATTCCTATTTTTCTTGCATGTTATTTACTGTACAGTAGGCATGTATATTATGTGTCTTGTTTGTCCTCTGAGGACCTGGTGATCTCTCCAGGTATTAGCTGAAGATATGATACATTGATGGATGGCGTTGCTACACCAAGACTGCAGGTATATTTAGTTGATGTTTTATCGTTCTCTTCCATAATTAGATTTTGTCCTATATTATATTACTTTGACATTGCTGCTGTTTAGCCTAGTTTTACAAGCTTCATCTTTCATTAGAAGCTTGTTCAAGATAATTGCATTAGAGTCTGGTCCACTTTATTGTATATTATCTTTTTTTGTTACTTGTAGTAACCGGTTTACTAATGTCTGACCAGCATTAGTTTACTTGGTTTATACAAGAGTTTATCCTCAGTGGATTGAGATATTTGTAGATTGCTTTAGGAAACCAGACAGCTTATACATATTCGAGCTGGGCTGGAGTCCTCTCGATGCGTAGCTGGCATGTATACGTATCCTAGTCCTACGTATTTTGGGACTGGGGCGTTACAATTGTAATAAGACATCGTATTGAATAAAGGAACTGAAATAATATCCAATAGAAATAAAATAGTCATATGGGGAAAACCCCATGCATACAAGTCTCAACAAATAAATTAACGATATAAGTCCTAGATGAAAAATGTAAAAGAAGTCACTACAAGTCCACAGCTCTAACAAAAATAAATATAGCAAAAAATGAAGAACTACTCCGGATCGACCATGTCTTCTACAGCTGGTGCAAAAGAAGAATAGACTTTTGGCCCATACTCCTCTGGAAAGATCACGTCGTCTATATCTGGGAATAACCAGGCCCTTAGGGTACATAGCTAGGCACACAATATACAAGGTAAAGTACAGTAAATAAAATATCTTAGGTTAACTAAACCAAACTGTCATGACGCTTTGAGGACAACGTTTGCAAGCATAGACATCTCCAAAGTAAATACAATAGGTTAGGAGTATAATTATTTCCATAAGTTTGGTACTGGAGTCTCAATGGTAAATAAGAGATTATACATATAGTCGTAGCTCTGGTACTGGAGTCTCAACAGTAAATAAGAGAGGATGTAACTCAGGAAACTGGGCTCATATATATATATATATATATATATATATATATATATATATATATATATAATATATATATATATATATATATATATATATATATATATAAGTGCATAGCATGGCTTGCACAAATAGTAATTGTCCTCAACTCTCAAGAATCAATAAGTTGCATCCACAACTTATCGTTCTGACCTCTATCTAGATGACAAATCCTATGACACGTCTAAAAAAAATGACAACAACCAATCCTATCCTACAAGTATCAGAGCTAAGGACTTAAATAGATATATCCTTATATAGAACCTTCTATCCTTTGACCCAAACTAATTCCAAAATCTGAATATATATATATATATTTATTAATATATTTTAATGTCCAATATGGATCTGGGTTTGGCTTGGAAGAAGTTCGGGAAGGTTTGGTACAACCGGGTCTCCTAAAAAGTCATAAAGGCCTATATAACTAATTAATTAATCAAAATATGACTTGGGCCATAATTTGAATTGTTCACATGCAAGACTAAAATATGACTATGGCATCCCTAACATGGCTAGTACGCTAGTCAAAGCATTTGACTATACTAGGAATGCCATACTTTCTAGTCAACTTGCACATTTTAACTCAATCATGACTATAGCCTTTTTATATATTAAAAATTGGATAAAAATTAATTAAAAATAATTTAAAATAATTTAAAATCCAATAAAATCTATTTAAGCCAATTTAATTTTTTTTAATTTTTTGAGGGGTTTTACATACCCACTCCAACAAATTTTCTCCTTCACAACAATGTGGAGGGGGTTGTCATCCCGACGATTCGTCTGTAGTACTCGAACTTTTCCCTTGGAAGAACCTTTGTGAACATGTCTGCTTCGTTGTCATCTGTATGAACCTTCTCAAGCACCGCACCTTCTTTTCAACCACATCCGATACCCATTAATATCGAGTCTCAAAGTGATTGGACCAACTATGAAATGTTTGGTTACTCACAAGATGAATAACACTCTATCTGTCGCAAAGCAAAGTATACTGCTCTTGCTTTAGCCCCACTTCCAGCAACAACTTTTTCATCCACAGCAACTCCTTGCAGGCCTCCGTCAGCGTAATATACTCTGCCTTTGTCGTTGATAAGGCAACACATTTTTGTAACCACGACTGCTACGATATCGTTCCACCAGCAAACATCATCATATAGCCCAAAGTTGATACCCTTATGTCTATATCTCCAGCCATATTAGCGCTAGTATACTCATCCAGCTTTAGCTCGTTACCACAAAAAAGAAAGTCTCCAATCGATAATGCCCTGAAAGTACCGTAGAATCCACTTGACCGTACTCTAATATACCCTTCCAGGATTGGAAAGATACCTGCTAACTGTGCCAACTGCGTGAGCGATGTCTAACCTCATATGCACCATAGCATATATGGGGCTTCCCACAACTGAAGCATATGGAATCCGCTACATATCTTTTTTCTCATCCTCGGTTGATAGACACTGCTCCTCAGTAAACTTAAAGTGAGCTGCAAGGGGGTTACTCACTTTCTTTGACCCGTCTATCCTGAAACGATGATCTTTTGGGATAAGTGTAGCAACTTGGACCCTCTCTCTCGACTGATCTCTATCCCATGAATAGTCTTTACTGTGCCCAAACCCTTCATAGAGAAGGCTATGCCTCGTTGCACTTCAACTCCGCTATCATAGTGTCATTCCGATCCACCAGTACTATATCATCAATATAGAGCACTAAAATGATGAAATTATCCTCGATAAGGTACCCTACAAATACACAGTAGTCCGACGTCATTCATGAATAACCATGCTCCCTTATAAATGACTCAAAATTTCTGTACCATTGCCTCAAAGCTTGCTTCAGACTATATAAGTTCTTTCTCAACTGACAGACCAAATATGACTTGCCCTTTTCATAGAATATCTCTGGTTGCTCCATGTACAACTCCTCCTCAAGATCACTATGGAGGAATGCTGTATTTACATCCATCTACACGACCTCTAAGTCAAAACTGGCTGCCAATGCTAGCACCACATGAATAGATGACTTTTTGACGACTGGCAAAAAAATCTCATCATAATCTATGCCCTTCTGCTGATCATAACCTTTAACTACCAGCCTCATTTTGTATTGAGTGTGAGTAGTATCATCTGTCTACTTTCCTCTGAACACCAATCGAATTTTCAAAGCCTTCTTGTCCTAAGGCAATCGTACTAGATTATAAGTGGAGTTGGCCTATAAGTAATTGATCTCCTCCTGCATAGCCTCCATCCTTTCCTGCCAATATTTGTCGTCCATAGCCTCTGTAAAACTTTTGGGCTCTTCCCTGTCATTCAATAGCATATACTAATATGGTGAGTATCTCATATATAGTCGACGCTCTCCGTCGCTTCTCCTCAATGGAACTGGTTGTATATCAACAGCCTCCTCCCATTCAGAAACTACCTCCTCGACATGCTCATGCTCCTAAGTGTTACCCTAACCACCATCAGCAGGCTGATGATCAAGCTTGGGAGCAACTCCATGTACTGGCTCCCCCATAACTAGATCCTCTGCGATGTCCTCTGGGAACTACTCGCAGCAAAATGACTATAACATAGGCAAATTTTTAGCCTTAGAAGGCATCTTGTAATCCTGAGTGTTGGACATGGTCTGGTCCTCGACGAAAACCACATCCCTACTTCTGTAGAGCCTTTTTCTCGGGGGTCATAGAGTCTATAGCCAAACTCATCCCGATTGTAGCCGATAAAGATGCACAGCCTCGTCGTCGACTAAAGTTTGGATCTCTCGTCCTTCGGTACATACATGAAGGCCTTACAACCAAACACTCGCAGGTGATTGTATGAAGGATCTTTGTCGTACCATACTTTTTTATGCACATCATCCTATAAAGGAGCACAAGGAGATAAATTAATATTATAAGTAGCAGTATAAAGAGCCTCACCCTAATAACTGTCTCACAAGTTTGCCTCTGATATCAAACACAGTACCCTTTCCATCATTGTCCCGTTCAATCGTTCTTCTACATCATTGAGCTGAGGTATCTTTGGCAGAGTCTTCTGGTGTCGTATCCCTTATTCTCTGCAATAAGCATCAAAGGGACCAATGTACTCGCCGCCATAGTCTAATCGAATACATAGCAGCTTCTTGTCCGTCTTTCTTTCAACAGAGGCCTGAAACTCTTTGAAAGTAGGCAACACCTGATCCTTGGTCTTTAAGAAATAGACCTAAACCTTCCTGGAACAGTCATCAATAAAAGTCAAAAAATAAGAAGCACCACCAATAGCTTTTACCTTTATAGGACCACAGACATCCGAGTGAATCAACTCGAGCAACGCCGATTTCCTTGAACTTGGGTGACTTTGAAAAGATATCCTATTTTGCTTCCCTGCCAAACAGTGCGTGCACTTCTCCAATTTTTATAGACTTTAACCCAGAAATTACCATCCTGTTCACCAAGTATCTCATCCCCCTCTCGCTGATACGGCTAACTCGCCTATGCGATAACTCAGTAGATGCATCACTGACTGTATTCACCTCCTATGTCCCTTGTGCGCTCCCTTCCATATAATAGAGTCCGAACTTTTTGCTTTCTCTGGAAATCACCATCGAACCTCTGGATCGCTTCCACTGACTATTCCCGAAGAGATTGAGAAACCCTCATCATCCAACCTTCCAACCGACACCAGTTTGAAACGAATATCAGGAACATAATGGACATCTTTGAGAACAAGAACTACACTTATCCTTGTCTTCAAATGCATATCTCCAGTGGCAACCACCTTTGACACATCTCCGTTACCCATCTTCAACACTCCAAAGTCGCCTGTCATGTAATTGGTAATAGTGTCCAATTGTGAGATAAAGCCCTGAGTCCACCAGCCAAGAGTTGTCATCGTAGGCGAGGTTTATGACTACCTCATCATCTAAAATGATCACATCACCTTCATGTGTCGAGACCACCATTGTAATGTTCTCACTTTGATTCCCCTTGTTGCCTTTCTTCTTTCTTTTCTAAATGAAACAGTTCCACTTGATGTGGCCCTTTTTGCCATAATAGTAACACTCCGAGTCCTCGTACCGATCCTTGGACTTGCCCTTGCTCTTGTCTCTACCACCACCTAGACTGATGCTTTTGCTCCTTCTGTGGCTCTCTGAAACTAGCGCCTCCGAGTGGGATATGGATGAAGTATCCTAAGAACGTCTTTGCATCTCTTCATTTAGTACCCCGCTCTTGGTAAACTCTAGAATGACTATGCCTTCCAGAGCAGAAGCGATTATAGACACTCGTACGGTCTCCCACGAGTCTGACAATGTATACAGCAACCAAAGTACCTAAGTCTTATCGTCGAACTGGACTCCCATCGAGGATAGCTGGTCAATCACGCCCTAGAACTCACTCAAGTAATCCGTAATGGATGTACCAACTTTGTACCACAGACCCATCATTATCCGGATCAGGAATAATTTATTTACCCTGGTCTTCTTTGCATACAAAGATTCTAGCTTATCCTACAGTATCCTCGCATGCTCAATAATGGCAACGTGATTATATACGTTCTTGTCAAAGAACTTCCATATGTACCCACATACCTGTATATGCTCGAAATTCCAGTCATATTCGGATTTATCACTCGACCTCTCGGAAGTAAATACTGACATATGCAACTTCTTGAGAAATAGCAAATTCTTTATCTTGAACCTCTAGTAGTGATAGTTGGTACAGTTCAGGTCTACCATGCGTACCGACTTCGCGTCCATCTCTGCTTCCTGATTTGACTGTCAAATCCTGACACTTTTCTGAACCCAAAACTCTGATGCCACTTTGTTGGAAAAGAATCGCAAAAACCTTTACCCCAAACTAGAAAGTCCTACAAGAGAATCGAGCAAAAACACACAAACCAAAAATGCTAACACAAATCGCAGATACAGAGATTTTTACATGAAAAACCCTTGCAGAAAAAATCATGGGACGATCGAAGTTCAACCTTGAAGAACCTCCACTAATAGAATAGAAAGATACACCCTCTACAAGCTCCTCCCGATCTAAGCGGATCACCATAACTACTAGAACAGAAAATAGATTACACTATGAAGAAAGAAGATAATAAAAAATTACCACAAATTTATCTCCTTCTCCGAAACGGCTTCCAATCCTTCTTTCTCCTTCCCAAAGTTGCACAAGCACTCTTGCCTCCCTTTTCTCTCTTGTTGCATGAGAATAGGGTTAGGAAGAACCTAATATATACCCAATAATCCTATAGCTAAACCTGGACCAAAGGATACGATCCAACGATGTACAGAACACCTCAAATTTTACTTCAGCCTGCCAATACCGAATTGGGACCGAACTCCTCCGGTCCATGTTTGCGAGTAAAAATAACCAGCAACAAACAGAAGCTCCAGGACCGAGTACGGACCGAACTCGGCTTAGGGAACTGAGTTTGGTTTGAACTCGGGTGTCCCTTGGACATTAGCTCCTCTTCTGGCTCCCGAGATTCTTCGATCTCCCGAATGGCCCTCGTCGCCTCCCCAAGCTTTTTGACACACGGATGGCGCTCGTCGCACTCCTGGGTGTTCTCCATATAGGTTAGGAACCCCACCTACTCCAACATATCAGTTATGCAAAACCATAACAAGTAAACATATATGTTTTTTTATTACTTATTATTGTTATTGCAATCTAAAACTCATTGAGAATTCCTTATCATTGACTAAAATCCTACTTAAAAAGCACCATTCAATTCATTACCAATAAAATAAAATAAGTTTAATCATGAAACTCATAAAAGCAAGCAAGTCATGTAAAAAAATCTTAAGAGACTGAATAACAGAGGAAACCTAAGACTGAAAACATGCAACAGAATGAGAGGCTGAACAACATAAAATCATAGACATTCATGAGAAATCACAATAACCCAAAAAATATAAAATATGAGAACAAAGAACAAATCATGCACATAGGAATCAAATATTGTAATGAATAAAACTCCAATCAAAGCAAGCATTTAACATGTTTATATTTTCAATTTTTGAAAGCTAGCCATTAAGGCATTGCAGCATTTGTGCAAACTGGCACTACAAGTGATACTGCAAAATGAAAAATAACATTTTAAAGTGGAAACTCCAAATATTGCTTACTATGATTGTTCACTTGCTACGATTATGAGAATAAATAATCCAAGAATTAGTAAATAATCCAAAGATCCATGCCACAAATAGATGCAAAACATAAGTGAGAAATAATATTAGAACAAATGTGCCAATGATGAGGATAAATAGAATTGGTTCTAATTTTATGGATAATAATAAACTAAGTGACTTCTGTTTCAGATCATACCGTAACTAGTCATAGATCATAATAACCTGAGCAACCAAAATGCCTTTTCTTAACTTATTAAAAAATTATATTACAGAAATACCATAGTTTTCTCTCATTTTATAGATTTGAAATTATGAAGACAAGATCCCTAAGAACTCTCTAACCTTACAATTTGAATTATGAAGACATAAGATTAGTAAGATGGCATTAAAATTATAGATAAGTTAGCTTTCTTGTCCAACTCAAGCTAATGAGACCTGTAGCTGGACTACAGCTTGTTTTCATCACTCAGTTGTGTTAACACATGGCATTAAGACTTAAGAGATCCATGTTATGACAACACATGTTACTCTGTGAATATCTGTGTCATTTGTGTGCACTGAGAAATCCATGTTACTCTGAAAAAATCAAAATAAAATTGATACGTGTAAATTTTTGTGTCATCGAGGAGTTTGAAAGCTAAAAGCTAAGACACGTGTAAGTTTTCAGTGTCAACATGTAGAAAAGACACATATGTGTAAATTTTCTGTGTCGACATGTAAAAAAACACATACATGGAAAATGAAACGTGTAAATTTTTCTGTCAACATGGAGTACCCTGAAAACTAAATGATGGTAAAGAAAAGAATTTAAAAAGTTGCTTTAAATTATACCTTAATTAATTGGTGTTCCAAATGAGTAAGAGATCTTCCTGCATATTCACAGAAAAAAGAAACTAACAACTAAGAAATCGGAACTGGACTACTACAGTCTACAGTCTACAGATCTACTAAAAAACATAAATTTAAATTTAAAAATTACTTATGTAGGAACAAAGTAGTAAAGCGTAATACTCTAGAGGGGGGGTGAATAGAGTTGGCAGCGGAAAAATGCTAATTAAAAATGTTAGCAGCACAATCACAGAATATTAATCATAACTAAAATAATGTAAAGGCAGAGTTAAGAGAGCAAATGCAAAGACAGCGATGTATACTGGTATCCCTCTGTTGAGGACTAATCCAGTCGGTAGAACTCTTGCTACCAGTTGAATCCACTATTGGAAAAACTGCAAGTTTTCTTACGAAGTCGTTGTAACTTCTACAACGCGAGCTTTGATACGAAGAACTCGTCCAACTTCAAATGTGAAGAGGTATTCTTCAATCAAGCCTTCTGATTACAATCTCTCAGAAACTTCTAGACCGTACCGTACTGGCAAATTGACTAGAGGATTGTAACTGACTTGGGATATGAAATTGAAAGCTCTAGAAAAAAAACTTTGGAAGACTGAAAGCTTTAGATAGAGAGAAGATTGAAAGTGAATGAGTGAGTTGAAATGATCGAAATCCTTCTCTATTTATAGGAGTTCCAAAGGCAGACTTCTGTCAGAATTCGGGCAGAATTCGGGCAGAACTCTTTGAGCAAATCTCGGTCAAATCCGCAACTGCAGGAGGACCAAGTTCCAAAGATTCAAAATCACAACGGCCACCAATCGAACTCTGGCCAAACTCGGTCTGAGTTCTGTCAGGGTTAAGTCAGGGTTTAGTTAGGGTTTTTGAAAAAGCTTTTGGTGATTTTTGAAAACCTTTTTGAAAACCTTTTTGTAAACCTTTTTGAGAGGTCATTTTAAAAATATTTTGAACTCATTTAGGGATAGCCTATTTGCCAGTACGACTTGGTGTATAACATATTCCTAGACTCAAATAAAATAAAAAATATATTGTATAAGGAATTACAGACTCGAGTAGGCAAACAGATCTTCGGTCTTGAATGGAGTGGATAGCCAATCTTGATCATGTCTAAAAATCCAAGATGTCCCGACTAGCTTCGTATATCCAGACAGAGTTTGATCAATTATTAAAATCAGGTTGACCATATGACCAATGGGCCAACAATCTCCCCCTTTTTGATAATTGACAAACTATGAATGATATAACATTAAGCTAAGCTTGTTCAAGAAAATATCAAAAAGTAGAAATTGTTCATGTCCTGTATTATCTCAAAAGAAATGTTAGATCTTTAATTTTCTCCCCCTTTGTCACTTAGCAAAATAATTGCAAAAGAGAAGGCTCCCCCGCAATCAATGCATAAGTAACAAGTAGTGAGAAAACATATAAAAGGCATAAAATGAGAAAAAAATCTCAGGCATGCTATTTCACAGGCAGTTTGTAATGAAGAAGCAGTATAAAGAGATAGTGCTAATAATTAAAACAAAGTGCTGAAATAAACTGAAATGCCATAACTGAAACACCATAAACATGTCCATGAATGATAATAGTACTGAAGCAAACTACAAAGTGCTGATAATAACTAGAAAGTACTGATAAAAGAAATACTGATAAAAACTTGGAATGTTGGAGCATTTCCAAGTGTACAATAAAATGTCACTAAAAAAATCAAATCACATCTCCTCATCACTATCCTCGTCATCACCAACATCAGCTCGACCAGCATGTCCTGAAGGACCAGCACCAGAAGTACCAGCGCCAGAAGGATGAGTAGGGTCGCCAGCATAGAACTCACCAACGTAGTCACGAGGTGCACGATACCAATCATAGGCGTTACCTGGCTGGAAGTAGCTATGGACAGCCTCATCCTCACAACGGTAACCCAAAAAAGCTGGATCTCGAGGGATGGAACCGGCTGAATGACCAGTCTGAGCGAAACGAAGATCAGCCAAGGAGTTTGCCAT
Source organism: Iris pallida (assembly GCA_029216955.1). NCBI lineage: Eukaryota > Viridiplantae > Streptophyta > Magnoliopsida > Asparagales > Iridaceae > Iris > Iris pallida. The sequence continues at coordinate 14,042,607 of JANAVB010036020.1, forward strand.
CGCCTGATAACGGGTGATGTCGTGAAACTCACGCTCGTAAGCCATGTCCGTCATCGAGACGTGCAAAGCAGATAAATTCTGATGTATGCCCTCAAATGTCATGGCATACTGATGAGGTGGTGGAGGAGGTGCAGTAGGAGGGACAGTAGGTGGAGCTGTAGCAGTCATGCTACGACGAGATAACTGAAGAAACTTGGGCTCAGGGTCCTGAGTACAAGTCGACAGATCGATATCGAAGCGCTGAAAGATGCGTAGAAGAATCATTACGTAAGAGAGATTTCTATCTCTTGCACGACAACGACCCATCATCTGAATCATGGTCTTAGGGGCAGAAAATGGAATCCCCTTAAGAATGTGGTACATGGCGGACAGCTCAAGAGAAGTCACATCATCCTTTGAAGTAGATTTTGGAAGAATAGTGGAATAGATGATGCGATGCAATTCATAGTTAAACAAGTTCAGGTTGTTAGCCTTGAACTTTCCAGAGCGTACTCTATCAGGTGCACAGAGTTCCGCTTTGAAACTTGCGAGTGTCGTGCCTTCGGGGAAATCAAAATCAGTGATATCGACTAGCGGTTCACCTTCGTTAGGGATACCAAGGATCTCCGCTAAGAGACTATCATTGAAATTGATATCAATACCTCCAACACGTGTGTTCACATCGAAAGTGTCTAATATGAGATTGTAATAAAATAATCTAATGACATTAGTTGTTATAGGGAAGCATATTTTAACAAATAAGTGTAACCCTAATGCCTCAAACAAATGACGATGATTAGAAAATACAGTCCATTTGACTGGAGCGCCTGTGCATATGGATCGCATAGAAAAATTACCATACCACAGTAGGGCTTGGTCGAGGGTTTGAAAGAAAAACCCGTCAAACGCACCGTCGCTCGTTTGGACCGGCAAAAAGAGTGAATCCGTATGTGGATGCGAAGATGACCCTTCCTCACTAGGGGTCGTCTTCTTCCTCTTAGATGGATTGAATTTAGGTGCCATATGTGCAAATTGGAATAAAAATGCACTAATTGAAAGGTGGAGAGAGATGGAGTTATACCTCACGAAATCAAGATATGTCGTCGAGAACGACGATCTCCGCACGATTCTAAATTTTGGAGAGATTTCACCACTTGGATTGGATGGAATAGGGTGGTGAAGAACTAGGGTTTTGATGCTCGGGTCGGCTGCTGCTGCTGTTTGAAATAGTTTGGAAGCAATGAAGAAGAAGGGCTGTTCGGGTTCTGTATATATAACCAGACACCCTCAACCGAACTCGGGCCGAATTCGGTCAGAGCTCTGGCCGAATTCGCCTAGGGTTCTATAAAGTTGATTTTACCATTCTTTTTCATTGTCTTATTTCAAATATTTAATTCAAAGATTAGTTATTTTAGCCTTCAATTAACATAATTAATATTATTTTATGAATTAAATATCATTACACAGCGACTGTTTCAGATTAGCTGTAGGAGTACTGTCCCAGCTGGCGGAGGTTCACCGGGGAACTCTTAAGTACCTCTTCGCTTCAACCGTAGTTGTGGTGACAGACAGACTCTTTATTGGCTTGTCTCTAACACAGTTTTTGCATAATAATATATAATCATAAAACAAAATCAATTAATATTATTGACGTCCAAAATTCCTAATTCTCGACGTAAATAATTGAAACGATCTTCCGCTAGAGATTTAGTGAAGATGTCAGCTAGTTGATTTTCAGTATCTATGTACACAAGGTTTATATCTCCATTTTGATGATGATCTCTAAGAAAGTGATGTCGAATCTCGATATGTTTAGTACGAGAGTGACATACTGGATTCTTAGTCAAATTAATAGTGCTTGTGTTATCACAGAAAATGGGAATATATGTGTAAAATAAATCATAGTCTTCTAGAGTTTGTTTTATCCACAAAATCTGAGCGCAACAACGTCCTGCGAAGATGTACTCAGTCTCTGTTGTTGATAGGGCTACAAAATTTTGCTTTTTACTAAACCAAGAGACTAAAGCTTTGCCTAAGAAATGACATGTGCCACTTGTACTTTTTCTATCAACTTTGCATCCAGCAAAATCTACATCCGAATAACCAATAAGGTCAAAGGACTTAGTTTTGGGATACCACAAGCCAACAGAAGAAGTGCCTTTAAGGTATCGAAAGATACGCTTAACTGCGGACAGATGTGATTCCTTTGGATTAGCTTGAAAACGTGCACATAGACAAACACTAAACATTATATCTGGACGACTAGCAGTTAAATAAAGTAAACTACCAATCATACCTCGATACTTACGTGTGTCGACTGGCTTGCCTTGTTCATCTGAATCAAGCTTTGTTGAAGTTGCCATTGGAGTGCCAATAGGTTTGACATTGTCCAGATCGAACTTCTTTAGCAGATCTTTTGTATATTTGGCTTGATTTATGAACGTCCCATTATCAGTTTGTTTGATTTGCAATCCGAGAAAGAATTTTATCTCTTCCATCATGCTCATCTCAAACTCTTTCTGCATACACTTAGAAAATTTTTGACACAGAGATTCATCAGTAGATCCAAATATAATATCATCAACATAGATTTGAATTAAAAGCAGCTTGCCATTAAAAGATTTAATAAACAGTGTAGTGTCAACCTTGCATTTTAAAAAACCGTTGTCAAGTAGAAAAGAACTTAAACGATCATACCAAGCACGAGGTGCTTGATTTAAACCGTATAAGGCTTTCTTCAACTTGAAAACATGATCTGGGTTTTTAAAATCTGTGAAACCTGGAGGTTGTGCTACAAAAACTTCTTCTTTTATAAAGCTATTTAAAAAAGCACTCTTCACATCCATTTGAAAAAGTTTGAAATCATGAAAACATACAAATGCACATAACATGCGAATAGATTCTAATCTCGCAACTGGGGCATAAGTCTCATCGTAGTCAATACCTTCTTCTTGATTGTATTCTTGAGCTACGAGTCGAGCCTTATTACGAGTCACTAAACCATTCTCATTCAGTTTGTTTCGGAATACCCAACGGGTGCCAATGACCGGATGATCAATAGGCCTGGGAACAAGTTCTCAAACTTGATTCCGTTCAAATTGGTTTAATTCCTCTTGCATAGCATCTATCCAAAAACTATCACTACATGCTTCATCAATAGTTTTGGGTTCTAGCTGTGAAATAAATACAACACTAGAAACAATATCTCTACAGGATGTACGAGTACTTACTCCCTTGGTAATATCACCAATTACCAAATCTTTTGGATGATCAGCTGTAAATTTCAACCTTTTCGGTAGATTCTGAAGGTAGCTGGTTCCTGGATCTTCTCTAGGAGGTTCAGCTAGTGCAGAGCTTGGTTGAGAATCAGCTGGAGTTGAGCTTGGTACAGATGTATCTTCGTCATTGTCATCAATAGTCATTTGATTCAATTCATCAAAAGTGACATTGATTGACTCTTCAATGATCATGGTACGTTTGTTGAAGACTCTGTATCCTTTACTCTTGGCCGCATAACCTAAAAATATACCTTCATCGGCCTTTTCATCAAATTTTCCTAAATTGTCTTTTGTATTAAGAATAAAACATTTACAACCAAAAATTCTAAAGTAAGAAACTGAGGGAATTCTATCAAACCATAACTCAAATGGAGTCTTCTTCGATTTGGGTCGAATTAGAACTCTATTGAGAACAAAGCAAGCTGTGTTGACAGCTTCAGCCCAGAAATATTTGGGTAGACTAAACTGGTTTAACATTACTCTGGCCATTTCGGTTAGAGTTCTGTTCTTACGTTCCACAACTCCATTTTGTTGTGGAGTCCTAGGACAGGAGAACTCGTGTATAAAACCGTGTGTGTCACAAAATTGCTTAAAATCAGCATTCTCGAATTCGCCACCATGATCGCTTCTAATGCGAGTGATCATGTAACCTTTTTAATTCTGAACTTTCTTGCGAAAGGCGACAAATTCGGATAATGCATCATTCTTGCGTGTCAAGAAATATACCCACGTGTATCTAGAGAAATCATCTACAATTACAAAAGCATAAAGTTTACCTCCGAGGCTAGCAACTCTGCTAGGACCAAATAAGTCCATATGAAGCAATTGTAGAGGTCTAGTAGTACATACTGCGTTTACTGACTTGAATGTGGATCTGGTAGCTTTGTTCCTTTCACATTGGCTGCATACCGAATTCTTCTTGAATGTAATGTCCGGTAAATCGCGTACTAACTTCTTTGTGGATAATCTTGATATTGTATCCATATTAGCGTGACCGAGTCTCATATGCCACAGATGACTCTCATCACTCTTGGCCATTAAGCATCTACCTGAAATGTTAGTTTCTTCTAACAAGTAGAAAACATATATATTGTCTTCCCTGATACCTTCAAAGATAGTACTACCAGTTGAGCTATCAACTATAGTACATTTATCTTTGCCAAAGTTGATTCTATAACCATGATCAGCTAGGTGACTTATGCTGAGTAGGTTATGTTTTAACTCGGTAACCAGACAGACATCCTTAATCACAGGATAGGGAGACTTACCAACATCATCGATACCAATAATATACCCTTTCAAATTATTACCGAAGGAGACATAGCCTTCCTTCTTTTTCTTCGACAGTGTTGCAAATAGGGTAGCATCACCGGTCATATGCCGTGAGCAACCGCTGTCGAGGATCCATTTGCTTCTAGCATGTGAAGGGTGTTCCACCTACAAAACAGTTTGCAGATGAAACCTTTGGTATCCATTTCTTGTAGGGTCCTGAATTGTTAGCTTTAGGTATCCAAGCATAAACATTTAAATCAACAAGCTTTCTCATTCTACATACAGATAATATATGACCAATGAGGCCACAATAATGACATTGTGCATGTCGAGTGTTGAAAGCTGAGTGGTGTGCATGGTTGGTAGGTTTGGGTTTTCTAGTATAGAAGAAAGCATACCTATAATCTTTTTTGGGCTTAACCTTTTGGGGTAAAGGTTTTATAGGGTTAGGTCTGACAGTGTTTGGCTTGGAAATGTTCCGATTTTTCGGTAAGTGACACGTGTTAGGGAAGGAAGCAGCAGGCTCAGGCTATTTTCCTAACCTAATTTCCAATCTTTTGGAAGTGTCATACAACTTAGTATAATCAGAAGTAAGTGATTCCATTCTGATTTGTGCACATTGAAGACTTTTCTTCTCTATAGAAAGTTCTTCCTTGAGTTGGTCAATAATTTTGTCTTTCTCTTCAGATGACTTGGTAGTCTCGTGTAATAAGAGCTTTATTGAAGAAAGCTCACCAGACTCACTAACATTATTTCTAACCTCAGCTAGTAGGTCGGTAAGTCTACCTATTTCACCTTTGTACTCTTTGAGTACCTTCTTAGAGGTCTGATACTTACTACGCAGTTTCCTGTAATCAGTTATCAGGTCACTGAAGGCATCTCCTAATTGCTCAAAGGTAAAGTCATCATAAGTATCAACTACAGGTTCAGTAGGTACCTGATCGGATGCCATAAAGCATACATTTGCAGCATCTTCTGATTGTTCATCTTCTGAGTCGCTGACTTCACTTTCATGCCATATGCTGGTGTTGGCATACTTCCGTGATGTTGATCTCTTCAGGTTCCCTTTTTCATACCTGTTGCTCTTCTTGCTTGATAATGAGTTTGTGGAAAAATTCTACTTCATGTGTCCCTTCTTCTTACAACCATAGCAAACAGCATCTTCTTGGTACCAGTTGTTGCTGTTGTTTTCTTTGACTTTCTTCTCATGTCTCATGAATCTTTTGAACTTCCTTGCTAGGAGTGCTTGATCTTCAGCGTCAGATCCACTGCTGTCTGAGTCATCTTCAGCAGCTTTTCTGTGCTGAGCCTTGAGGGCGATAGTCTTCTCCTTTGGTGCAGGCTCTTCAAAATCTTGTAGCTCCAGTTCATGAGTGAGTAGCTTACCCATGAGTACTTCTAGGGACATCGTTGTGAGGTCGTTCCCTTCAACGATTGCAGTAGCCTTTGGAATCCAGTTCTTGGTGAGAGCTCGCAGGAGTTTGTGAATCTTTTCATGGTTACTGTAATCTTTGCCTAGGGAGGACAAAGGATTTACAATATCCAAGAACCTCTCGAACATTTGTGTAACTGTTTCATTGGGCTTTATTTTGAATGCCTCGTACTCTTGAGTAAGTCTGCTGACTTTAGATTCCTTGACTTGAGTCGTGCCTTCATGTGTGACTTCGAGTAGCTTCCATACTTCATTAGCCGTTGTGCAGATAGACACCCTGTTAAATTCAGTTCTATCTAAAGCACAAAAAAGAGCATTAATGGCACGTGCGTCAAGACTGGCCCTTTTCTTTTCTTCCTCTGTATATCTGCTATGGGGTTTTTCAACTAAAACTCCATCAACATTTATACGAGGTGGCTTCTGATAGCCATCAAGAACAATGGACCATAAATCAAAGTCAAGAGATTTCAAGAAGAAACTCATCCGTGTTTTCCAATATGTATAATTCGTACCATCAAACAGTGGGGGTCTGTTTGTGGCCTGGCCTTCACTTGTGAATTTCACAGTTGCCATGTGTTGTGCTGTGATCTATATAACAGTTAATTAAAATGAATAAATAATTGCACTGTTACCTTTGCTTTACCTGTAACACCCGCTCTGATACAAATTGTAGGAACGAAGTAGTAAAGCGTAATACTCTAGAGGGGGGGTGAATAGAGTTGGCAGCGGAAAAATGCTAATTAAAAATGTTAGCAGCACAATCACAGAATATTAATCATAACTAAAATAATGTAAAGGCAAAGTTAAGAGAGCAAACGCAAAGACAGCGATATATACTGGTATCCCTCTGTTGAGGACTAATCCAGTCGGTAGAACTCTTGCTACCAGTTGAATCCACTATTGGAAAAATTGTAAGTTTTCTTACGAAGTCCTTGCAACTTCTACAACGCGAGCTTTGATACGAAGAACTCGTCCAACTTCAAATGTGAAGAGGTATTCTTTAATCAAGCCTTCTGATTACAATCTCTCAGAAATTTCTAGATCGTACCGCACTGGCAAATTGACTAGAGGATTGTAACTGGCTTAGGATCTGAAATTGAAAGCTCTAGAAAAAAACTTTGGAAGACTGAAAGCTTTAGATAGAGAGAAGATTGAAAGTGAATGAGTGAGTTGAAATGATCGAAATCCTTCTCTATTTATAGGAGTTCTAAAGGCAGACTTCTGTCAGAATTCGGGCAGAATTCGGACAGAACTCTTTGAGCAAATCTCGGTCAAATCTGCAACTGCAGGAGGACCAAGTTCCAAAGATTCAAAATCACAACGGCCACCAACCGAACTCTGGCCGAACTCTGGCCGAACTCGGTCCGAGTTCTGTTAGGGTTAAGTCAGGGTTTAGTTAGGGTTTTTGAAAAAGCTTTTGGTGATTTTTGAAAACCTTTTTGAAAACCTTTTTGTAAACCTTTTTGAGAGGTCATTTTAAAAACATTTTGAACTCATTTAGGGATAGCCTATTTGCCAGTACGACTCGGTGTACAACATATTCCTAGACTCAAATAAAATGAAAAATATATTGTATAAGAAATTATAGACTCGAGTAGGCAAACAGATCTTCGGTCTTGAATGGAGTGGATAGCCAATCTTGATCATGTCCAAGAATCCGAGATGTCCCGACTAGCTTCGTATATCCAGACAGAGTTTGATCAATTATTAAAATCAGGTTGACCATATGACCAATGTGCCAACAACTTACAAATGAGCAATGATGCCGACTACTACAGATCTGGTCTTGAGATGTCAACATAGCTCCAAATTCCAAAGTGACAACTTCAGAATCTCATATCTGCACATACGATCACAAAAAACACCAAAATCCAAATAAAGGACTTTCGATCTGAGATCTACACTTCAGATCTAGACAAAATCCCACATCTGTACTTGAAATTAGGGTTGAAAATCTCATAATAAGAAGTAAAAAAGAAGAACGAGAGAGTTACTCTCAATCTCTCTCAAAGTGGAGAAAGAAAGAAAGATGAGAGGAGTCACGAGAGAACTCAGGGAACCAGAGGAGTCAGGAGACAGAGAGAGAATAGATTTTTAGGGGTGATTGACCGGCGGTGAGAGGCGGAGGTAGGTGGCGGTGGCGCAGGGGTTTCTTCTGTCACGACCTGCACCTAGTATAGGGGCACGAAAAGTGGTTACGTCCAGCCTACGCCACAGTGTCGGCGGTAGAACGTTGTCCTAGGTCACATACATCTAACAGTTATAAGGTACCTGTACAGTATATACACTCCGAATGGAGTTGACAATATAAAGTACAACTCAATCACAACTAAGGAGGAAAATACAATAAGATAGATAGATGAAATCAACAGAATCCACAGATGATAAATACAAGATAAGAGAGATAGCTAAAGTCTAAGATAAACAACTCCACAAATCCAGAATAACAAATCTCCAAATAAGTACAAGTGTATCAAACAGACAGAATGATGAATAAGATACTAGTCTAGCTAACTAGCCTAGACTACTGGGGTAATGTCCTCTGCAAGTGCTGGGTCCTCCTGAGAGTCCAGCTCACAAGTTTTATCTAGGCCTGCTCCGTAATAAGTGGGACACAGCTCCTCAAGTTCATCTGTAATATTATCAATAGGTCTAGTCAGGACGGGAGCGAGAACAGTACATCTCACGCAGTTCATATCATGGCAGAAATATAATACAGGCAATCGAGTAAGATACATGAAACGCTGAGAATATACATGAATTAAAAAAGAAAACTGTAAAAAAAAATCTACTATAAGTAAAGAGCTACAGTGAACTAGTGATTTAGAGTACAAGATAAACATGTGAACGACTTGATAATAAACATGAGAGGTTGTACATGGCTATATTACTTTGGAAATATCCACATGACTATTTCTACTCCCCCATCCCCAATCAATACACAAGGATCCGTTCAAGTTATGTTATTGTACATGATTTCACATGGAGGCCCATAAATGCGTGCACATGAATATAAACATGGGGGCTCCATGAACATGAGAGTACATGAATCCCGAGAGTGCACATGAATGGTGAAAGTACAGGAATACATGATAAAAGTGAAACGCATATGACATGATGTATCCGATGCTCCCAAGGGGGCTAACATCGTATAAAAAGATCCATATAGTACTAATCCGTGTTTCCATCGTGTCAGCATCAAGTAAAGTAATCTAGAGCAAGAATATAGTCCTAGCAAGTATGAAACGGTCAGAGAACGTACTCGCCTGATATCCTGAGTGTCTGAATGAAATACTGCCTGAGGAGTGGTGTCTGGCTCCTAATCAGAACATCACAAGTCACAAAATATCCAAATTTGTAAAATAAACTGCTACGATTCATTCTGCATGATGTCTGGGTCAATCTAGGCTAAAGTCAACCTTTGGTCAACTCTAGTCAAACTAGGTCAAATAGGTCAAACCTAACCCAAACAAGTCTCACTAAGCCTAACCAGTCTATCCTAGCAAGCACACATCATTCGCAAGTTACACAAGCCTAACAATACACTAAACTCATGTGTATAAACTCCATATACACATAGACTTGCACATTAGGATACCCATAGGCTATACTACATAGGCCATATGCCATATACGCATATTATAGGTATGCACACATATCAATTTCCACACACACACACACACACACACACACACACACACACACACACACACACACACACACACACATATATATATATATATAAATATATATATATATTACATATATATTACATTACATATTACCACACAAGATTACATATTATATGTGTATACCTATGCATATAGAGAGATAGGAATATAGTGTCCGGCATGTATGTGTGAGTCTGTGGACAGGTATTAGTGTGTCAATTAGGGCATATGCATGTGTGTGTGTATGGAAAGTAATACAGGTAGTGTATGTCCTGTGTGTTTGTGTGAGTGTGTGAGTGTATAGGAATATTAGTGATCCTCAAATCAGTGTGTCAATCTCAGTTTAACAGTGTATACCTACAGTTTGGGTTCTCAGATTAGAATGTGTGAGTATACATGAATATAAAATTAGTGCAATGCACTTACATTCTCAGGAATTTTCAGTATATAACACCATTCCAATGTGTCTCAGATTTTAGGGTGTGATGTGATGTGTGTGTATGTGATATGTGTGGCAGGTTTCAGTTAACAGTTTTAGATAGGTGTGTGTGTCAATGACAAATGAGAGTGTGTCAAAACCTAAGAAAATGTGTAAATGTGTCTCAGTGAACAGTAGAGAATGTGTGTGTGTGTGTTAGAAAGACAGTGTAAAGTTACAGTGTATTAAACTAGGAATTTCAATTTAACATTGACAGTTTCAGTTTACACATATCAGTCCCCAAATCGATTCAAAACCCAAAACCAAACACCAATCATGAACCTAACATGATCATCATCTCATACACATGTAATGAACCATTCCTGATAACAAATCATTATTAAAAATAGTTTAAAATTACAATTTAATTCTCAAAAATTACAACAGTGAACTTAAGTATCAGACATTGGGGATAACATGAATTATGAATCGAAACACAATGAAATACATGCAAAATAGGTCAGGGTCGAGTCGAACATGTGTCCAGAATCTACACGAGTCTCCACGTGTCCCCACGACTGGACACGGCGTGTCCAAGTCACGAACACACACAGACACATTCGCGTGTACAAACTGCATCGTGCTGCGATGCAGTCATCTCGTGGACACGACACGTGACACATCATGCCATATGGTCACGTCCACGTGTAGCCCAACACTAGGGCTACACACTGGACCCATCACGACGTGTCCACGATGTGTCAAATATGGACACGAAGCCCGTATCAGACTGAGTCAACACATTTCACATGCCCATAGCAATCCCAATGCACTCGACACAACGTGTCCGACACACGACCATTCGATACGAGGCTTGGGGGCTGACGTGTCAGTCATTGCCCCCTCCTCTGTGCTATACCACAGGTTGCCACGTGCCCTGTGCAGTGAGCACGAGGCCTCGAGCAGTAGGGCACTGCCCTAGGCTGCTGCGAGCGTGTTTGTGTCCTGTTTGGACACGGACACGGATCCAAATTGGACACAAATCATAGGGAAAATATTAAACACATGTAGATCTACATTTTTATTCAAATAAATTTTAAAAACAGCAATAAATTACTCTTTGAGGCATTTAATCAAACACTTGCACATACACATTGACACGTGTCCGATACGGACACCAAACAGACACGATTTCTAACCAAATTTTAGAAAAAGCTAGGGGACACCTAGATCTAGGCTAGGATACAAAGAAATCAGAATATAACACAATTTAAGAAGTTTTACCTATAGGTGCCAATGACAAGAAAATCCCCAAATTAGAGTGTTCCTTCTTGCTAGCTCAAATCCCCAAATTGCTCAAAAGCTGAGATTACTCTCCATAAACAAAAAATAGAGGAGTATTAGACTCTAATGCAAGAAACTAGAGACAAAAAGAAATTAAAACAAAAAAAACCATGGGTTGGGGAAGAAAGGCCATACCTTTCTTTTCTAAAGTGTTGATTCAATACAAAAGAGGCAAGAACTAAATGAAAAGAGTATTTATAAGGAGGGAAACCTTAGTGGCCGGCCATAGTGAGTGGGAATTAGGGTTAGGGTTTAGTCCAATGGACTATGGGCCAAGTTGCATTAGTCATGGAATCAATTCATAAGTCTCAAGCCTATGAACCTAATCATTAATCCTCCTATTTGAATCTTGATTTTTAAATGACTAACTTAGGTTGACTTAAGTTAGACTAGGATCTCACCATGCTAATTAAGTCACCAAAGCTAGGGTTAACATCTTGGTTAGTCTCCAAAGTCTCAACTAGTCAAAGTCAACAATAGAAATAACCAATTCAATAAATCAAAATAAATTCAAAAATTCACAAATGACCAAAATACCCTCAAGCTAAAAATGTGGTAGTGACAAATCTACCCTCCTTAAAAGAATTTTGTCCTCGAAATTAAAAGACGAAACTAAACTGATGAGAAGGATAGACAATCATACCTCAAGGTCTAAAAAGATAAGGGTATCGCTCGCGCATCTCATCCTCCCGCTCCCAGGTAGACTATCCTGGAGAATGATGCCTCCATGCGACGTGAACCAATGGTATCATCTGGTTTTGTAGTACCTTCTTTCGGTAATCCAAAATCTCTATTGGCTGCTCTAGATAACTAATAGTAGGTCCCACCTCAATCTCCGAATGATCAGGCACATGGCTAGGATCAGCCACGTACCGTTTCAACTGTGATACGTGGAATACGTTATGGACACCTACTAGTGCAGGTGGCAAGTTTAGCCTGTATTCCACGTCACCGACTCTTCCGCTGATCAAGAAAGGTCCGATGAAGTACGGGCTACGCTTTCTACCTCCACCAAAACGTATGGTACCATGAGTCGGAGATATCCTCAGAAAAACTATGTCTCCGACCTAAACACAAACAAGGTCTCAAGTTACTAAATAATCAAACATGATCAAACAACAAAAACAAACAACCTACAACTAATCCTATCTCTAATCTGTACCTCAAACTCCAAAGGCCTCCGGTGGCTATCGGCCTAATGTCGATGTCTGTCCTGCGCCATGTGAAGTCTGTCCCTGATGAGCTTCACCTTCTCGGCTACGTCAACAACCATCTCAGGTCCCAATAAAGCTCGCTCACCAACATCATCCCAAGATAAGGGTGTACGATACCTACGCCCGTACAACGCCTCGAAAGGTGACATCTCAATGTTGGCCTGGAAACTGTTATTGTAAGCAAACTCCACCTAGTACAGGTGATCCTTCCAGGATCCTCCGAAATCTAAGACGCACGTCCGCAGCATGTCCTCAAGCGTATGAATAGTCCTTTCTGACTGTCCATCCGTTTGAGGGTGGTATGCAATACTAAACTTGAGCTGTGTGTCCAAATTTGAGCTGAGTGCCCAAATTAGTCTGTAGCCTCCGCCAAAAATGGGAAGGAAAGAAACTATCCTGATCCGAGACGATGCTGACCGGAACTCCATGAATCCTGATAATCTTTCGTATGTGCATCTCTGCAAGCCTCTCAGTAGACATATCCACTTAAAATGGCAAAAAGTGGGCCGATTTGGTCAACCTGTCTATGATAACCCAAATTGCGTCTTTTCTTCCTGGTGTACGCGACAAACCAGATACAAAATCCATAGTGATGTGATCCTATTTCCAATCTAGAATGGGCAATGGCTGCAATAAACCTCTTGGCCTCTGCCTTTCTGTCTTGACCTGCTGACAGACCAGGCACCTGGCTACGACGCGAGCTAGCTCCCGCTTCATCCCATACCACCAGACGTGCTTTCTCAGATCCCTGTACATCTTATTGGCACCAGGATGTATAGAGTACTGAGATCTGTGGGCCTCCTGCATGACCTACTCCCTGAGCTCACCACTGGACACACACAGCCTGGAACCGTGCCTCAAGGTACCATCCTCTGTAAGAGTAAACTCACCATCCACCAGTCATGCTCGAACCTGCTCTCGGATACACCGCAGAGCAACATCCTTGAACTGCGTCAACTTGATCCTCTCTATCAAGTCCGACTAAATCTGAAGGCCCCACATCTGTATCTGAACTCCTGGCACAATCACCTCAATCCCCAGGCTCTCAAAATTTGCTAGCAAATAATGGTCCATAGTCAAACACATGGTTGTCGAATACCTACTCAAGGCATCGACAACCATGTTGGTCTTCCCTGGGTGATACTGTAGTGAGATGTTACAGTCCTTTATCGGCTCTAACCACCTGTGCTGCCTCATGTTGAGCTCCTTCTATGTAAACACATACTTCAAGCTCTTATGATCTGTGAAGTTCTCCACCCTCTCTCAATATAAGTAGTATTTCTACAACTTCAAAGAAAATATCACTGCTGCCAACTCCAAGTCGTGGGTAGGGTAGTTCTTCTCATGGGGACGTAACTGCCTGGAAGCATAGCAATCACCTTTCCATGCTGCTGCAAGACACAACCCAAGCCCTTCCTCGAGGTGTCGTTGTAGATAGTAAACCCTCCGATCCTGATAGCAATGTCAGAATCGGAGCTGTCATTAGCCGCTTCTTTAACTCATCAAAAGCGACCTGAAACTCCCTTGACCAAACAAACTCTGCATCCTTCCGGGTCAGCCTAGTCAACGGCTCTGCAATCCAGGAGAAATCCTGTACGAACCTCCTATAATAGCCTGTCAGTCCCAAGAAGCTCCTGATCTCTGCTACTGAACTCGGTGTCGACCAAGCCTCAACTGTCGTGATCTTCTTCGGGTCCACTGAGATCCCATCTCCAGACACCACATGACCCAAGAAGTCAACTCTATCCAGAAAGAACTCATACTTCGAGAGCTTGCCATACAGCCTCTCCCCCCTGAGTGTCTCTAGAACCACTCTCAAGTGCTCCTCATGCTCCTCCTCAGTCTTCGAATACACCAGGATATCATCGATTAACACTACCATGAAGTTGTCCAAGTACTGGTGGAACACCTTGTTCATTAAGTTCATAAATACCGTCGGGACGTTGGTCAGCCCGAATGGCATCACCAAGAACTCAAACTATCCACACCGCATCCTGAAGGCGGTCTTCAGGATATCCTCCTTCTTCACCTTTACCTGATGATAACCTGACCTCAGATTAATCTTCAAGAAAACTCAAGCTCCGCTCAACTGATCGAAGAGATCATCAATCCATGACAGTGGGTATCTGTTCTTGATCGTGAGGTTGTTGAGTGCCCTGTAGTTGATACACATCCGTATCGACCCATCCTTCTTGGGTACAAAGAGTACCGGAGCACCCCAAGGTGAAGAACTCGATCGGATAAAGCCCTTGTCCTACAGCTCATCCACCTGCTTTTTCAATTCCATAAACTCACTGTTGTTCACTCGATAGACATGATGAGAAATTGGTTCCCCGCCGAGAACCAAGTCTATAGAGAACTCAACATCCCATTCTGGTGGAAGCCCTAGCAACTCCTCCGGAAAGACGTCCATGAACTCCAAAATCAAAGGATGTGGACCCGTCTGCTCCTCAACTAAAGCCCCGCAGAAAAGTCTGCCGCTCTGCTCTGCCTGCCGTCGGGTGAATTCGAACTCTGGCTCTCCTGGCGCTCCAAACAGAACTCTACCCCCACGGCAATCTATGCCGGCGTGGTGCCTGCGCAACCAATCCATACTGAATATGATATCGTAGTTCGGTAGTGGCATCATGAGCAGACTCACCCCCAACTCTCGACCTCCCAAAATAACACTCCGCCCTCTGCAAACATCACTCACGAGGATAATACCACCCCCGGTCATGATCTTGCAGGTCCTAGCCAATGATTCAGATACAAGGCAGTGTCTAAAAGCAAATGATACTGACATAAAACTGTAGGAAGCCCCGAAATCAAATAAGGCGAAAGCTAGAATCGAGTCGAGTAGAACAGAACCTGCGATCAGCTTCCCAATAGCCTCTGCATCCTCGGCTGCCATGGCGAAAGCTCGCCCCTGCTGGCCTCCCCTGGCCTACTGCTGGTTCTGTACGAACCGCTACTGTTGAGTCTGCAACGGTCCCTTCTGCGGTCCCACTGGAGCCTTGGCTCCTGCTCCATAAGCTGCTCTGCCTGCGAAGAGGAAACAGTCCTCCAGCTGATGCTCTGACGATCCGCAGAGAAGACACTTCCTCAGCCTCTTCTTGCATTCAGTCAATCCATGCCCCGAATTCCTGTAGAAGGTACAACTAGTAGACAGCTGCCTCGGGGCCTGCTGCTGCTACCTCGGCTGCTGATGTTGAGCTGGCTGAAGTCTCGGCTGCTGGAACTGCTGCGGCTGAAACTGCCTCTGCTGGTGCTGCTGCTGAAAGTGCGGCCTCTTGGCCGGTCCTCCGCTACCACTGGCTCCCTGGATGTCTCTCCCCCTCTTGAGCCTCAGCTCAAGATCATCCTCTGCTGCTAAGGCACCCACCAAGATCTCCTCAAAAGTGGCACTGCGGGCACTCTTAGTATAGGACTTCACCTCCTTGACTAGTCCCTTTTTGAACTTCCGGGCCGTCGTCGCCTCGGATAACCCTTCGATAAACCTGCCCAGATGGCAGAACTCTCCATCACACTCCTCAACGGGCTGACTGTCCTGTACTAAGGCCTCGAACTGAGTCTCGAGAGCACCAAGCGCTGCATATGGGAAAAACTTCTCCTTGAAGAGCTTCTTAAAAGCTGCCCAAGTCTGCCATACAGTACCAACCCTCGGGCCGGTCTAGTACCAAGTGCGGGCTAAATCATGCATCATACTGGCAGTCACGCCCCGCTCCCGTAGGAGCGATCGTCCTCGCTAAGGCGTGATGCCGCACGGGCCTAGGTTGCGCCCGTGCAAGGCCAAGTCCAGAAACGGCCGATTCGAGCTAGGCCATAGAGTCGCACAGAGTGTCCCCATTTGCAGCGGAAAGTAAACGAACACAAAATTGAAGTAAATTTAAACTCTTTATTGATTTTCAAGAAGTTTACAAGCGGCGCTAGGCCGATATTACAAATCGCTCAAGCTCTCTCTCTAAAACATAAAAGGCGTGCCAAGTGGCTTACAACATGGAATGATTCATGGCGATGTTCCGATACATTATGTCCTGTATAGGGTGCTTCAGCTTCTTGCAACGTCCCAAGGCCCCGGAGTTGGCTCCGCGCCTTAACACGTTCGATGGAAGCTCCGTACCCGCCGAAGTCTCTTGCATCCTGTAAGCAGACTGTGGGGTTATCAGTACATTGTTATGCACTGGTGGGGAGGCTAGCTCGCTCATAATGCTATCATTACCAAACATGTTCCATTTACTTTCGTGCATCTCTATCATTCATTGTCTTTTTAATCTTGCCTTAGGATCAATTTCATGGCATATGTCATAACCTATCCCGTGTTACCGAATGCAAGTGTCACATGGAAATACATGTACGACTTACCCATACTTACCGTCCGGCCTTCCCTGTTCAACGAAAACCAAGTTAGTCAACAATTCATATAAAATAACTTAACGTAGTTCATGTAAGCATTTAATGTCCAGTGCGTGCCCTTGCCTCGGGTTCTAGCACGTCGTGGGCACGTTTTCTAACTCGTTTGCTCGAAGTACTCTTGATCATTTTATGTGTTATATTCAAGCCTATTCAGAAAGTGCTTTGTACAGTTAACTTAGACTACTTTGATTTCAATGCAAGGACTTGCACGTGGATTGCCACCAGCAAAGCCCACTTAAATCTATATGCACCGGTCGCTGGCATCATAAGCCATTTTGGACACATCCCAGCGTAGTATTTCTCAACTAGCGTAGGGTGAGGACTGGCACACACCCCGTTAGTCTCTTGAAATACCTCAGCACTTACGTCCCCCGGGTGGCCGAGTCCGTACCCAGGCAGTCCGTAAGCCTCGACTTGATCCCGCCTAGGCCGGCCACGAACCTCCCTTTGATCATGCCGCAGAATCCGTATCACCCGTGCACGGGTCCGTCCACGACCATTTCGTATTTTATTATCATAGGCTAACCCTTAGCCACAATGCGTTATCGACCAGGTTGGCGTCCATGCAGCGCGGGTAGCGAGCCCCGTTGCACGTGCCTGTCACACCTGTCGCTAACCATTCATTTCCTTCTTATCTATTATTCATTCCTTCTTTTCTTTCTTTCACTTGTCCATTCGTTCATTGATTCATTTTTGTATTCATCCTTTCGTTGATTTATTCATTCACTCGTTTATTCGTTCATTCTTTCATTTATACATTATGCAACTTTCCGTACGGGAGTCGCCTTGGCGACCCATCGGTCCCATAGTCTTTCAATG
The DNA here is from genome assembly GCA_029216955.1 of Iris pallida. Classification (NCBI taxonomy): domain Eukaryota; kingdom Viridiplantae; phylum Streptophyta; class Magnoliopsida; order Asparagales; family Iridaceae; genus Iris; species Iris pallida. Next base: position 14,060,429 of record JANAVB010036020.1, read on the forward strand.
TTCCTAAACTCTACTCGGAACGACTATGTTGATAGTCTTCCCGTTTCATTGTTGTAAACCATTCATTGTTTCATTGTTGAACGTATAAGGGACATAAACGTAAGCTTGTGCCTTAGCACGAGCGTGGAGCGCGGTGCGAGAGTTCTCACAATTTCCATATTCTTTTCCATATTCTATACAAGCATACAAGATGGGATTAATCCCTTAGCTAGGTGCGTTGGGTCATTTATTAGCATACACGGTGTTAATGCCTAGCGATTTTCGTGATAGTGTCCGTATTGTTATGTGTCTAGGCTAAGCAAAGACGGGTTCATCGGAGCCACCCACCTTAGCGATGTTCGCATCGGCCGAGCGATACTCCGAGCGCGCCTTTGAAAGCCTAAGTCTGGATTTGTCTTCGACGGGCCAATGTAAGTCTCGCATTGATTCTTCTTCAGGTCGATGCCAACTCTTCGGGTCGACGGCTCGTTCGAGTCATTGCACTTGTCGTTTCAATCGACGTTCCGCTAGGGCGGAACGGGTCATTACACTGGCCGCCGCCTTGATCTGTAGCCTCGCTGGAATCTCTGCAAGTCTGAAAATCTCCTCCATATGCTCTATCCACTCATCAGCGTACAAAATGCCCTCTGTACTCCTGAAGTCCCTCAGGTGCATCTTCTGGAAGTCCTGGATGCCCTTCTCCCTCGGCGGATACGGCTGCTGAACTGTCGTAGGCTGAGCTGCTGCCCTCTCAACTGTCGCAAGGCCAGGTCGATGCCCCGACTAAACTCTGCAGTCTGACGCTGCTGTTGGGCCTCCATGACCTGCTGAATGAATGTGAACAGCTGGACTGCGTCAACGGTCCACGAAGGTGGCTGCTGCGGCTGGAGCATCTCTGGAATCATCGAGCTCGGCCTACGAACTGGTGGAGGGTCTCCTCCGAATGCAGCTGAAACACCTACCCCAGCTGGTATAACTAGGGCTGCGGTACCTGGGGCTGACTGCTGAGGATGAGAGGTGGCAGACCTCTCATCAGTGTCCCCCTGACCTGGGCGATGTGATCTAGTCTCGACCATCCTAGAGACAGATCAAACAAGAAAACAATTGATGAGAATGAGTCGAACGTAATTATATAATATACTTGTCAAATCTCAACTCCGAACGGAGGACAAGTATATATATAATAAAATCTCAATCACAGTCTAAGCACGATATGATAACACAGAAGTTTAATTCTAAAACTAAATAACAATAACAAACCAACTACTAAAATAAGAATAATCTCAAACAAACTCAAATACAAACTCATATCTCAACTTATTACAATTCAAGTTATAAACACATGAAAACTAAACCAAGTCTACTAGCTAATCTTCCGATCACTCCTGAGTGTCGGGGCCAAAGGTAGCTAAGCCATCTCCTGCTCCAAGGCAAGTAGGGCAAATGTCCTCAGGGCAAGCATCTGTAATATTTTCAAAAGGTCCAGTCAGGACAGGAACGAGTACAATTCATCTAGAAAACCCAAGTAAATGACATAGAACTCTAAAGCAGTTTATAGACAGTTTTATTGATGAACATGTTAGTTTGCATTCAGGTGATGATATAGAGAACAGTTAAGATACAAGGAAAGTAAGGTAAGTAAAACAAGAGAAAAATCATGGCAATGAAGACTATAATTAGAAACTAGCTGAACTAGAGTAACATGATATGAGTCTAGATAGTAAATGTAAACAAGTGTAAAACCATGTAAGTCAAGACAATATGAATCTGATACTAGGTGATTCCAGTACAAGACGAGTCCAGTATAAGATGATTCCAGTTAGTGATCAAAGATTCCAGGGTGAGTCCAGACTATACTCTAACAGTGTGTTTTAAAATATCGAGATCGACATGTAAAAGGCTGTAGGTATCAGGCACATCTCTTACTGATCAAGCAAGAGATGGATGCTTCCAGTAGATTCCAGTAGGGAGATTCCAGATTTGGGGTATGTCTAAATGTCTTACTTAATATTTTCGTGCCCCGTAATACAAGTAAATCCAGTAAAAAAAACAAGAATCGAGAAGAGTCCAGCCAAATGTGATGATACCAGTAATGATTCCATAATGATTCTATTAGATTCCAGAAATAGATGCCAGACATGATGATACCAAGAATGATTCCAGTAATAGAGGCCAGACAACATGGTATGTGTGTCGCATACATGAATCGAGAAATATCCATACGTGTTGTAAGAATCACATAAAACTAATTAGAACTGAAGTACAGTAATTGACATGTAAATGAGAGAACTATCAGAGAATGTACTCGCATGATACTTTGAAAAGAGTAGTATAATATCAGTTGTTTGCACCAGAGTCACAATATCCTAAATAGAGCAGTACAGGTTATAATGTGTTTAAAATAAGATAAATAAAGTTTACGATACAATCTACATGATTTCTAAGCCAATCTAGGTCAAAATCAAACTTGGTCAACTATGGGTCAAAGTCAACTTGGTCAACTAGATCAATCTTAGTCAACTATGTCAGACTCTAGTCAACTTAGGTCAATTGGTCATATATAGACTTAATGTTGACTTTGGTCAACTGTCTAGTCAAATTAGGTCAACTAGTCCAATCTAGGTTAAAGAGTTAACCATTAGTCAACTTGGACTATGATCAACTTGGTCAAGGTCAATTAGGTTATTGGTCAACTCTAAAGGCTAACTCAAAACCAACCCATAGACTAGGATATCCTATATATCATATATACTTATCAATGTATGCATATACCCAATATCTATAGCCCTAGACATACATAAGCCTGTCAAGCAAAACCACATACATATTTTCATATATGGATACTTGCATATCCTATTACATACTAGCATTTTACATATACATAAAATCATATATATATATATATATATATATATATATATATATATATATATATATATATATATATATATACATAAATACATTACATAGATGCATACACTACATTGCATTGATACAATGATATATCCATACACATTCATATATATTTACATAGGTATTACATAAATACATATATATATAGGTACATACTTACACTCATGCATACATACCTAGATACATACATTCATGTGTTGGGAGAAGGAATGGTTAGGCATACATGGTGTGTGTGTATAGTGTAGTGAAGGTATAGGCACATGTATAGGGCTAAGGCAATGTGCATGTGTGTGTTTAAACATGTAGTGTGTGTGTAGATAGGTGAAGGTAATGTGTGTCTGCGATAGGAAAAGTAGAGGGTGTTGTGTTCTCAGGATTTAGGCAAGGTAGATAGGTTAGTGAAAACTAAATCAATGCATTTGTCTCAATGCCAAATAGGTTCTCTGTTTTCCAGTAGATAGGAAAATAGTGTGTTAAATAGGATGTGTGTGTGTGTAACCTGAAAACTAACATGTGTGTGTCTAAAACTAACATATATGTTCACAGTGACAGTGAATCAAATAAAGGATGTGTCAAACTCAGAAAATGGGTTGTTCCCAGGAAGATGACAGTTAGTGTTGATCAGTGTAATGGAAACAGTAGACTGTACATGTGTACAGTAAAAGAAAATACTGTAATGTGTGTGGGTATAGTATATATTCTCAGGTTTGCATTTCATTCACAGGGTTTCTCAGATTTCAGGTTAAATGGCATGGGGGTTCATACATGTAGCAGTCATGTGAAGGGGTTCCATTTCAGTTATCTACATAAAATCAGTTGTAACCATGCATGATCTCAGTTTTAAATGTGAAACATGTAATGGTAACCAAACCAATATATAATTTAACCCAAAAGTAAATTTCAGTTTTAAAACATATGTAAATCTCAGTTAACCTTGACAGTTCAGTGAACTGTCTCGAAACCAAATTCGAGACCAATTCACCAACCCAATATAATACAATACTTAGTTTTAAACCCCATAACAATCCCAGACTTGAAAATCCAGAACCCATCTCAGGTTCTCAGGAACCTGAGAACAATGACCATTCATATTTATCAGTTTACAAATCAGTCCAAACCCTATTTCGAACATCCAATCCTTGTTATCCTCAACCAAATCGTATAACCAACACTAATCGAAAACTATTACATATGTAAATAAATTAATATGGTAATTTAATCAGGAGTTTTGGAAACACATTAAACTCAGAAATCGAAAACATGAAATCTATACATCAGAGAATGTAGGAAGCCAAAATTAGGATTCGAATCTACATAAAAACCTCAAATTAAAGGCCAACATAGTGTCGTGTACATAAAATGGTATCACACAACGTATCTCGTGTCTAGAAAAGTGGACACGATATGTCCAATCGCAAAAATACACATACAGCAGGAAGGACACACTGACAGCCTCGTACCGAGGTGCAGCGTGACCTAGGACACGACACATGACACCAGAGGGCTCGTGCTCGTGTCCTAGGGTGCGCCAAGGATAGGGGTACGTGTCAAACAACCTGTACCATGTCAACGTATCCCCGTGTCGTGTCAAAACATACGTATCAGAGCACAAAACTAGTCTGAAGCGGTACAGTGCAAAGACAGTGCGAGTCGATTTTCTTCGTGCACACTAAACGAGAACCCATAAAACTTTATGGGTGTCGTGTCAGTCACTAGGACAATGTGTCCACCAAATTTTATGACCTGAGTCGCCGTGTTATGTCCCACAGGAAGCCCGAACAGTAGGGCATGTGTGCGGCTGCTCGTGCAGCGAGTTCGTGTCCGTTTTGGACACGGACACGACTCGAATGTTGAATCAGTCCACACAAAATCCAAAGCACATGCATAGGGCTACAACTATGTTTATTTAGTTTTCGAAATTAATAATATTTATTCCATTCAAGCATTTCATCAAACACCCATTTAAATACACCGATACGTGTCCGATACGGACACGAAATGGACACGAATTCCTACCAAACTTGGGCTACACCTAGGGGGACCCTAAATGAATGCATTTATGGGAAGAAATCGGGAATTTAATAGGGTTTGTAGGGTTTCACCTATTGAGTGTTCAAACTTAATGTAAAGAGCCTCGTCTTGACGTCTTCCTCGGTTTGCTATGGTTCAAACGTCCTCAAACCTCACTAGCAAGCACCCACAAGTCTTCTCTATTGTTGGGGATGATTATGCAATTGATTTGACTCATTTTGTACTCAATTTGGATTAATTGGGAGGAGTTTAGGGAAGAACAAAGTAGGGCTTTTCTAGGGTTTATAAAAAGAGGCAAAGGCTCTTAAGTGGGATAATTATAGGAGGGGGGGCTTGTATGGCTGTTGAAAATATTAGGGTTAGGGTTTTAGATGAGTGGTTGAGGTTCCTCCACCCAATTCCAAGCCTTCCTATTGGTCCAAGGCTTCTTTTCACAAATATCTTAAAAGGAAAATATCCTACCTAGGAATTTCTATATATTACCAACCTTGGCACTTAGTAGGAATGTTCTAACCATGATTCTAACCTCAAGACTAATCTAGGTTAGGTTGAACTTATAGGTTAAGGCTTAACTAAAAGATTAGCACAATATTTAATTAATCAAAATTATAATTTCACAAAATTGTCGAAATGACCAAAATATCCCTAGGCTAAAAAGTTGTAATTAGTCATCCTAATCACATGGCTAGGCTCCCTTGGTCATGGTTAGTCTCTAGGCTTAGCAAAACTAGGGTTTAACTAGTTAACCATCAAAATTGCAATTCAATATTTTAAATAGTTTTAAATTGATTAAAAATCACCAAAAATCATAATATAATTTAAATATCATTATTAAATGATTATAATCACAAAATTTCAAAATTACCCTTATTTAGAAAACTGGATGTTACAAGTCTACCCCCCTTAGAAGAATTTTGTCCTCGAAATTAAGATGATCATACTCCCTTCTAGGTCAAACTCCCAATCAAAAAAGGTCTATATAATATGTAATCACAGTCCTACTAGTTGTGATTCCACAGTCTCGATCAGGGTAACTATGCTATCTAACATATCATAAGCATATCCTGGCATGTACTAATGGAATCACACATGAAAGTGAAAAGAAGGACAGGAAAGACAGACCTGCTAACCCGTTACCCATAGCGTCGGTCTACTTGACTGTCAGCACAAAAGCCCTGCCCCTCTGGGGTGTATCCCTCTGATGGTGCGGGGCACGGTGCTGCGCTATAGGTGGCCTAGCTCCCTCTATCTAATCCATGATACTCAAGTAACATCCACACTGATATTCTATTCCATCATACTAGGGCACCATCTATATGGTATCTATTCTAAAATCTGATAATCATACCCGTCTATCCAGAACCATGTTACCAGAATCCTCCTTACGCCAGTAAGTACTACAGCGATAATCCATAGAGTCCGCGACTAAAGTACATATCTCTAGAATTATGGTATTTAAAAATTTTGCATTGCCGCTAGCTTGGCTGCGAAAACCCACATCCGAGAAATACATCCAAAATTAGACTCCATCTCATCGCCAAACCAGCTAATATGGCTGTAGAAGACTTTAGATTCTATGACTGAGGCAACATAGCCCATAATTTTATCTTGGCAGAAAATCAAGTCAATAATGAATACCAAGAATCAAATTCAACGATGAACAAGAAAGTAGAGAGAAACTGTCGGAATCGAATTTCAAGATAGTTTATAACGAGATTCTCAGGGGTCAACCCAGGAATCTTTTTAAGTAGTCCTAACTGTGATTGAGTACTCTCTCAACTAAAGCCTATTCCTTAGTTCCTTTCGCAGGCTGTAGTGATACTCTAGTTCGAATACCACTACATAAACTCGACCTGCATGGGCCACCACTAAAAACGTGTCACGACCCGCACCCAGTGTAGGGGCACGAGAAGTGGGTACGTCCAGCCTACACCGCAGTGTCGGCGGTAGAACACTGTCATAGGTTACTATCTAATTAACAACTCATGCAATTATATAATATACTTGTCAAATCTCAACTCCGAACGGAGGACTAGTATAGATATAATGAAATCTCAATCACAGTCTAAGCACGATATGATAACACATAAGTTTAATTCTAAAACTAAATAACAACAACAAACCAACTACTAAAATAATAATAATCTCAAACAAACTCAAATACAAACTCATATCTCAACTTATTACAATTCAAGTTCAAAAACATGAAAACTAAACCAAGTCTACTAGTTAGTCTCCCGATCACTCCTGAGTGTCGGGGCCAAAAGTAGCTAAGCCATCTCCTGCTCCAAGACAAGTAGGGCAAATGTCCTCAGGGCAAGCATCTGTAATATTTTCAACAGGTCCAGTCAGGACAGGAACGAGTACAATTTATCTAGAAAACCCAAGTAAATGACAGAGAACTCTAAAGCAGTTTATAGACAGTTTTATTGATAAACATGTTAGTTTGTATTCAGGTGATGGTATAGAGAACAGTTAAGATACAAGGAAAGTAAGGTAAGTAAAACAAGAGAAGAATCATGGCAATGAAGACTGTAATTAGAAACTAGCTGAACTAGAGTAACATGATACGAGTCCAAACAATAAATATAAACAAGTGTAAAACCATGTAAGTCCAGACAATATAAATCTGATACCAGGTGATTCCAGTAAAAGATGAGTCCAGTATAAGATGATTCCAGTCAGTGATCAAAGATTACAGGGTGAGTCTAGACTATACTCTAACAGTATGTTTTAAACTACCGAGATCGACATGTAAACGACTGTAGGTATCAGGCACATCTCTCACTGATCAGGCAAGAGATGGCTATGCTTCCAGTAGATTCCAGTAGGGAGATTCCAGATTTGGGGTATGTTTACATGTCTTACTCAATATTTCCTCGCCCCATAATACAAGTGAATCCAGTACAAGATACGAGAATCGAGAAGAGTCCAGCTAAATGTGATGATACCAGCAATGATTCTATAATGATTCCAGTAGATTCCAATAATAGATGCCAGACATGATGATACCAACATTGATTCCAGTAATAGAGGCCAGACAACATGGTATGTGTGTCGCATACATGAACCCAAAAATATCCATACGTGTTGTAAGAATCACATAAAACTAACTAGAACTGAAGTACATTAATTGACAAGTAAATGAGAGAACTATCAGAGAATGTACTCGCCTGATACTCTGAAAAGAGTAGTATAATATCAGATATTTGCACCAGAGTCACAATATCCTAAATAGAGCAGTACAGGTTATAATGTGTTTAAAATAAGTTAAATAAAAAGTTTACGATACAATCTACATGATTTCTAAGCCAATCTAGGTCAAAGTCAAACTTGGTCAACTATGGGTCAAAGTCAACTTGGTCAACTAGATCAATCTTAGTCAACTATGTCAGACTCTAGTCAACTTAGGTCAATTGGTCATATATAGACTAAATATTGACTTTGGTCAACTGTCTAGTCAAATTAGGTCAACTAGTCCAATCTAGGTTAAAGAGTCAACCTTTTGTCAACTTGGACTATGATCAACTTGGTCAAGGACAATTAGGTTACTGGTCAACTCTAAAGGCTAAATCAAAACCAACCCATAGACTTGGATATCCTATATATCATATATACATATCAGTGTATGTATATACCCAATATCTATAGCCCTAGACATACATAAGCCTATCAAGCAAAACCACATACATATTTTTATATATGGATACTTGCATATCCTATTACATACTAGCATTTTACATACATATAAACTCATATATATATATATATATATATATATATATATATATATATATATATATATATATATATATATATATATATATATATATATATATATGGCATAAATACAATGATATATCCATACACATTCATATATATTTACATAGGTATTACATAAATGCATATATATATAGGTATATACTTACACTCATGCATACATACCTAGATACATACACTCATGTGTTAGAAGAAGGAATGGTTAGGCATACATGGTGTGTGTGTATAGTGTAGTGAAGGTATAGGCACATGTATAGGGCTAAGGCAATGTGCATGTTGAAGAACAGTTTGGCAACTCTAGAGGGGGGGTGAATAGAGTATATATATATATAATGACCAATTAAAAAATTACTCTTTCACGAATAATGAATAATCAGAGTAAAATGCGGAATGTAAATGAAAGACAAGAGAGCATACGCAAACACAGCAATTTTAACCTGGTTTCTCTCGTGGAGGACTAGTCCAGGCCTGAGAACTCTAGCTCAGGATTAAATCCACTATTTGTGAAATAGTAGCTTACAACCCGTGCCTTTACTTCAGAAGAGCACGTCAACTTCTTACAGAGAATCGCAGTGGCGATTGCTTGGAATTGTCCAAGCGATTTCTTCACTCTTACACAAGAATCCTAACTGAGAGATGCTGAGCACTCGAGACTTAGGAGGCTTGTGGCTAGTAGATGGGAAGGGTATGGCTTATAGAGCTTGTAGGAGAGAAGAGAAGAGAAGATTGAGTGATTCAAAATGAGAGAATTCATGCCCTATTTATACTGATTTTTGAGGCAGAATTCGACCAGAATTCGGGTAGGAGAATTCAAAATTTTGGCCGTTGGACAGCTAGCAACCAGCTAACCCTAAAATTAGGGTTCCTGATTTCTAGGGGACAGAGTTCGGCCCGAACTCTGTGTGGAGGCAGAGTTCGGCCCGAACTCTGTCTCCAGAGCACAGAGTGATTCTAAGTGGGACTTGTGGGCAATTTTGTTTTGGTGGAGCTTGGGATTTTGGGTAGGCTTGTAGACCAAGTTCCAAGAGCTCAGCATAACTCAGAGTACATACTTCTAGACTCAATGAAATGTAAAAGTACAGACTCGAAAATATACTGAGAGTCGGAAACTGAGCTGTCGTTTGTCCTGAACTGAAAGCAGACGTCGTGTGTCGTATTGAATTTATACAGATATTATTTAGTCAATGTAGTCAATATTTGGTTGACTGTGACTTTGTGTCAACAATCTCCCCCATATTGATAATTGACAAAATAATATATGTATATTTCAATATTTATACCTTGACACAGTTGATTACAACATAGCTCCCCCATAACTGATGCAGAGCTAGAATCGGATAGCTCCCCCGTAATCAGTGAACGGTTCCGAGCTAGAAGTAGTAGCTCTCCCCCGTAAACAGTGCATATAACCTGTAACCTGATAGATAACATATTCCCAGAACGAGCACAGATATACACAGATGAATGCATAGAACCTGCATAGAACCTGTAATAGTTTCCCAAAACAAGCCAGCACACAAATATACATATGTTTCTCCCCCTTTTGGCAGTTAGCAATATAAATAAGCAATGAATAGTAATGCAACCACACCAAGAGAAAAAAATATAATACTAGACAAGAGAGTGCATTGGCATAAAAGAAATTATGAGAAATAGCATAAAATGATATCCACCAACCAGAATGTCAAACACATCATCAGGGTTCTAAGATAAAAATCCAGTACATAAATCCATAACTAAATAACTAAAAACATAAAGCAACTAAGACCATCAGCAGTGGCAGCAGCATAACAAGCCAGTCTCCATCACGGAGCACCAGAAGGTCCTGGAACATCTGAAGAACCAGGGAAAGGGCCAACGAAAAGGTCCTGGAACATCTGAAGATCCACAAAAGTATCATCTGGATCCATATACTGCATGACCCACGGATCGTCTAGACGATGACCCGAGCGATGTGGATCCCGCTCAATAGGCACATGCAAATCAGGATGACGAGCAAGCGAATACCGCATATCATGCAGAGAGTTCCCAAGGGCACTAATCTGCAGAGTGGTACGGTAATCCTGCTGCGTCCAGCGATCATCCTCAATAGCAAAACGATCGCGAAGCATAGTCTGAAGCGAATCCAGGTTGGCAGGAGGTGCAGTCTGACCGAGCGGAGGGGCGTCAGGCTCCTCATCAGCAGACAACTCAGTAGTAGCAACAGGCTGAAGGCGTCGTACCTTAGATAGAAAGGTAGGTGCCGGCAGGAACGGACAAGCATCAAGTGGTATACGAAAAGCACGAAAGATCATAGGAAGATACAGAGGATAAACCAAAGCTCGTGGTTTCCTCCTACAGCGAATCATCCAGTCCATCATAGTACGTGGAAGATTGAAATAAATTCCAAAGTGAAGATGATAAAGAGCAGAAATGTCAAGATAAGTGATTTCATCAGGGGAACCGATCTTGGGTAGAATGGTATTAGAGATGATCCAATGAAGATCAGAAAAATATGGGTTGAGATATTTCGTCATGAGCTTTCGAGGACGTGTGTATGGAGTGCACAAATCGTCCTTGAAGCTTTCAAGTGAAAGTCCGTTGGGAAAACGGAACGAGCGAGCATCAACAAGCCTTTCCCAAGAACTTGGCTCAAGAAGATCAAGAAATTCGGCTAGTTCAAAGTCATCAAACGAGATATCGATACCAGCAACTCGTGAATAAATACGAAGGTCATCAAAGGTTAAGTTGCAGTAGAACATTTGAACGGCATGACGATAAATAGCAGAAGATGTAGTGACTAGTTCATCAATATAGAGGTCATGGAATAAAGAATCATATTGAGAGAATATGGAAAAATTTATAGGATGTCCTGTGAATACCTGACGATTCCGAAAGTCACTAAACCAGTTGTTTGATGCATCAAGTGAGACAAAAAGTCTATTGTCATAAGTGGAAGGATGTTGAGGACGAGGTGGATTGAACAAAGGGTGAGGTGGTTGAAGTTGTTCAATGATTTGTTCAATTGATGGAGGAGAATCCGAAGAGGAAATACTCTCAACTCGAATCCTCTTCCCACGATTGAACAAGCAAGGAGCCATTAAAAGATTTTTTTAAAAAAATGGTACCTCAAACAGGTAAAGAAAAATGGAGGAGAATGGAGAGGAGACACCTTTTTCTTGATTTGAGAAGCAATGAGGCACTCTAGATCAAAAACTAGGGTTAGGGTTTCAAGGAAAGAGTGTGTATAGGTGAGAAAAGGTGGTAATAGTGAAGGAGAGAGAAAGAATCCCGACATAAAGTAGGGTTTTGTCTTTGGTCGGGTGAAATATTGACCATTGGATTAGAATAGATCCAACGGCAGAGCCAGATCCCGACCCTGGAACCAAGGGACCGAACTCGGCCCGAACTCGGATAGGAGCAGAGTTCGGCCCGAGTTCTGGATCATTGGTCCAGAACAGAACAAAGGCTAAAATGAAAACAAAAGTTGAAGAATAACAAGAAATGATAACAAAGAAAAAGATTTAAGAGTTAAACAAAAGAAAGTTGAGGACACCAAAGAGAATAGAATAGATAGAGAAGGAGAGGTACACAGAAAACAGAATGAACTTTTTAGAAAATATCAATTAGGCAATATTAAATCGAAACGAGCCATATAATAAATAAAGATATATATTGTGGTTCAATAGTCCAAATTTGCCATGGGTTAGCTGCAGGGGCCGGATCCCAGCTAGCGGTAGTCCTGAGGACTAGTGCACCGTATCGCTTAGGCTTTTACGCCTTGTTGTCAGAAGGACCCTTTCGGCTTGTACCCATACCAAATTCTTCGTAAAAGAATCACAATATACTCGATATTTACGCAGGTGAGTTTCAATTTATGACTGCTTCATCTAAGATTCCAAGTTTACGACAAAGAAAATTGAAACGCTCTTCGGATAGTGGCTTAGTAAAGAAATCTGCCAGCTGATGATCAGTGTCAATAAATTCTAAGTTAATCGTGCCATTTTGCTGATGATCACGCAAAAAGTGGTGTCTGATCTCAATGTGTTTAGTGCGTGAGTGGCATACAGGGTTCTTAGTCAAATTGATGGCACTAGTATTGTCATAGAATATAGGAATATGCATGAAAGATAACTTATAGTCTTCCAGGGTTTGCTTCATCCACAGAATTTGTGCACAACAACGCCCAGCTGCTATGTATTCAGCTTCTGTTGTGGATAGTGCAACAGAGTTCTGTTTCTTGCTAAACCAGGAGACTAAAGCTTTTCCTAATAAATGACACGTGCCGCTCGTACTTTTACGGTCGACCTTGCATCCAGCGAAGTCAGCATCAGAGTAACCAATAAGATCAAATGATGTTGACTTGGGATACCATAGGCCTACTGTAACCGTACCCTTAAGGTATCTAAAGATACGCTTAACTGCGGTCATGTGTGATTCCTTAGGATTAGCTTGATATCTAGCACATAGGCAAACACTGAACATGATATCGGGACGACTAGCAGTTAAATAAAGTAAGCTGCCTATCATACCTCGATACTTACGTTGATCAACAGGTTTGCCGCTCTCATCTGGTTCGAGTTTGGTTGAAGTGGCCATTGGCGTGCTGATTGGTTTGATGTTGTCAAGATCGAACTTCTTCAGCATGTCCTTGGTGTACTTTGATTGGCAGATGAAAGTTCCATTAGCCAGTTGTTTTACTTGCAGACCAAGAAAGTAGTTGAGCTCTCCCATCATGCTCATCTCAAATTCCGTCTGCATACACTTGGCAAATTCTTGACAAAGAGTTTCATCAGTAGATCCAAAAATAATATCATCAACATAAATCTGAATTAATAGAATGGTGTCTTTGAAAGATTTGATAAACAGTGTAGTGTCAATTTTCCCTTTAGAAAAACCTTTCTCAAGCAAGAAGCTGCTTAGCCTTTCATACCAAGCTCTGGGGGCTTGTTTAAGGCCATAAAGCGCTTTCTTTAGCTTGAACACGTGGTCGGGAAATTTGTGATTTTCAAAGCCAGGGGGTTGTTTGACATAAACTTCCTCCTTAATAAAGTCATTCAAGAAAGCACTTTTAACATCCATTTGAAATAATTTAAAGTTCTGATGATTGGCAAAAGCACAAAGCATCAGAATGGATTCTAGTCTAGCAACAGGAGCATATGTCTCATCGTAGTCGATACCTTCCTCTTGGTTGTATCCTTGAGCTACTAGACGAGCTTTGTTACGTGTGACTGAACCATCTTCACTTACTTTGTTTCTAAACACCCATTTGGTACCAATTATTGAGTGATTAGCCGGTTTAGGAACTAGTTCCCATACTTGGCTTCTCTCAAATTGGTTGAGTTCGTCTTGCATAGCAGAGATCCAAAATTCATCAGTAAAAGCTTCAGAAATGTTTTTTGTTTTAGGCTCTACTTGTGAAATGAAGGCAGTGCTAGCAACAGAGTCTCTTAATGATGATCTAGTAGTAACTCCACGTGAAACTTCACCTATGACTAAATTTTCTGGATGAGAAGGTTTGAAAGAGAATTTCTTAGGCAAACCCTCCAGAGAATTAGTTTCGGTTGAAGTATTCATTGGAGTAGAAGTTGATGGCTCAATGTCATCATTAAGAGTATTTGCTGTACTGTTGTCTTCATCAAAAGTCACATTTGTTGACTCTTCCACAATAAGTGAGCGTTTATTGAAAACTCTATATCCCTTACTCTTGGCGGCACAACCAAGAAAGATACCATCGTCAGCTTTGGCATCAAATTTGCCTAAGTTGTCTTTGGTGTTAAGGATAAAACATCTGCAGCCAAAAACTCTAAAATAAGAAACATTTGGGGTTCTCCCAAACCAAAGCTCATAGGGTGTTTTCTTCGAAATGGGACGAATAAGCACCCTATTCAAAATGTGGCATGCTGTACTTACAGCCTCTGCCCAAAAATATTTCGGAAGAGAAAATTTATTCAACATGACTCTAGCCATATCGCCAAGAGTCCTATTCTTCCGCTCCACAACACCATTTTGTTGAGGAGTTCTAGGACAAGAAAATTCATGATCAAAACCATTTGCATTACAAAAACTTTCAAAATCTGAATTTACGAATTCGCCTCCATGATCACTTCGGATTCGAGTAATTATGTAGCCTTTTTCGTTTTGAACTTTATTTACAAAAACTTTGAAAACAGAGATAGCGTCGCTCTTATTAGCGAGAAAGAAAACCCAAGTAAATCTCGAAAAATCATCAACAATAACAAAAGCATAAAGTTTGCCACCAAGGCTAACTATTCTACTAGGACCAAATAAATCCATATGAAGTAATTGCAAGGGTCTAGTAGTACTTACAGAGTTGATGGAATGAAATGAGGATTTAGTTGCCTTGTTTAGTTCACATTCGGCACATACCGTGTCCTTTTTGAATGTGATGTCAGGCAATCCTCTCACTAGCTTCTTGGTAGAAAGCCTGGATATAGCATCCATGTTGGCATGACCGAGACGCTGGTGCCAAAGTAGTCGTTCGTCTTTGTGGGCATATAAACATCTACCTGCATGGTTAGTATTTATAGAGAGATAGAAAATATAGATATTGTCCTCTCTTTTCCCTTCAAAAGCAATGTCTCCTGTTGACCTATCATAGATATAGCAACAGTTTTGTCCAAAGTTAATATCATATCCATGATCAGCAAGATGGCTAATGCTGAGCAGGTTATGCTTTAACTCGGTCACTAGGCAGACATCCTTTATAACAGGAGAAGGAGGATGACCAATGATACCGTTACCTATTATGTGCCCTTTGAGGTTGTTACCGAAGGATACGTATCCTTCTCTTTTCATCGATAGTGATGCAAAAAGATTTGTGTCTCCCGTCATATGTCGCGAGCATCCACTATCGAGAATCCACTTACTCTCAGTTGAGGAGGGAAGGTCCACCTACATCAAGAGTAGATGTGACCTTTGGTACCCATTTTCTTGAGGGTCCTGAAAAATTAGTTTTTGGAAACCAAGCATATATTTTCTTGTCTACCAATCTTCTAACTCTACACTGTGGTGAGATGTGTCCATGTATTCCACAGTAAGTACAGATAGCATTTTTATTTATACTGGGAGCATGAGAATGATATCTATAAGCAACAGGATGAGGATGATATGGAGAGTTAGCATGGTAATGATGACTATGCATAGAGTGAGTGGCATGATGATGATGTCTGTGTGGCATAGCATGATGATATTGACTGTGAGGAGTGGCATGCTGAGATTGTCTATATGGCATAGTGTGATGCTGTGGCATGATATGATGATTTTGCTTATGTGGCATAACATGATGATTTTGTCTACGTGGCATGGCATGTTGATGTGGTATGGTATGATGACTTTGTCTATGTGTAGAGTGATATTGGTTGTGTCTTTGTGCAGTATAATGAGTATGAGGAATATTCTTACGTGCACGTGGTTTGTGAAAGTTTGTGTATATAAATGCATGGTTATGTGCTGCATGAGAATGACGTGGTTGACTAGTATGAGTGGTGTTGTGCCCATGTGATTGGGTTTGAGGTTGAACAACCTGTTTACCCAATTTGGTTTCTAATCTTTTAGACATAGCTTGCAGTTCATCAATCTTGATATTTAAGCCATAAATCTTAGTCATGGAAATCTTGTGTCTACTCTTTTCTTCAGCAAGCAACGTGTTGAGAGTAGTGATTTCTTGAGTTTGTTGCTCAATGCGTGCTTCAGCATCATGTAAGCTTAATTTAAGCTTGGATACTTCATCAGTGTCATTTGTGGGTGATGTGTTTCTAACATTATCAAGAAGTAAAGAAATTCTTTGTATCTCATCTTCTAGACTTTTGATTTTGTCCTTGGCATGCTTGTATTTACCGATAACCTTTTTGTGATCATCAAGTAAATCGGTGAAAGCATCGCCAAGTTCATCAAAAGAGAAGTCATCTAAAGTTTCGTTTGATACCTTGGTGGAATTTGCCATGAGGCACACATTTGCTTTGTCTTGAGGAGAGTTCTTTTCTTCCTCGGAGTCACTTGCTTCGCTTTCATGCCAAATACTTGTGTTGGCATACCTTTTTGATGAGTTCTTCTTGTAGGGCTTTTCATACCGGTTGCTTTTCTTTAAGAGCGGACAGTCTCTTCTGACGTGTCCAGTCTTTTTGCAACCATAGCAGGTTGGCTCTTCTTCATCGTCTTCTTGTGGTTCCTTCTTTCTTTGATTGAAGCGAAGGAATTTCTTGAAGTTACGTACCATGAGAGCTTGGTCTTCATCATCTGAGATATCGTCTTCAGTCTCATCGTGATCAACCTTTCGTCGATGAACTTTGAGTGCGATCTCCCTGGTCTTCGGAGCAGGCTCTTCGAAGTCCTTGAGGTCAAGCTCGTGAGTCATGAGCTTGCCCATCAAAGTCTCCATAGACATACTTGTGAGATCATTTCCTTCTATGATGGCTGTCACCTTAGGGTTCCAAATCTTTGGTAGCCCTCTGAGTAGCTTGCGGATCTTCTCATGGTTTGAGTACTGCTTACCAAGCGAGGATAACGGGTTGATGATGTCGAGGAATCTTGTAAACATTTGAGTGATCGTCTCATTTGGCTTCATCTTGAAGGCTTCGTACTCTTGAGTGAGACGGCTTATCTTTGATTCCTTGACTTGAGTGGTTCCTTCATGCGTCACTTCCAGAAGTCTCCATACTTCATGAGCAGTGGTGCATGTAGAGACCCTGTTAAACTCGTTCCTGTCTATAGCACAGAATAAAGCATTAATAGCCCTAGCATCTAGACTTGCCTGTTTCTTCTCCTCGACAGAATATTTGTCGTGTGGTTTCTCAGTGAGGTCACCATCGACAACTATTCTGGCGGGCTTTTTGTAACCGTCAGTTACGACAGTCCACAGGTCAAAGTCTAGAGACTTCAGATAAAAACTCATCCTTGTTTTCCAATATGTGTAGTTAGTCCCATCAAATAGGGGAGGCCTATGAGTGGACTGACCTTCACCATGATTGGAGATCAAGGATTGTGTGGTTGCCATGGATCAGCTCTTAGGATGTTAGTCCTTATAAAGAGAACAGAGCTCTGATACCAGTTGAAGAACAGTTTGGCAACTCTAGAGGGGGGGTGAATAGAGTATATATATATATAATGACCAATTAAAAAATTACTCTTTCACGAACAATGAATAATCAGAGTAAAATGCGGAATGTAAATGAAAGACAAGAGAGCATACGCAAACACAGCAATTTTAACCTGGTTTCCCTCGTGGAGGACTAGTCCAGGCCTGAGAACTCTAGCTCTGGATTAAATCCACTATTTGTGAAATAGTAGCTTACAACCCGTGCCTTTACTTCAGAAGAGCACGTCAACTTCTTACAGAGAATCGCAGTGGCGATTGCTTGGAATTGTCCAAGCGATTTCTTCACTCTTGCACAAGAATCCTAACTGAGAGATGCTGAGCACTCGAGACTTAGGAGGCTTGTGGCTAGTAGATGGGAAGGGTATGGCTTATAGAGCTTGTAGGAGAGAAGAGAAGAGAAGATTGAGTGATTCAAAATGAGAGAATTCATGCCCTATTTATACTGATTTTTGAGGCAGAATTCGGCCAGAATTCGGGTAGGAGAATTCAAAAATTTGGCCGTTGGACAGCTAGCAACCAGCTAACCCTAAAATTAGGGTTCCTGATTTCTAGGGGACAGAGTTCGGCCCGAACTCTGTGTGGAGGCAGAGTTCGGCCCGAACTCTGTCTCCAGAGCACAGAGTAATTCTAAGTGGGACTTGTGGGCAATTTTGTTTTGGTGGAGCTTGGGATTTTGGGTAGGCTTGTAGACCAAGTTCCAAGAGCTCAGCATAACTCAGAGTACATACTTCTAGACTCAATGAAATATAAAAGTACAGACTCGAAAATATACTGAGAGTCGGAAACTGAGCTGTCGTTTGTCCTGAACTGAAAGCAGACGTCGTGTGTCGTATTGAATTTATACAGATATTATTTAGTCAATGTAGTCAATATTTGGTTGACTGTGACTTTGTGTCAACACATGTGTGTGTTTAAACATGTCGTGTGTGTGTAGATAGGTAAGGGTAATGTGTGTCTGTGATAGGAAAAGTAGAGGGTGTTGTGTTCTCAGGATTTAGGCAAGGTAGATAGGTTAGTGAAAACTGAATCAATGCACTTGTCTCAATGCCAAATAGGTTCTCTGTTTTCCAGTAGATAGAAAAATAGTGTGTTAAATAGGATGTGTGTGTGTGTAACCTGAAAACTCACATGTGTGTGTATAAAACTAACATATATGTTCACAGTGACAGTAAATCAAATATAAGATGTGTCAAACTCAGAAAATGGGTTGTTCCCAGGAAGATGACAGTTAATGTTGATCAGTATAATAGAAACAGTTGAGTGCACATATGTACAGTAAAGGGAAACACTGTAATGTGTGTGGGTATAGTATATATTCTCAGGTTTGCATTTCATTCACAGGGTTTCTCAGATTTCAGGTTGAATGGCATGGGGGTTCATACATGTAGCAGTCATGTGAAGGGGTTCCATTTCAGTTATCTACATAAACTCAGTTGTAACCATGCATGATCTCAGTTTTAAATGTGAAACATGTAATGGTAACCAAACTAATATATAATTTAACCCAAAAGTAAATTTCAGTTTTAAAACATATGTAAATCTCTGTTAACCTCGACAGTTCAGTGAACTGTCTCGAAACCAAATTCGAGACCAATTCACCAACCCAATATAATACAATACTTAGTTTTAAACCCCATAAAAATCCCAGATTTGAAAATCCTGAACCCATCTCAGGTTCTCAGGAACCTGAGAACAATGACCATTCATATTTATCAGTTTACAAATCAGTCCAAACCCTATTTCGAACATCCAATCCTTGTTATCCTCAACCAAATCCTGTAACCAACATTAACAAAAAACTATTACATATGTAAATGAATTAATATGGCAATTTAATCAGGAAAAAATGGTTTTGAAAATACATTAAACTCGAAAATTGAAAACATGAAATCTGTGTATCAGAGAATGTAGGAAGCCAAAATTAGGATTCAAATCTACATGAAAACCTCAAATTAAAGGCCAACATAGTGTCGTGTATATAACGTGGTATCACACAACGTATCTCATGTCCAAAAAAGTGGACACGACGTGTCCAACCGTGAAAATACACATACAGCAGGAAGGACACACTGACAGCCTCGTGCAGAGGTGCAGCGTGACCTAGGACACGACGCATGACACCAGAGGGCTTGTGCTCGTGTCCTAGGGTACGCCAAGGATAGGGGTACGTGTCAAACAGCCTGTACCGTGTCAGTGTGTCCCCGTGTCGTGTCAAAACATGCATATTAGAACGCAAAAGCAGTCTGAAGCGGTACAGTGCAAAGACAGTACGAGTCAATTTTCTTCGTGCACACTAAACGAGAACCCATAAAACTTTATGGGTGTCATGTCAGTCATTTGGACAACGTGTCCACCAAATTTCGTGACCTGAGTCGCCATGTCGTATCCCACAGCAAGCCCGAGAAGCAGGGCATGTGTGTGGCTGTTCGTACAGCGAGTTCGTGTCCGTTTTGGACACAGACACGACTCGAATGTCGACTCAGTCCACACAAAATCCAAAGAACATGCATAGGGCTACAACTATGTTTAATTAGTTTTCAAAATTAACAATATTTATTCCATTCAAGCATTTTATCAAACACCCATTTAAATACACCGATACGAGTCCGATACAGACACAAAATGGACACGAATTCCTACCAAACTTGGGCTACACCTAGGGGGACCCTAAATGAATGCATCTATGGGAAGAAATCGGGAATTTAATACGGTTTGTAGGGTTTTACCTATTGAGTGTTCAAATTCAATGTAAAGAGCCTCGTCTTGACGTCTTTCTCGATTTGCTATGGTTCAAACGTCCTCCAACCTCGCTAACAAGCACCCACAAGTCTCCTCTAATGTTGGGGATGATGATGCAATTGATTTGACTCAATATGGGCTCAATTTGGATTAATTGGGAGGAGTTTAGGGAAGAACAAAGTAGGGCTTTTCTAGGGTTTGTAAAAAGAGGCAAAGGCACTTAACACTACCAAAATTTATCGTTTTAGCGACGGCCCCATCCGTCGCTAAATCGACGGTAATTACGAATAGCGATCGATGACCGACGGATTTTGGCCAAAAACATACGTCGGCAATCAGCTCATCGCTAATAACGGTCCGTCGCTAAGTTGTCGTCAAACGACGGAATAGCGACGGATTGTCGACGTCACAATATGAAGCTTTAGCGACGCATTTTCGACGGACTTTCGTCCATTTCAACTATTAAGTACTGAACTGTGCAGACAATAGCGACGTAAAATTCTGTCGGTAACCCGTCGTAACAGCGTATCAGAGCGTATCGTTCTGTCGCTCATCCGTCGGTATTCGTCGATAACGAACGACGGATTAGCGACGGCGTGCTGACGGACTATCCGTCGATCAGGTTCTGGAAATGCTTGGCATTTCCAGTACCATGGCGACGGAATAGTAGTCGCTAATCCGTCGCTACGACGTCGCCAAAGCGACGGATTACTGACTGATTGTCCGTCGCCATGGTTCTGGAAATGTCAAGCATTTCCAGAACCATGTCGACGGATAGTCCGTCGTAAAGCAGTCGCTAGAGAGAGCAACTATTTGGCGGCTGATTATCAGTCGCCCTGGCGACGGACAGGCCGTCGCTATTCCGTCGAAGTTTATACCACCAGAACCTTGCCGACGGATAATCCGTCGAGCATCCGTCGCTACCTGGAAACACTTTAAATACTACAGATAGCGACGGCTAATCCTTCGACGAACCGTCGACAACTGGGATTATTCGTCGCTAAACGATCACTAGTCCGTCGCTAACTGAGTTTTTTGGGAAAAAAATTGCAGCACTTTTCCTGTTCACAAATATATGCATAAACCAAACCAATATATAATGCACACCAATTATCCAACAATCACACAGACCCAATATATAATGCACACCAATTATCCAAAAATTACATAGACCAAATATGCACATACGAATTTAATGCACACCAATTATCCAAGAATCACAGACCAAACCAAATTAATAGAAAATAAATATCAATTATCCTAAAGAGTAACATAATATCCGGTGCTATAAGCCGATTGTAGCACAATCAATCCAAAGCTCTCACAAATAATCCAAATTTTCTTAATACAACATTTTAAGAAGGAGGAGGTCGATTGTCCGGTGGTGGTATCATGCGACCGACGAATATAATCCTCCACAAGGTACGGAGGCAAGCCGTCGTAGACACTGCTCGGAAGTCGGCGTAGCTGCTCTGCGAACATGAGATCCAGGAGTGACGTCACAGTCGTTGTAAGTCCCTTGACTCGAAATTCCCCAATTCTTTTTTAATATTGATAAATTTATTAATCAATGCTTAGAGTTATTTTGGTAACTAATGTGTATATTTGTGATAGGCTTATTAATCAACATAGATAGGTAGTATATATATAGTATTGCTTTTCATTTACTAAATAGAAGAGGGTGAGGTCTTTCAAATTCCAGTTTATATAGGATTATTTTGCAACTAATACATTCTAACCATTAACTAGAAACCATAGTAAACTGAACCAATGTAAATCCCAAATCACCAGGGGCCTCAGTGCAAATAGGTTAGTTCAAATCCTAAATTACTAGCGGACCGTTTAAATTCAAACTCCGTGGACAGATGAAATCAAATCCAACTCTCGATAGGAGTTGGAGATTCAATCTCATCTCCTCGAACCCCCACAAATCATAGTATAAAAACAGAGGATAACCATGGCACTGGTTTTTCCCAAAAACCCTAGCTCTTCCCTGCCGACGAGTTCACTGCTTGGCAATCGAAGGACTTTTAGAAGTTTTGGAGCCACCAGCCTTCGACAGGTAATGTCCTGACTACCATAACTTCGATTCATTGAATTAATCCATCTTTAGGCTTACAACTGCTGTTATCAATCCACATTAAAGTGAGAGGGTAGGTGTTCGATCATATGCTCAACCAGGGACCCGTGAGAGTACCTGTGAATCGAGCATGAGTTGATTATGCCCTTGGCGCCCTGTACTCTAAAGTTTAATTATAAACATGAAGGGGTCCTCGTTGTTCAGATCCTTGAGGTTAATACCATGGTGCCTATAACCAATTAGGAGTTGACACTTAGCGTTTAATCCAAACAAACATCACCTTAGACCAATAATACCCTGTTTTGAGTTAACAAATGCTGCGTACCATCAGAACAGTGCCTGCAAGTTAAGTCCAGGGTTCGTTCTTGGTTACACTTTTCAGTTAGATTGCACAAAACGGCATTGTTCAGTAGCCTTGATTGTTAGCCATATGGATGTTGCTATTTAAGCTTGGATGTGCACCATAAAGTATCAGACAGGTTACTCCCTGTTTAGTAAAGCTTAGAAGTTGCCTTAGTGTCGACACAGATGGAGAAGGAAAAAAGTTTTGGGACTCATCTCATTGGTTCAACCTTGTAAATGTCAGTCCATCACCTCTTATTCTCAGGAACACCCCAAAACCCCAGGCTCAAATCCGTGTTAGATAGGCTCAAGAACTAGGAAATCATGCCTCTATGGAAGACTAGCCTGTGAACAGTTGGAGACTAGATGTCATGCCTCCATAATGTTAGGCAATTCCTTATTCCACATGTATCAGATGGAGTATTCCCTGTAACGTGTTAAGATCAACTATTGGACTGAAAGCTCATCCACAAGTCGACTTTATACTGTCCTATATACTTATATTTAGGCTCTAAGTGTCCATATCACCTAATATATATCAGCCATTAATGTGTCAAATTCATTAGCATCAAGGACATCCATTTGTACTAATTCCCAGCCCTACTAAACTTCCTGGACCCTTGATGTCAGTCCCAAAAGTATAGGTGTGTGTCTTGTTTCAGTCATGCACCATGAATTTATTTGTGACACCTTAACACAAATCCTATCCACAATTCCTTAGTACATGCTGGACACAGTTCAATTTCATATTCTTTTACTGCAGTCACATTGCATCACGAGTAGTTAAAGCCTATGGCAAGGCCATAGATTGCAGAACAGTAGGTAACAGGATAGACTAGCCATCCTGACTATGAGTTTGGGGTATCAGACCATTAGGTGAGTTACAGGGTAACCAAGTACCTGGTGGTTCAATTGTGGATTGGTGTGGGTGAAGCACAAACCAACCTGTGCATTGATTGGTCTAATATTCACATGATTACCATATTAAGGATTTAAGGAAAAAGGATACAGGATATTAGAGTATCAGACCATGGACCAACCAGGGGATGGAAAGATATAGGCTTCACATGTTGGCCTATAGGGAAACAGTTAGTAGTTGGTGAGTCAGTCTTCACCAATCAAAAATAGGTCATCCCAAATGCCATACCTGGTTCACTTTTCCTTCGTGCCCAAGTTGCTCTATAAGTGAATTATATGGGAGAACTGTGGAAATGGGAAATACTGCTGAAGGGCTGGACTCGACGGGAGTGTTACAGTATCATATGGTTTACATATGTATATATTTGTCCAGAACTGGAAGTGCAGTGCTTGCAGTAGCAGTTCATTATTTGATCTAGTTCATGGCCCAGAATTCACCTGGTTTGATTATCTTGGTTCTTGGAGATGGTTGCTTGTTGGAGTTAGAAATGAATGGATGATTCAAGTGGTTCAAGGACTCCACAGGGTTGGAGCTTAATTGATTGAGATCAGCATTCTTTCTCCCAACCTCTCTATATCAATCTTCAGTGTTGCTTGTTGCTCCAATTCCCGGAGGAAGAACTCTAATTTCAGGAAGTAAAACCTTAGGATTCGTTTACTATAATCTTTAGATATGAACTTGTATTCAGGACAAGGTAAGTCCATTCTGAACTTGAGTGAACTTTCATCCTAACTGCAAATTATGGAATTATTTGCTTGCATTTATCTACTACCTCCCTTGTTCTCTAACTCTAGTAGAAGCTTCTATGTGTCTTATCCAATAGTAGTTTACTAGAAATTTCAGTGGTATCTATATGAATGCTCGTGTGGTTGTCATTGTTGTGTTACCAGCTTTCACCCGCTTTTGCGTGTATTCCTATCAGTTTAGGGCCAATGGCAGGTAGCATATATATATATATGTCCAGAGAAGGAAAGATATACCTGGGGAACTGCCTTGTACATAAGACTGTGGGCATATCAGATATTGGTATAGGTGAGGAGGATGTGATACAGGAACTGAATTAAGAAGTTTGCATCTGTGTGCACATACCCCACCAGGCTTGTGACCTTACACCCAGCTCTAGACACTAGCAACAACATCTAAGCCCTGTGTGTAGGCAGGAAACACCATGTTTCACATTGATGTTGTAAATATGGGAAGGACATGGGTCCCAGTAGTAATTGTTAACAGAGCTTTTGGGACCCCATTGTTTCATAGGAAGAATACATATATGGGTATATTGTATATAAAAGGAATGATCCTTGGCTTAGACAGTTATAGGCATACCCATAGGTTATAAGGTCACCAGGAGTAGTAACCACCCAAGTCATTTAAGGGCTAATTAGAATTGTAAGGGGTAATTAGCAATAATTGCCAATATAGCTGTACTTTATAAATTCATATGTTGATTAGATTTAATACATAACAGGTTACTTGGATTCCAACTCTTTACTTGACCATCACTCGCAGGTCGGGACGACAGACAAGTGCATGTATCGATTATTACCGTTTCTGATAGTTTCCTCTACTTGTTATTCATATGTCTTGCTGTTTGGTGACACGATCATCACACGAGGATTAGTACCATGGATTTTACTCTACATTTTGATTATCTCCTACGTCACCCATATATGATTGATTCCATGAGTACTAGCTGGGCGGGGGAATATCTTAGTAGGCGTGTGAACAACCCATTCTATCCCATGAGTCTATTCTTGAACGATAGCAGCTGCACACGACACGTGCAGTGAGTCGTATTTACCCCTTAGCCGTTCACACACCGAAACTGATATTTCAATACACGTAGACTAGTTGATATTCTTATTACTCTACCATGTTCATCACCAATTGCCATGCTACTATGATTTTTACATGTTGCCTTTAGTAGCTATATTTCCATTGATAGAGTCTCATGTCTTTCTTTTTATACTATGATGCTAGTTACCTTCTAGTTTCATTCTCATATGCTATTTACATGTTTATGATTCTATTGAGACTTAGCTAGTGGTCATATGTGTACTTGTTCCAATCCTGACTGGATAACCAATATTTTAGGTGATGAGTTAGAGGAGTTCTGTACTACTTTTTATGAGCAGACGGAAGATCCTGATTTGAGCTTGCAGGAGGACTTAGATGCGGGGCTACCCTCTGCAGGAGATTATTAGCTAGACAGCATTTATAGAGCATGTGTTGCTCACAGAACCTCTTGATTATATTTCATTTTTATTATGGACTATGAGAGTTGAGTAGTGGATTCTCTTTTATACATTTTTATTACATTGAGATCATTTCCTTTATCATATTTGGTCTCTATACTTGGTGACCTTATTCAGTTATCAGTTGGTTCCTGTCACCATAGTTATTGTGTTTACAATTTCCTGTTGAGATTGATATGCAAACTTGATCTTTTGTGGAAATCTATAAACTGCGTGGTTGTATTTGATAAATTGTGGAGATGACTAGACAGCGCTCTACCACTGACACTGCGGCGTAGGGTGGACGTACCCACGACTCATGCCCGAATACTGGGTGCGGGTCGTGACACATTTTATGGTGGCCCATGCTGGTCCGATTTCGCAAAAACAGCAAAACTTGTGGTAGTACTCAATTTAGATGTACTACTACAGGCTTGCGAGTAGGAGTAAACTTTAAGGACCATCTCCACATGTTTAAACATCGTTATTGAATTCTACATTGATCTCAATTATTCCTTTGATCTGCATCCTGTTTGAATCTTCATACCAACTAACGATTTTACTTTGTGGCAGTTAGATGGATCAAGGCAGGAACCCCGCTCACCTGAACACCCCAGCCAACGTTGGTGGGTCCTCCACGAATGGAACCCCCCCGACTCACGGAGGTCACTTCACCTACTTAGGCGAGACTCCCCAGCCGCAGGCTATAAGATTTCGCCGTGATGACATTCTGCCACCTCCTCAGTTCACTTCGCCGGTTCCACTACCAGCACCCTTCCACCAGCCTGTACCCTTCCACCAGCCAACACCCCTTCAGCATCCAGCACCAGTCCTCCCTCCACCACCTGCGCTGGACAACGCCACGCTTCTTGGGGTCATCCAGCAGCTCATGACTTCCCAGACGCGGCAAGCTGACATTTTTCGTGATACACTGAGGGAGGCTCTTCAGGCTAGGGAGGCTCCCCCGCAGTGTCCTGGCACCTCCAAAAGTTTTACAAACCTCAGGCCCTGGGAATTCAAGGGTACGGAGGGAATTCTCTACGCCGACGACTGGTTGGAGAATGTGGACCGCAATCTCCGGAGGGCCCGAATCCCCGAAGACCAGAAGGTTGATAATGCGAGCATGCAGCTCTATGACATCGTCTGTACGTGGTACAGGAATGAGCCCCGATTCACTGAGCCCAGACGTGACTTGGGAGGAATTCAAAGAGCTATTCAAGGCGAAGTTTTACCCTGAAGCAGCTCGCGAAGAATTGGAGAACGAGTTCGAGAGCCTCAAACAAGGCAACCTATCCATCGACGAGTACTCTGCCGAGTTCTCCCGACTCATTCGATTTGCAGATGCCTTGACTCCTGCAACCAAGGCCAAGAAGCTCAGGAAGGGGCTGTCACATGAGATTCGCATAGCCGTAGCCACCAGCCAAGCCACCACATATGAGAGGATCTTGAAAGTTGTGTAAGACATAGAGAAGGAGCTGAAGTGCAAGCAGAAGAGGGACCGAGACGCCTATGGAGGAGGCAGTAGCCAGTCTGGATTGGCAAAACGGTCCAGTGCTCCGGGGAAGACCTCAACGCAGCAGCATCAGCCAGAACCCCGTTACCAACAGCAGCAGAACCAGCCTCCAGCTAGAGGCACCACCATCCAGCAAAACCAGTAGAGCAAGCCTAGACAGACGACTCCCATCTGCGCCTACTACAAAAAGCCGGGACATTCATGGGAGGTATGCCGGAGACGACTTGGAGCATGCTTATTCTACGGATCTAGCGAGCATCAGATGAGAGAATGTCCATCGGCGCGTATTCATGCAGCACAGAAAGCAGCTCCTGCCCAAGGAGCATCGACGAGACCCACGATACCCCAGCAGCAGAGGGGACCCCTGCCTACACAGCAGCAGCATTTCGGCCAGCACCAGCAGCAGGACAGAGCTTATGCCACGGCAGTCGATGAGACCCTAGTATCTCCTAACGTGATAGCAGGTTCTGTTCTCTTTGAGTCTTTTCAGCCATTTTGAGTCACAGCTTCATATCTGCAACTTTTACTTTTAGACATAGCATTGTATCTAAGCCCTTAGATAACACCTATAAAGTCTCGACTGGTGGAGGCACCATTCTCTGAGCGAATCCACTTGGGGGAGGGAAGACGAGATGCGAGAGCGCTATCCTTATCTTTTTGAGACTTGGGGTACAAATTTTTACCCTTGTATCTACTTAATTTTGAGGACGAAATTATTTTAAGGTGGGTAGGTTTGTAAGTCCCTTGACCCGAAATTCCCCAATTCTTTTTTAAAATTGATAAATTTATTAATCAATGCTTAGAGTTATTTTGGTAACTAATGTGTATATTTGTGATAGGCTTATTAATCAACATAGATAGGTAGTATATATATAGTATTGCTTTTCATTTACTAAATAGAAGAGGGTGAGGTCTTTCAAATTCCAGTTTATATAGGATTATTTTGCAACTAATACATTCTAACCATTAACTGGAAACCATGGTAAACTAAACCAATGTAAATCCCAAATCACCAGGGGCCTCAGTGCAAATAGGTTAGTTCAAATCCTAAATTACTAGCGGACCGTTTAAATTCAAACTCCGTGGACAGATGAAATCAAATCCAACTCTCAATAGGAGTTGGAGATTCAATCTCATCTCCTCGAACCCCCACAAATCTTAGTATAAAAACAGAGGATTACCATGGCCCTGGTTTTTCCCAAAAACCCTAGCTTTTCCCTGTCGACGAGTTCACTGCTTGGCAATCGAAGGACTTTTAGAAGTTTTGGAGCCACCAGCCTTCGACAGGTAATGTCCTGACTACCATAACTTCGATTCATTGAATTAATCCATCTTTAGGCTTACAACTGCTGTTATCAATCCACATTAAAGTGAGAGGGTAGGTGTTCGATCATATGCTCAACCAGGGACCCGTGAGAGTACCTGTGAATCGAGCATGAGTTGATTATGCCCTTGGCGCCCTGTACTCTAAAGTTTAATTATAAACATGAAGGGGTCCTCGTTGTTCAGATCCTTGAGGTTAATACCATGGTGCCTATAACCAATTAGGAGTTGACACTTAGCGTTTAATCCAAACAAACATCACCTTAGACCAATAATACCCTGTTTTGAGTTAACAAATGCTGCGTACCATCAGAACAGTGCCTGCAAGTTAAGTCCAGGGTTCGTTCTTGGTTACACTTTTCAGTTAGATTGCACAAAACGGCATTGTTCAGTAGCCTTGATTGTTAGCCATATGGATGTTGCTATTTAAGCTTGGATGTGCACCATACAGTATCAGACAGGTTACTCCCTGTTTAGTAAAGCTTAGAAGTTGCCTTAGTGTCGGTACAGATGGAGAAGGGAAACAGTTTTGGGACCCATCTCACGGGTTCAACCTTGTAAATGTCAGTCCATCACCTCTTATTCTCAGGAACACCCCAAAACCCCAGGCTCAAATCCGTGTTAGATAGGCTCAAGAACTAGGACATCATGCCTTCATGGAACAGTTGGAGACTAGATGTCATGCTTCCATAATGTTAGGCAATTCCTTATTCCACATGTATCAGATGGAGTATTCCCTGTAACGTGTTAAGATCAACTATTGGACTGAAAGCTCATCCACAAGTCGACTTTATACTGTCCTATATACTTATATTTAGGCTATAGGTGTCCATATCACCTAATATATATCAGCCATTAATGTGTCAAATTCATTAGCATCAAGGACAGCCATTTGTACTAAGTCCCAGCCCTACTAAACTTCCTGGACCCTTGATGTCAGTCCCAAAAGTACAGGTGTGTGTCTTGTTTCAGTCATGCACCATGAATTTATTTGTGACACCTTAACACAAATCCTATCCACAATTCCTTAGTACACGCTGGACACAGTTCAATTTCATATTCTTTTACTGCAGTCACATTGCATCACGAGTTGTTAAAGCCTATGGCAAGGCCATAGATTGCAGAACAGTAGGTAACAGGATAGACTAGCCATCCTGACCATGAGTTTGGGGTATCAGACTATTAGGTGAGTTACAGGGTAACCAAGTACCTGGTGGTTCAATTGTGGATTGGTGTGGGTGAAGCACAAACCAACCTGTGCATTGATTGGTCTAATATTCACATGATTACCATATTAAGGATTTAAGGAAAAAGGATACAGGATATTAGAGTATCAAACCATGGACCAACCAGGGGATAGGAAGATATAGGCTTCACATGTTTGCCTATAGGGAAACAGTTAGTAGTTGGTGAGTCAGTCATCACCAATCGAAAATAGGTCATCCCAAATGCCATACCTGGTTCACTTTTCCTTCGTGCCCAAGTTGCTCTATAAGTGAATTATATGGGAGAACTGTGGACATGGGAAATACTGCTGAAGGGCTGGACTCGACGGGAGTGTTGTAGTATCATATGGTTTACATATGTATATATTTGTCCAGAACTGGAACTGCAGTGCTTGCAGTAGCTGTTTATTATTTGATCTAGTTCATGGCCAAGAATTCACCTGGTTTGATTATCTTGGTTCTTGGAGATGGTTGCTTGTTGGAGTTAGAAATGAATGGATGATTCAAGTGGTTCAAGGACTCCACAGGGTTGGAGCTTAATTGATTGAGATCAATCTTCAGTGTTGCTTGTTGCTCCAATTCCCGGAGGAAGAACTCTAATTTCAGGAAGTAATACCTTAGGATTCGTTTACTATAATCTTTAGATATGAACTTGTATTCAGGACAAGGTAAGTCCATTCTGAACTTGAGTGAACTTTCATCCTAACTGCAAATTATGGAATTATTTGCTTGCCTTTATCTACTACCTCCCTTGTTCTCTAACTCTAGTAGAAGCTTCTATGTGTCTTATATAATAGTAGTTTACTGGAAATTTCAGTGGTATCTATATGAATGCTCGTGTGGTTGTCATTGTTGTGTTACCAGCTTTCGCCCTCTTTTGCGTATATTCCTATCAGTTTAGGGTCAATGGCAGGTAGCAGATATATATATATATATATATATATATATGTCCAGAGAAGGGAAGATATACCTGGGGAACTGCCTTGTACATAAGACTGTGGGCATATCAGATATTGGTATAGGTGAGGAGGATGTGATACAGGAACTGAATTAAGAAGTTTGCATCTGTGTGCACATACCCCACCAGGCTTGTGACCTTACACCCGGCTCTAGACACTAGCAACAGCATCTAAGCCCTGTGTGTAGGCAGGAAACACCATGTTTCACATTGATGTTGTAAATATGGGAAGGACATGGGTCCCAGTAGTAATTGTTAACAGAGCTTTTGGGACCCCATTATTTCATAGGAAGAATACATATATGGGTATATTGTATATAAAAGGAATGATCCTTGGCTTAGACAGTTATAGGCATACCCATAGGTTATAAGGTCACCAGGAGTAGTAACCACCCAAGTCATTTAAGGGCTAATTAGAATTGTAAGGGGTAATTAGCAATAATTGCTAATATAGCTGTACTTTGTAAATTCATATGTTGATTAGATTTAATACATAACAGGTTACTTGGATTCCAACTCTTCACTTGACCATTACTCGTAGCTCGGGACGACAGGCAAGTGCATGTATCGATTATTATCGTTTCTGATAGTTTCCTCTACTTGTTATTCATATGTCTTGCTGTTTGGTGACACGATCATCACACGAGGATTAGTACCATGGATTTTACTCTACATTTTGATTATCTCCTACGTCACCCATATATGATTGATTCCATGAGTACTAGCTGGGCGGGGGAATATCTTAGTAGGTGTGTGAACAACCCATTCTATCCCATGAGTCTATTCTTGAACGATAGCAGCTGCACACGACACGTGCAGTGAGCCGTATTTACCCCTTAGCCGTTCACACACCGAAACTGATATTTCAATACACGTAGACTAGTTGATATTCTTATTACTCTACCATGTTCATCACCAATTGCTATGCTACTATGATTTTTACATGTTGCCTTTAGTAGCTATATTTCTATTGATAGAGTATCATGTCTTTATTTTTATACTATTATGCTAGTTACCTTCTAGTTTCATTCTCATGTGCTATTTACATGTTTATGATTCTGTTGAGACTCGACTAGTGGTCATATGTGTACTTGTTCCAATCCTGACTGGATAACCAATATTTTAGGTGATGAGTTAGAGGAGTTCTGTACTACTTTTTATGAGCAGACGGAAGATCCTGATTTGAGCTTGCAGGAGGACTTGGATGCGGGGCTACCCTCCGCAGGAGATTATTAGCTAGACAGCATTTATAGAGCATGTGTTGCTCACAGAACCTCTTGATTGTATTTTATTTTTATTATGGATTATGAGAGTTGAGTAGTGGATTCTCTTTTATACATTTTTATTACATTGAGATCATTTCTTTTATCATTTTTGGTCTCTATACTTGGTGACCTTATTCAGTTATCAGTTGGTTCCTGTCACCATAGTTATTGTGTTTACAATTTCCTGTTGAGATTGATATGCAAACTTGATCTTTTGTGGAAATCTATAAACTGCGTGGTTGTATTTGATAAATTGTGGAGATGACTAGACAGCGCTCTACCGCCGACACTGCGGCGTAGGCTGGACGTACCCACGACTCATGTCCGAATACTGGGTGCGGGTCGTGACAGTCGTAGACGGTACCACAGGGGCATTAGGGTTGAAAGAAAGATGGCCCACGGAAGATGGACTGACACCTGCAGTCGACGGACCAGTAGAAGACGGACGAGCACCATCAGCAGACGTACCGGCAGCAGCAGACGGACCGGCAGCAGCAGACGCAGACGGAAAGTACATGGCAAATTGCTCCCGCAAGGACGACACCGCCTCGTGTAGCTGCGTAAGCTGCGACCTAACATCATCGTCTGCCCGGGCCACGGGAGGAGGCGATGTCGGTGGAAATCTCTACATCGCCATATGCAATGGCCCTAGGGAGCCGACTCCGTACAGGAACCCTTTCTTAAAGCCGTCGACGGTATCTACGAACAAGTCGTTCCGAGCAGCCAAAGAAGAGGGCGTCCGGAAGGGCGTCGTTTCACCGACATCCTCGGTGTCGGTTAACTGAACCCGACTAAGGGCCTCACGATATGCAGCCTATCAAATGAATGTGTTTATATTATAAGATTTACCTAAGTTGTAATCTAAATCCTATGTTTTACTAAGTTAAGTGTGAATCCTAAGTTTACCTAAGTTATAGTCCGAATACTTTTAATTCTAACGTTAATCTCATAAACATAAGTACTTACATCAGTCTCCTTGGCCCTCTCGTCGACGAAGCTCTCGTCCTTCCGTCTTTTGTGCGTATGCTGGAACATGTCGTGCATGGTGACCGATTCTGGCACCCTTCCCTCCTTCACCGCCCGTTGGGCCTGCATACGAAATTTCCGTAGAAACTAATTAACTTCTTTAATTAATAATACCTAATTCGATAGTGAAATAAATTTACGGTTGCTCACCAGATCTGCAAGTGTCGCTGCGTGGGACCTTGATCCCCCCGTATGAAGGCCCGCGGCAGATCGGTTCACCTTCGCCTACTCCGATTTCTCCTTGTACTGAGGGGTATCCATCATGCCTAAGAGGTCCTCATAATACTCCTGCCGGATCCAATTCGGCCTCGTATGCCCCATTTTTAGGTCATAGATCATATCCCGTATCTTCTTCGAGCAAGCGCTTCTGTAGGTCCTGTGGATCCCCTCCTCGCGATGGGGGGCCACCAGTACGTTGTCTAACACAGAAAATCAATTATCACGTAATTTAAAAAAATGGTTGATTAAAGAATCACATAGACATAACCAAAAGATATAGATATATACCATCAACTCGTCGAGCCAGACGTACAGCACGTTTGGGGGCACCGACAAAAAGTTGAGGTAGGGACCGTGCAAGTTAGCCCTGATAATTTCTCCAAGGGCCCTGCCAACATTAAACGGAAAAAACCTAAAAAGAAGAAACGACTGGATTATTAAATTGAATAAATGAAAGAAATTTAATAAATTAACTTAAATTTACTTACGAGGTCCCCGCGGGCCATAGCTCTCGTCGGAACTCGCCTCTCGGCCTCTCTGGTGCCGTCGGAGGATCCCTGGGTCCGCGTATGTACTCCCCAATAACCGGATGGAACCGAGTATGGGGGTACTCCGGGGCCCACTGTGCAGTAACTAGGGCATCCCCTGGTGGATCCGCTGCTGGTGGTTTCGATAGCGAAACGGATCCGCTAGCAGATCCGGAATCATGCCTCGATGAAGTGGTCGATCGAGGACGGGATACGTCTGTGCCCGGGGTACTCTCCGGGTCGGGCTTGCTCGATGGGGTCACATCCCGGGAACTTTGAATGCGACCACGACCACCAGCACCAGTACGACCACGACCACGACCCGCACCACCACCACCACCACCACCACCACGACCACGGCCAGCCATCATGACCTGTAAATAGAACACATAAACATAATTAACAATATAAAAGTGTAAATGGATATAAAAAACTAAACTAAAATATACATACCACCAGTAGGGAGACGAGTGCCGCCGCGACGAAAAAGACTAGGAGTGCCATCTGCAATAAGTAAATAATCGAATGAAAAAAACATGAATTCACGTAATTGCTTTTATGAGGTCAAACTTAATTCATGTAATTGGAAGTATTTTTAATATTCAACAATATTTAACCCAATCATCGTCTTCGTTCTCATCCTCGGCCTCGTCTTCATCATCATCCTCCTCATCCTCATCCTCATCCTTATCTTCATCGTCGATTTCATCTGTATCCTCATCCCCATCAAATTCTTCTTTTTTTTCTTCTTCTTCTTCTTCTTCTTCTTCTGCCTCAAAATTTGGGACAAGACGCCTCTTTCTCCCCTGGTTGACAGCTAAGTCTTGTGTTTCATCCTCTTCTTTCCCTCTATTTTCCTCAACAATATCTTCAACATCCATTGTATCTGAGTGTTGTCCCAAGTATTGGGACTTTTCGATCTGGTCCTCTTTGTATGCTGGGACTCCAACGTTGAATGTATTTCTAGATTT
Source organism: Iris pallida (assembly GCA_029216955.1). Classification (NCBI taxonomy): domain Eukaryota; kingdom Viridiplantae; phylum Streptophyta; class Magnoliopsida; order Asparagales; family Iridaceae; genus Iris; species Iris pallida. The sequence continues at coordinate 14,095,571 of JANAVB010036020.1, forward strand.
AATCTTGCATACTGCCCACCAGTCAAATCGATCTCTACGACGCCTTGGGTAGCTTGTATAGTAGACTTGAATAGCCTGATTTGCTATCGCAAATGTATCGGACCCTCTATACCTCCTGTGATGATTTATATCGATGAATCCAAATTGTTTATCGATTTTCCAACCGATATTTGGTGTCGTATCGAACCACTCATATTTGAACATCACAATATGCATATCATATGGGCCAGTATATTGTAAATCTACAATATCCCGAAGCACTCCATAATAGTCAAAGTCCGGCTCGTCGTCATAGACGGTGCCTCTTATGCAAACACCGGAATCCTTGGTATTGATGCCGTCATTGATAAATTCGATATTTATAGCATTCTGAGTTGACTTAAACCTGAAGCCATTAACGACATAGCCTGGCCAAGTCTTTATTTACTTCTTCGGTCCCAGTGCCAGATAACGAACACTCTCATGAGTGAGTGTTATTTCAGGCAATAAAACCTGTAAACAAATATTTATAATTTAAATTTTTCAGATTATATATTAATAATCTCAATTATAATCACAGTTACTTACGTATTTGCGAAACCATGACAGAAATGTACAATCAACCTCTCTTTGAAGTCCCTCATCGGTAATATTGGGTCTCCTCATTTTGACTTCATCTCTAAATACACTATTAGAGAAAATAAGAATATATAAGTGTAGTCACTTACTTTATCAAATTCGAGATTATAACGAGTGCAAGTGTACTGACTTACTTCTCCAAATCTCTCACTTCTTGTATGTCACAGTTTAACAAGACATATCGGTGAGCGGCATCATACTCGTCGTCTGTCAACCACCGTCTTTTACTAGTCCCAACAGGCTTTCCCCTTACATTGAATCTTCCGCCATCCTCAACGTTCTCGTCATTCCTTTGAGGTCTATTTCGATTTGTTTTAACATGAGTATCGAAATAAATGGAGCAGAAGTTTGACACCTCTTCGATAAGATATGCTTCGCATATCGAAGCCTCTATATGAGCTTTGTTGCCAACTTTCTTCTTTAGATGGTGTAGGTATCTAGAGAGACAAATTATCTTGAGAATTAAGAAAGAATTTTAAAACCCACTTAAATTCAGCTTAGATTATATCGATATTTATGTACCTTTCAAATGGGTACATCCATTGATAATGAACAGATACACCGACACGGACTTCGTATGCTAGATGAATCGGTAGATGCTCCATGCTGTCGAAGAAGCCAGGAGGAAATATTTTCTCCAACTTGCAAATTGTTAAGATAATCTTCTCCTCAAGTTCAACCATGTGTTGCACAGTCAACTTAGTTGAACAAATATCCCTAAAAAATATTGATAGTTCGGCCAACGGAACCCATACAGCAGAAGGCAACAACTCTTTCAAAGCAATGGGCAGTAATCTTTCCATAAATACGTGGCAGTCATGACTCTTCATTCCCGTTAGCTTGCGTTCATTGAGGTCAACGTATCTAGACAAATTCGACACATAGCCGTCGGGAAATCTTAAAGTAGATACCCACTTGCAGATTATTAATCTATCTTCCTTGCTCAATGTGTATTGTGCTATCAGCTTACTTAATTGTCCAGCAGCTCCCCTTTATATCAAGTTCAGATAAGGACGCTTGCATATCTCGGCAATGTTTTGTCTTGATTTTGGATTGTCCTTCGTCTTTCCTTTAATGTCCATGACGGTATTGAAGATATTATCGAACACATTCTTTTCGATATACATAACATCAAGATTATGCCTTATAAGATTATCTTTCCAATAAGGCAAGTCCCAGAAGATATTCCGTTTGGTCCAGTTATGGGTTTGTCAGAACCCATCGACACGATTGTTCGATGGATCTTCCATTACAGTGGGCAAATCCTTTACATCTTCCCAAATATCATATCCTGATAATCTGGCAGGCGGATGAGAAAATTCTTGTTTTCCAGCTCTGAATTTGTCCTTGTTCTTTCTCCAAGGATGACTCGCGGGCAGAAATTGACGATGACAATCAAAGAAAGAAGTTTTTCCTCCATGCTTAAGGCGGAACGCCTTACTATTTTGCATGCATATCGGACAAGACAGGGTGCCGTGAGTACTCCATCCTGACAGCATACCGTATGCGGAAAAATCATTGATTGTCCACATCAGTGAAGCTCTCATCTGAAAGTTCTGTTTCCTAGAAATATCATACGTCGTGACGCCGATCTCCCACAGCTGTTTTAGCTCATCCACCAACGGCTGTAAATATATATCGATATTCTTCGTTGGATTTTTGGGACCCGGTATGATAGCTGTCAAGAACCTATAAGGAGTCTTCATACACATCCATGGTGGCAGATTGTAAGGGGTCAGAATGACCGGCCAGCAGGAGTATTGAGATCCCGACTGCCCGAAAGGGGCGAATCCATCAGAACATAGCCCCATGCGTACATTTCTGGGCTCTGCAGCAAAATCTGGATGGCGAAAATTGAAATATTTCCACGCCTCTCCATCCGAAGGATGTGACAATTCTCTATCGTCCTTTGTACGTTCTTCGTTGTGCCACGTCATGTGTTCTGCTGTATTCTGAGACATATACATCCTCTGCAAGCGCTTCATGATCGACAAGTAATGCATATACTTGTAAGGACGTCGTTTTCTAGTTGACTTTTCTTTTCCCCTGACTTCCTTGTAACGATCCGCATTACAGAAGCGGCAACTTTCTACATCCTCGTTCTCCTTGTAGTACAACATGCATCCGTTGCGACAACAATCTATCTTGTCGTACCCCAGTCCCAGTTGTCGGACCATCATCTTCGACTTGTAGAAGTTTTTTGGAAGCTCTTTTGATTCCTTCGGCAACACCTCATTCATTAGTTGTGTAATCCGATCATAGCAAGTTTGTGGCAAGTTAAAATCGGACTTTATGTTCAACAATCGCATCGTCACTGACATTACGGAATGTGGATCACAACTAGGATATAAAGAAGTTTTAGCATCCTGAAATATATCATAGAACTTCTTCGCCTCGGGATTAGGATCCTCCGGATCAAAATTAGGCCCTGCCGCATCGTACACCATATCTCGTGCAAGGTTCTGTACGTCTCCATAATCAACGAAGCATTCGTCGTCATCGGGACAAAATCCGCTGCAGCATTATCATCAAAAGCATAAGTAGCAGCATTCGTAACCTGTCTTTCGGCATATAGTTCACCTTGCGATGACCACAAGCCGTAATCACGTACGAAACCCTTACGGGTCAAATGATCTCTTACACTCACCACTTCTTCGTAACGTCTATTGCGACAATTACGACATGGACACTTGATTTTGTTACCATCCATAAACCGAGCTTTGCTCATGGCATACTTAAGAAACACTTTCATGCCTGCCTGAAAATCGTCACTCACACCTATTCTGCTCTCGTGTTGTCATTTGTACATCCATGTACGATCAACGAAATAACGATCCATCACAGATTAGATGTAAAAATCTGTATAGTAAGACAAACTAAACAGAATTAGTATATAATCATGTAACTGGTGGATCCGCTAGTATTCTAGCTCGAGAAGAGAAAAATCTAAATACAGTTGTTACTAATAGTTCGATACCGATATAGTGCGATACGATACCGATACCGATAGTACGATACCGATACCGATACCGATACCGATAGTTCGATACCGATAGTTCGATATCGATAGTACGATACCGATACCGATACCGATACCGATACCGATAGTGCGATACCGATACCGATAGTTCGATACCGATAGCATGGTTTAAAGTATCGGCCGATACCGATCCGATATGGTCGATACCGATACGGTTTGGCATGTTCCGATCCGATACCGACCGATACCAAATATTGATCGATACCGACATTGGGGGTCTTTGTTCCGGTCAATTCGGCAAAACCAATCGGTAAGGGTGACTACTATTTCATATAATTTCAAAACTACTAAGAAATAATGCTGAAATACTTAAAATTATGCCTAAATGTATAAAATATATGTTTTTAAATGTAAATAATTTATTAATAATTATTTGTTTTCCGATACCAAAGTCCGATACTCCGATACGATACCGCCGATACTACCGATATCGCCGATACCAATACTCATAGGAATAGTCCGAAATCGATTCCGATACCGATATTGTGAACCTTGACCGATAGTGCGATACCGATACTGATACCGATAGTACGATACCGATACCAAACTGAGTCAATTTATCTATTTCTAAATTGCAAGAGTCCACTTCTAGGATATGGTAGCTATATCCTAAATATCTAGTCTAAAATTAACTTGGTTAGGATACTAGAGTGTCCTTATTATCTAGCAAGCCCTACCTTAGTCTAGTCACACTAGCATTAATTACCTATAATTCCTACCATGTCTACAATCACACATTACACCCCAAGCCGTCCTGTATGCTAATAGGCATGGTAGGCCTTCCTTTCATTCCTCACTCTCTAAAGCACACATACACATATATATGTATATCACAGTTAGATGTATAGATATATACATCTATATAGAAGCACACAACTGACTTATGCAGATGAAGAACTCGCACTGTCCTTGACACAGTGAACATATACACCATGAACCCAAACTCCATATTCACATTTACTAATCCAAACACCACCAAACTAATGGATAACACCCAATATGGATAACACATTATTTAGCCAATATATAAACTCAGATGAATTTGATAAGCAAAGCCGCCCGCCGCCCCCGACCAAAGCCCGCCGCCCCAAGCCTGCCGTCCAGCCCCCGACGCCCCCACCCCAAGCCCGCCGCCCAGCCCCCAACGCCCCCGACCAAAGCCCGCCGCCCAGCCCCCGACGCCCCCACCCCAAGCCCGCCGCCCAGCCCCCAACGCCCCCGCCCCAGGCCCGCCGCCCAGCCCCCGACGCCCCCGCCCCAGGCCCGCCGCCCAGCCCCTGACGCCCCCGTCCCAAGCCCGCCGCCCAGCCCCCGACGCCCCCGCCCCAAGCCCGCCGCCCAGCCCCAGACGCCCCCGCCCCAAGCCAGCCGCCCAGCCCCCGACGCCCCCGCCCCAAGCCAGCCGCCCACCCCCGACGCCCCCGCCCCAAGCCCGCCGCCCAGCCCCCGACGCCCCCGCCCCAAGCCCGAATGTTCCCAAGCCCACCGCCCCCGCTGCCCCCACGTCGACACCGCGACACATCGAGAGAGAGAGAGAGGAGATTACATTCGGGAGAGAGAGAGGAGAGGAAGCTGACGCCGTTCACCGAAGCCACGCGCGTGCGAGAGAGAGAGAGAGAGAGAGAGAGAGAGAGAGGAGAGATTGAATTTGGGGGGAATGCTAAAAGTTCCCCCCGCCTTTTCATTTAAGTCTGGAACATAAATTTAGCGACGGCATAGCGACTGCCCATAATGCGTCGCCAAGTAGTCGCTATTATTGATTATCCGACTGAATATCCGTCGCTACGTAGTCGAAGATATGTCCCGCCAATTATCTACACAATTTCCGCCAAATAATCGACTACTTAGCGATAACTGGGGATCCGTCGATATAATTCCAACAATCTAGCGACGGACGTGCGACCTTTTCTCCCCCTAAAATTAAAATTAAAAAAATGGCAAAGGTGTGTAGTCGGTACTCAGTCGCTGAGTGGCCACGAAGCCGTCGCTAACACCGACAGAAAATTTCTGTCGCTAAATATCCGTCGCTAATTGAGTGTATTTTGGTAGTGTAAGTGGGATACTTATAGAAGGGGGGCTTGTATGGCTGTTGAAAATATTAGGGTTACTGTTTTAGATGAGTGGTTGAGGTTCCTCCACCCAATTCCAAGCCTTCCTATTGGTCCAAGGTTTATTTTCACAAATATCTTAAAAGAAAAATATCCTACATAGGAATATCTAGATATTACTAACCTTGGCACTTAGTAGGAATGTTCTAACCATGATTCTAACCTCAAGACTAATCTATGTTAGGTTGAACTTATAGGTTAAGGCTTAACTAAAAGATTAGCATAATATTTAATTAATCAAAATTATAATTTTACAAAATTATCAAAATGACCAAAATATCCCTAGGCTAAAAAGTTGTAATTAGTCATCCTAATCATATGGCTAGGCTCCCTTGGTCATGGTTAGTCTCTAGGCTTAGCAAAACTAGGGTTTAACTACTTAACCATCAAAATCGTAATTTAATATTTTAAATAGTTTTAAATTGATTAAAAATCACCAAAAATCATAATATGATTTAAATATTATTATTAAATGATTATAATCACAAAATTTCAAAATTATCCTCATTTAGAAAACTGGGTGTTACTAAAAGACAATAAGAAGCAAATTTAGATAAAAGGAATCTGATTAAGAGTTTTTCCTAATGTGATTGAGTACCTTCAAAAATATTCTAATCCTATTGCAGGCTGCAGTGATACTCTAGTTCGAATACCACTGCAATTCTAACTCGATCTGCATGGGCCACCACTAAAAATGTGTCACGATCCGTACGCAGTGTAGGGACAAGAGAAGTGATTACGTCCAGCTTACGCCACAGTATCGGTGGTAGAACAATGTCCTAGGTCACATACATCTAACCGTTATAAGGTACATGTACAGTATATACACTCCGAATGGAGGTGACAATATAAAGTACAATTCAATCACAACTAACGAGGAAAATACGATAAGATAGATAGATGAAATCAACAGAATCCACAGATGATAAATACAAGATAAGTGAGATAACTAAAGTCTAAGTTAAACAACTCCACAAATTCAGAATAACAAATCTCCAAATAAGTACAAGTGTATCCAACAGACAGAATGATAAATAAGATACTAGTCTAGCTAACTAGCCTAGACTACTGGGGTAATGTCCTCTGCAAGTGCTGGGTCCTCCTGAGAGTCCAGCTCACAAGTGTCATCTAGGCCTGCTCCGTAATAAGTGGGATACAGCTCCTCAAGGTCATATGTAATATTTTTAACAGGTCCAGTCAGAACGGGAGCGAGCACAGTACATCTCAGCAGTTCATATCATGACAGAAATATAATACAGGCAATAGAGTAAGATACATAAAACGTTGAGAATATACATGAAGTAAAAGAGAAGACTGAAAAAAATATCTACTATAAGTAAAGAGCTAAGTGAACTAGTGATTTAGAGTACAAGATAGACATGTGAACGGCTTGATAATAAACATAAGAGGTTGTACATGGCTACACTACTTTGGAAATGTCCACATGACTATTTCTACTCCCCCATCCTCAATCAATACATAAGGCTCCGTTCAAGTTATGTTATTGTACATGATTTCACATGGGGGCCCATAAATAGGTGCACATGAATATAAACATGGGGGCTCCGTGATCATGAGAGTACATGAATCATGAGAGTGCACATGAATGGTGAAAGCACATAAATACATGATAAAAATAAAACGCACATGACATGATGTATCCGATGCTCCCAAGGGGGATAACATCGTATGAAAAGATCCATATAGTACTAATTTGTGTTTCCATCGTGTCAGCATCAAGTAAAGTAATCTAGAGCAAGAATATAGTCCTAGCAAGTATAAAAAGGTCAGAGAATGTACTCGTCTGATATCCTGAGTGTCTGAATGAAATACTGCCTGAGGAGTGGTGTCTGGCTCCTAATTAGAATAGCACAAGTCACAACATATCCAAATTGGTAAAATAAACTACTACGATGCATTCTACATGATGTTCGGGTCAATCTAGGCTAAAGTCAACCTTTGGTCAACTCTAGTCAAACTACTCTAGTCAAACTAGGTCAACTATGTCGAACCTAACCCAAACAAGTCTCACTAAGCCTAACCAGTCTATCCTAGCAAGCACACATCATTCACAAGTCTAACAATACACAAAACTCATGTGTATAAACTCTATATACACATAGACTTGCACATTAGGATACCTATAGGCTATACTACATAGGCCATATGCCATATACACATTTCCACATATATATATATATACTAATTATATGGACATTATACATATATATTACATTACATATTACCACACAAGATTACATATTATATGTGTATACCTATGCATATAGAGAGATAGGGATATAGTGTCCTGCATGTATGTGTGAGTGTGTGGACATGTATTAGTGTGTCAATTAGGGCATATGCATGTGTGTGTGTGGCAAGTAATATAGGTAGTATGTGTCCTGTGTGTTTGTGTGAGTGTGTGAGTGTATTGGAATATCAGTGATCCTCAAATCAGTGTGTCAATCTCAGTTTAACAGTGTATACCTACAGTTTGGGTTCTTAGATTAGAATGTGTGTGTATACATGAATATAAAATCAGTGCAATGCACTTGCATTCTCAGGAATTTTCAGTGTATAACATCAGTCCAATGTGTCTCAGATTTTAGGGTGTGATGTAATGTGTGTGTGTGTGTATGTGATATGTGTGGTAGGTTTCAGTTAACAGTTTTAAATAGGTGTGTTGTGTGTCAATGACAAATGAGAGTGTGTCAAAACATAAGAAAAAGTGTGAATATATCTCAGTGAACAGTAGAGAATGTGTGTGTGTGTGTGTGTGTGTTAGGAAGACAGTGTAAAGTTACAGAGTATTAAACTAGGAATTTCAGTTTAACATTGACAGTTTCAGTTTACACATATCTGTCCCCAAATCGATTCAAAATCCAAAACCAAACACCAATCATGAACCTAACATGATCATCATCTCATACATAGGTAATGAACCATTCCTTATAACAAATCATTATTCAAAACAGTTTAAAATTATAATTTAATTCTCAGAAATTGCAACAGTGAACTTAAGTATCAGACATTGGGGATAACATGAATTATGAATCAAAACACAATGAAATACATGCAAAATAGGTCAGGGCCGAGTCGTACATGTGTCCAGAGTCCACACGAATCCTCACGTATCCCCACGACTGGACACGGTGTGTCCAAGTCACGAACACACACAGACACATTCGCGTGTACAGATTGCATCGTGCTACGATGCAGTCGTCGCGTGGACACGACAAGTGACACATCATGCCCCGTAGTCACGTCCACGTGTAGCCCAACACTAGGGCTACACACTGGACCCATTACGACGTGTCCATGATGTTTCAAACGTGGACACGAAGCCCGTATCAGAACGAGTACTCAATACGTTTCACACGCCCAGTGCAATCCCAATGCACTCGACACCACGTGTCCGACACACGACCATTCGACACGAGGCTTGGGGGCTGACATGTCAATCATTGCCCCCTCCTGTGTGCCAAACCATAGGTCGCCACATGCCCTGTACAGTGAGCACGAGGCCTCGAGCTGCAGGGCACTGCCTAGGCTGCTACGAGCGTGTTTGTGTCCTGTTTGGACACGAACACGAACACGGCTTCAAATTGGACACAAATCATAAGGAAAACATTAAACACATGTAGATCTACATTTCTATTCAAATACATTTTAAAAACAGCAATAAATTATTCTTTGAGGCATTTAATCAAACACTTGCACATACACATTGATACATGTCTGATACAGACACCAAACGGACACGATTTCTAACCAAATTTTAGGGACAACTAGGGGACACCTAGATCTAGGCTAGGATGCAAAGAAATTAGAATATAACACAATTTAAGGAGTTTTACCTATAGGTGCCAATGGCAAGAAAAGCCCCAAAATAGAGTGTTCCTCTTTGCTAGTTCAAATCCCCAAATTGCTCAAAAGCTGAGATTACTCTCCATAAACAGAAAATAGAGGAGTATTAGACTCTAATGCAGGAAACTAGAGTCAAAAAGAAATTAAAATGGAAAAACTATGGCTTGGGGAAGAATGGTCATACCTTTCTTTTCTAAAGTGTTGATTCAATACAAAAGAGGCAAGAACTAAATGAAGAGAGTATTTATAGGGAGGAAAACCCTAGTGGTCGGCCATAGTGAGTGGAAATTAGGGTTAGGGTTTAGTCTAATGGGCTATGGGCCAAGTTGCATTAGTCATGGAATCAATTTGTAAGTCTCAAGCCTATGAACCTAATCATTAATCCTCCTATTTGAATCTTGATTTCTAAATGACTAACTTAGGTTGACTTAAGTTAGACTAGGGTCTCACCATGCTAATCAAGTCACCAAAGCTAGGGTTAACATCTAGGTTAGTCTCCAAAGTCTCAACTAGTCAAAGTCAAAAATAGAAATCACCAATTCAATAAATCAGAATAAATTCAAAAATTCAAAAATGACCAAAATACCCTCAAGCTAAAAATGTGGTAGTGACATCTCCTTTCTTGGAGCTAGGAGAGAGAGGAGAGCCAGAGAGAGAGAGATGAAAGAAAATGAACATTCGGCAGAAATGAAGTTGAGGAGAGAGAGAAAAATAGATTTTATAGTTAGGGCATTGGGTAAGGGTATTTTATAGTAATAGCATATTTAGGGTTTTCTTATTCGGTTTCGGTTTTAAATCGAATACGAACCCAATAGCCAAAACCGAACCCGAAAACCGATTAACATGGTTTATAAAATCGAATCCGACCAGATTTCTGTTTGAACCGAACCAAATAGCTTATTTGGTTCGGTTAGGTTTTATGTTTGAAACCTAATAACGCTCACCCCTAAGGACAACGTTCGCACTGAGCTATCAGGATTAGGGGTAACTGCCAGCTGAGTGCGGTCCGTCGAGGCACTAATTTATTAGGCGTTAACATATGTGTAAATTATGTGAGAAACAAGGTGTCCAAAGGAAGCTCAAGGCGCCTAGTAACTGTTCTCCCCACCTAATGCTACTATCTTGGTAACATCCACGACACGTCTAGTCCGACTCTAACGAGTATGTCTAGTCTAATTATATACGCAGGACCATCAGACATAAACGGACAAGTAAGTAAGATAACAAGTCCAATATAAGTTAAGCCAAGTATGTATGTAACGTGATATCTATGTGTCATCCCTAGCTCCACTAATTAGGGTTAGGGTTGCAGTACTCGCTGTATACTTTAGCAGAGTTCAATTATACTCAAAGTGATGTTGATCCATGGACTATGTGTCATCCCTAGCTCCACTAACGAAAGTGTTGGACTAAATGTCTAACTCCCTTTATACCGCCACCAATTTTTTTGAACTCGACTGAGTGCTCATCTGAATGAGAATGAGTGATACCAACAAAATGTGCCATCTTCAAACTTTTGATGCTACATTTATTCATATCAACATGTCCATATCTATACTATATAATAGAGATATTTTGTGGAAGTTTATTTTTTCCATATATATCCTTGTTTAAGGTTTACTAATTAAAATGATCATTAAAATTAAAATCACGGCGAGATAATTTTATCGTGGAAGTTTTTGGCTGCATGTAAATAAATATTTACTAGAAACAAAACTAAATCTTAGCGTTGTTTAAATTATTGTGCATTGACGTTACTTGTATTTAATATTTAATTAGTCGAAGGTATTGGCATTAATTTGTCTATAGCTAGTTAAATACAATAGAAACACGGCAGGAAGTTTATTTAAAAGGGCGGTCTTACATTTACATAGGAGACATTAATTTAACCTAGTAGTCTAAACATGGCAACAACCATGTACAGACTCTCATCATTGTCAGTCTTGTTTTTTTTTTTTTTTCCCCCCTCTAGTTGAATTCTTTGAGACATGTTCTCTACGAAATTCAATTGAGCAACTATTTTGCTCCGTGTTCCAACTTTTCAAATATTGCACATGAAATAGTAATTCACACCTACGGACACTTTCCAACCCATTGACCAATAAGTTAGTTTCTAATTTATGATCTCCAGCTATTATTCAAAAATTGTGCGCGCATGGCTACAGTCTTGATAACTCGAGTCAATTCGTTTATAAATAAAATTGCACTGGTTTGACCCACTGTGCTGCTGGAGTGTAATAAACAAGTTATGAAAATCTAAAACTGCCAGTTTAGAAGTAGCGTGCGCACGCTATTGCTGCTCAAGTAGTTAAGTGGTCCTTGAGTCACATTTACCATTCTCATATGACATGGCAACTTTATCCAGATGACTTGGTCAAGCACCTATCGAAATCCGTAGGTTCAGATATGTGGCTCACACATGCAAATGCCATTAGGAAAATCATTATCACGTGGCTTCCGTATTGCATAATCTAAGGCGACGTTTGGTACGCGATATTTTTTTATTTTCAGAAAATTTAGGATGAAAATCTATTATTATATTTGTTTGGACTATGAAAAATTTATTCTCGAGAGTTAAAAATATCCGGATAAATAGTTTACCCATAAAATATGAGAATCCTATCTCTTAAACGTTGGTGGGTATTTTTCTTTTGTCCGGACAAAAAAAAATTTGTTTGAACTTTTTTTCTACTTTTTTGATCATTTTGAACATTTTTTCGTTGTTTGCCCTTTTTTTTGTTTTTGTCGCTTTTTGGTCATTTTTGTCCGATTTTATCGATTTTTTTTCGCTTTTTGTCATTTTAGTCCTTTTTGTCGTTTTTTGATATTTTGTCATTTTTTTTTTCCTTTTTGTCACTTTTCTGTCGTTTTTACCGATTTTTGTCATTTTTGTCATTTTTGTTTTTTGTCATTTTATAGTAGTTTTTTGTTTTTTTTGTAATTTTTTGTCTCTTTTTCGTCGTTTGTTATCTTTTTCTGTTATTTTTTATATTTTTTATCCTTTTTCTCTTTTACCGGTTTTTGTCCTTTTTGTCTTTTTCTTGTTTTTTGTCGTTTTTGTTGTTTTTGGTCCGTTTTTGTATTTTTTTTTGTCGACTTTGTCTCGTTTTGGTCTTTTTAAGTCGTTTTTTTTTTCCTTTTTTGTCGTTTTGTTGCTTTTTGTCATTTTTATCTCTTTTTTTGTCATTTTTCGTCTCTTTTTTTCTTTTTTTGTCGTTTTTTACCATTTTTGTCCTTTTTGTTGTCTTTTGTCGTTTTTGTTGTTATTTAGTAGTTTTTGACATTTTTGTCGTTTTTTGTTTTTTTTGTTGTCTTTTTTGTCGTTTTTAGTAGTTTTTATCGTTTTTTGTAAAAAAAAATCCTTTTTGTCGTTTTTTTGTTGTCTTTTGTTCTTTTGTCTTTTTTCTATTTTTCTTCATTTTTTTGTTTTTGTCATTTTTTGGCCTTTTTTATCACTTTTGTTGTTTTCTGTCATTTTTGTTGCTTTTTTTTGTCGCTTTCGTTATTTTTTTGTCTTTTTTATCATTTTTTTTTGGATTTTTGGTTGTCTTTTTTTTTTTTGTCGTTTTAGTCTTTTTTTTTGGCCTTTTTGTCTTTTTGTTTTTTTTTTATATTTTGATCGGTTTTTTTTTTTTCGTTTTTAATCATTTTTTTTTCGTTTTTACTTCTTTTTTTCCTTTCCTTTTTTGACATTTTTTCATTTTTGTTTTTTTTTTTCTTCATTTTTTTTTTCATTTTTTAGTTTTTTTTATCATTTTTATTTTTTTTCCGGGAATGTTTATATAGTCACCAAACCCAAACATGGGAACGTAATTTTTCAGGAAATTTAATTCCTTGGAATTTGATTTTCGGGAATATAGAATTTTCGACTATATAGTATTTCGCATACCAAACGCCCCCTAATAGTCATTTATGTTCCTAACTTATTTATTGGATAATTGAATAAACACCACCTGGACTATAAATGGTCTGTAGCTACCGAAGCCATTGAAATTTTTACTTTTTGTACAATTTACCATCCAGACTTCACAAGTGGAACCAATTGACCATTCCGTCCACATTTCCGTCATAATATGTCATTTACAAATATGTGTCGCTCACGTGACTTATTTTTCTGGCTGCTTAAAGAGGCAAAACAATCAATTCAAGTATTTTTCTTCTCTTAGTTTGACATGTTTCTTTTTATTTTGGATTTTTTTTTTCTCTCCGAAAGAGTTTTCTATTTTACACATACCTATGAGAATTGGTACCTAAGAGAAGAAAAATAAATAGATCATGTATTTATGATAGAAGAGTATTAGATGACAAAATCTTCGTCCAAAATAAGGATAGAATCGAGCACCAAGAGAAAATTTTTTTTTACTTCAATTGACTGTTTTGCCCCCTTCAAACAACCCAAAAAAATCACTCACTGAGCGGAACATGGTCAAAATTGACAAATTGGGACGAAAATATGAACATAAGTGGCCAAATCAGAAAATGTTCGGGTTACTTTGCTGCACACCTCCTATAGTTTAAGAGGTTTTTATGCAATTTTTACTTATTTATTTTGTGTGTATGTGTGAGTGCACACCCGAATCCATCTCTCTTTTGTATTATCTTTAGAATTGTATAGGATGTATTTTATAAGTTCTCATATTTTGACAAAACGATTAAACAATATATTTTACGTGTGTCCGAGCTCTCTAGCCTAGTGGTATTAGAGCGGACACCCGGAGGGACCGGCAAGGTTCGAGCCCCCCAATTGGGTGTGTGAGTGGGATTTCAAAAAAAATATATATATATATATTTTACGTGTGCACATTTATAGTAATAGGTGAATCAAACACGACAAGTTACCACATCAGCACTCTAGTGGTCCTTCAGTTAATATGATGTGGCAACTTTTTCCAGATGACTTGTCAACTGGGACCTATTAGAATCGGTAGGTTCAGGTGTGTGGCTTACACATGCAAATACAATAAGGAAATCATTATCACGTGGCTCCCGTATTGCATAATCTACTAGTAAATCATTATCAGGTGAGTCATTTATGTCTCACTAAATTTTTTATTGGGTAAATTGAATATGTTGGTACATTAATGATTTTGATATATTGACTATAATTAACTTCCATACTTCTATGGTTCTATTACTCTGCAGGAACGATATGAAGCGCGTTATCAATGAAAGAAAGATACTTCCAACACATGCTGCACAAACTCAGCGCATGATTCACAAAATCAAGAATACGAGATCAAAGTTAAAAAGATCCAAGAACATATCTCTACTAGTTCTCTAAGTGTCTATATGTTCATAGAAAATCTATGTAAACACTTATGGTTGGATGACAAAGCAAAAACCATTAAAAACAAATTAACATCCACGAAGAAACGGATCATCCGATGAACATCCCTAGATCACCGGTGGATAAGTCGAATTATCACAACAAGTATTTGTGGGGACATTCGGATGAACCGACGGACATCCGTGGATCACCGACGGATAAGCTGAATTGTCACAGCAAGCATTTGTGGGGATATTCGGATGATCCGGCGGACATCATCGATCGAATCAGCATCGGATAATCCAAATTGCTTAGTTGGCTATTTTGAAATTCAAATCCAACGGTCATAAGTTATTGCATTTAATGCATCCAACGACTATTTTTCTATTCGTTACTATTGGAACGGATAATCCGTCGGATGTCTGTAAGCCCCTGATTTTCAAAAATTATTAAACTAGTGTTAATTAATTATTAAATGTCATTATTGGTTTTAAAATTATTTAATATGATTTTTAGGAATTTTCTATAATTTCTAAATGAGTTTTATATATATAAATATCACTTTGCAAATTATTTGAAATTAATTAAATAGGTTTTGCAATTTATTTGAATGTTTTAATATCATTTTGTAATTATTATAATTGTTATATATGTGTTATGCAAATTCAATTTTGCATTTAGTCTAAAAAAAATCTATTATGCAAAACCCTATTTCCTGAAGACCTAATTGCAATTCTACCCAACCCCCCCCCCCCCCCGAACAGCTCTCTCTCTCTCTCCTCCAGCTCGCTCACCCACCCCCGCTGACCCGACGACCAGCCACGTCGCCGACGGGCAGCCCCCGCCGAATCCGGCTGCCCGACCGCTCTAAAAACCCCCTATAAAATCCCCCACTCCCCCCTCGACCTAAACCCTAACCCTAAATTCTCCCCCAGCCACCACGACCCCCCTTCTTCCCCAAAACACTTCACCGAAGCCCTAGCTCCGGCGACACACCACCACCGCCTCACCACTCGTCTTCGACGGTCGCCACCCACCTCCATCCGCTTCGCCTTGCCGAGCTAGAGGCAGCGCCACTGTAGCGCCGCCGTCTCGACACCTTCTCCGCCGTCCACGACCCCCGAAACCCACTTCGACGACTGGACACGTAGGTATCATGACTCAGTCGTGTCGTGCGTGTCTCGTTTTCACGCACGAGACTCGCCAGGACACGGGGACCTTAGTCCAGTACTTGGACACGTAAATCGAAGCTCGTGCGTGTCGTGCGAAGCACGGACACGAGAAAATCCTGTGTCCTTAACTGTCAAGACACAGGACAGATTTTATATTTTTTTTTATTATTAACCTAACCTAAAACGAAATAAAACAAACCCAACCCTTTCCCTAACACAATTGATGGGTTGACCCCCTGGCCAGCCCATCCTAAGCTAAACCCCCCCACCCCCCCGCGCGCTGTGATGGCTAGGGTTCGAGCCCGGCCTCTGCAGTTTCTTTTCCTTTTTCTTTTTCTTTTCCTTTTTCCTTTTTCCTTTTATATATATATCTATTTATATATATATGTATATACATATTTTTGTATATATATATGTATTAATATATATACTATATTTAGGTATATATAGTTGCTATTTTTTTATATATATATATATACTTTATTATTTTATGTATGTATATATATATGTATGTCTTATGTATACATATATATTTATGTATATATATTTCTTTGTGTATATATTATCATATATATACTATTATATGTATATGTATACATTAATTTTGTATATATATATATATATATATTATAGTTAAGTATTTCTTATATGTATGTATATATACATATATTTGTATATATATACATATATATAATAATAATATAGTTAAGCATTTTCCTATATATATATAAATATCCCTATATTTATATATATATATATTATTTTCTATATGTATTTTACTTAGCTTAGTGTAAATTATTTATATAAAATAATGTTCATACTTTCATAGTTACTATGTAAAACTTTACCTTATTAAAATAATAATATTTATTTTGACTATTATCAAATTATATTTTTATCGTATTTAAATTACTGCAACCATTTGGTGTCCAAGCCTAGCATGGATATTTGGGCTCAAATGTGTTTTCACACATTCAAGACCTATACAAGTCATATTGGACTTGATTCATGGCCTTGGGTCCTGTATTTGAACTTTGGTTCAAATTATATACATGGACAAAATACGCAGATAATTAATTATTGTGTGCAATGCAGTTTTTGATTTTCTAAAAATACTTAAAGTATTGTTAAAATTATGGAAAAATAGTTTTTAGATACTATGTTAAGTTAGCTAATTTAGTATAATTTTTGTAGTATTTAATTTACTGTTTTGCCACTAGTTTGGCATATGAAACCAAAACTCATTTTCTGTATACTTAGGAAAACTGATTTTTATAAAATATTTGTACTGGTTAATAAATTCCAGAAAAATTATAATAAATTTCTATGATTAACAAGGATCACTTTAGTATTTTACTTTAAGAAAAACTAGGCTTTTTGCCTATCTCTAAAATTGTTAGAACACAATAATCTTTTGATTTATTTATTGATTAATTACGACTTGTAGCTTTTTGTGTTATTTGGAGTTTTTAGTCGTGTTGAACCCCATCCCTCACTAGTATAAAGACCCTAGAAAGTTAGTTAACATAGTGTGTCACCCCATATTGGTCTCCTATGCCAAATCATCATTTTGGCTAGGTGCCCAGTCACAAGTCGTGTTTCACAAATTAGTGTCCTAGTGTCTTAGCTTAGTGTAAAACTAAGTTGTTGTATTTACTTCTACAGTGACGAGCTACCAGACATCCATAGCATTGTTATCGCAGCTTGTTTTGTTTTGCTTTGCTAGAGGCAAGTACTTTCTACGAACTTTACATACTGCTATAAACCATAAAACTGCGAATCACCAACCATGTTAAATGCTGATCCTTGGGGTAGCAAGTTAGAACTTCACATGTTGTATTACTTTCAGTTTCTACCATATTTATACAGTATCTCATAATCTCTCACATGCTTAAATAACGGGTTAAGGGGAAACTGCTAGTAGTGTACGTGATCATGACCCCCTTCTCCGTATGTATTTACCGAGCACCGTTACATTCTATATGTATCTGTGTCGTATGTCTGGTCCCGCGTTTGTGTATGGATATACACCGATGCCGTTATGTATACGTATGTGCACATCAGAAAATTGATATGTACCGCTGTACATCCTGATTACCTATTGACTGATCACTCACCTACTACAGTTTTAAACTTTAAAATGTATATCTATCGCCATGCTAAAACATACCTAAAACTGAACCAACATGATATGTCATTTCCTTTTCATCACATGATCAGTATTATATGTTTGTTAGATTTAGTACTTGCTTCCGTCCTGACAGGATAACGTTGTAGGTATCCTTACTGAGGAGGAGTTACTCTGTGACACATACTATGGAGATACTGCCGAGGACCCGGCTCTGCTTTACGAGGATGATCCCGCAGGGAACCTCGCCTAGTTGTCTTTTTGTTTACTTAGACTTTTGAGAGTAGACATGTATTAGACTATACCATTTTGTAACTGGACATGTATCCAGTTTTACATTTCAGTTTACTTGTACTTGGATATTTTACTATATACGACGACTTTTGTGTTTGGAGCATTTATGATTCTTCTTCACTTATAGAACTGTTAGCACATTTTAGTCTTATCCTGTTGTCTTTAGAACAGCTTACTACGTTTTATCTCAACGTAGGCTGGGCATGACTCGGCCTGGCCCAATAATTTGGGTAGCGGGTCGTGACATGTTTTTTTGGCGGCCCATGCAGGTCCTGACTAAACTGTTTGGTTACGTTATTGTACCAAGCATGCCTGCAATTAGGAACTTAAGGTAATTAGACAATATTAGGAAAGACGCTTAGAACACTTAGAGGAATGCTAGGATTGCAACATAGGAAATACATCACATATTTGCTATTATAATTAGATTTTCTTGCATATGATTGCTTGCTTTAAATAAGTCCTTATAAGTCTTTTTATGTGTAATTTAGATGGTGCTTACTCGTTCGTCCCAACATGTTACACCCGAGAACGGGGCCCTCCATATCCAGTCAGCTGACCGGTTGACTGATACACCTCCATCTACCACATTCCCCCACTCCACAGATCCACAGACCCAGATACCACCTTCCACATCCCAGTCCCAGCAGGCCCCGATACTTCCACCACCCCCTATCACTATACCCACCCAGGCTTCCGTCACACTCGACGGGACCCAGCTGCTCACACTGATCCAGGGGTTCCTAACAACCCATCAGGAGCAGACTACCCTACTCCGCCAGAGCATGGAGCGTTCTGAGGGACGTCCCGTGGTCCCACCACATGTAGAGCCACGGCAGAGAGCGGGGACGGTCAAGGACTTCATGGGTCTGAATCCCAAGGAGTTCTCAGGGACTGAGGGCATAGTAATAGCCGATGACTGGCTAGATTCTGTAGAGAGGAAGCTTCTGGGAGTTAGGATGCCGGATGACCTTCAGGTCGAGGCAACAGGATTTTTGCTGATAGACTTAGCCGGAGTCTGGTTCAGGAATGAACCGCTGTTCGCGAGAGGTAGAGCCACCTGGGACCAGTTTAAGACCCAGTTCAAGAAGAAATTCTTCTCGACCACTGCTAGAGTAGCCATGGGGCTACGATTCCAGAACATCCAGCAGGGGAACCGTTCTGTTGATGACTATGCGGGAGAGTTTAGTCGCTTGAGCCGTTTTGCTCCTAGTCTGGTTGCTGATCCAGAGGAGATGACCCGTAGATTTTGCCATGGTCTAGTTCCAGACATTGGCATCCTTATAGTGGCAAACGGTACGACTGACTACTACCAGAGCCTAGAGTTAGCCCGGAGCATCGAGGAGCGTCTTCTGTCATACAAGAGGCCGGCTTCTGTACACCATGAGGGTCCGTCCAAGCGTCAGGCTTTCCAGCAGAGAGCGTCGACGCCACCCCAGCAGACTTACCGTCCCCCTACACCACATCATCAGACCCCGCCAGTTCGAGCCCCGGGACCCCGACAGCAGCCGAAGGGAGGTTTTTGTGCATTCTGCAAGAGGGTAGGCCACGACGCTTCCATCTGCAGGAAGAAGTTGGGGCAGTGTTTGGCTTGTGGGTCTGCCACCCATCAGCTTCGAGAGTGCCCAGTAGCGAAGACTAGAGGACCGCTTCCGACTCAGCAGCAGAGGTTCGGGTAGCATCTGCAGCAGCAGAAGGGACCTCAGGGGAGGGTTTATAGTCTAGCCATTGAGCCGGAGCAGGTTTCGGAGCCGGATTACTTAGCTGACGTCATTACAGGTCATGTTTATTTGCATACTTTTCTAGCTGTATGTTTGTTTGATTCTGGTGCATCTCATAGCTTCCTATCATTAGAATTTATGCATAAACATCATCTAGTAGCTACACCTACTGCAGAGATTAGTAGAGTGATGACGGGAGGAGGACCAGTGCCTATTAGATTTATCTATAGATGTTCTATTTTTATAGCCGAGAAAGAGTTAAGAGGGCGATTCTTTGTGATGCCGCTCCCCGGTTATGATATCATATTGGGGATGGACTGGCTTAGCTATGCCCATGCATCTATAGATTGCCATGAGGGTAGTATTGTGTTCAGTCCCCCAGGCACAGCACCATTCAGTGTCAGGAGGACAGGGCCGGAGATCAGCCTAGAGCCGAACTGTTGTGCTACAGTCGGGGACGCAGCACCGCCACACCCTATCATTAGGGAGTTTATGGATGTATTTCCAGAGAATCTTCCAGGACTTCCGCCTGACAGAGATGTGGAGTTCACTATAGATCTAGTGCCGGGTTCATCACCAGTATCCCAGGCTTGCTATAGAGTGAATCCCAAGGAGGCCATAGAGATGAAAGAGCAGATTGATGACCTGTTGAAAAAGGGTTTCATTCGATCCAGTGCTTCTCCATGGGGAGCGCCAGTGCTCTTTGTGCCTAAGAAGGATGGTACAGTCCGGTTGTGTATTGATTACCGGGCCTTGAATGCCATCACTATCAAGAACAAATATCCTCTGCCCAGGATAGATGATTTGTTCGACCAATTGAACGGGGCGAAGGTGTTTTCTAGGATAGATTTGAGATCCGGGTGCCACCAGGTGAAGGTTAGGCCAGCAGACATCCAGAAGACGGCGTTCAACACGAAGTACGGGCAGTACGAGTTTCTGGTGATGCCATTTGGTCTCACAAATGCGCCAGCTGTCTTTATGAACTTGTTGAATAAGACATTTCACCAGTATCTGGATAAGTTCGTCGTAGTGTTTATCGACGACATCCTGATATACTCGAAGACGCCAGAGGAGCATGCAGAGCACTTGCGAATAGTTTTGGGGATTCTGAGGCAGGAGAGATTGTTTGCCAAATTGCCGAAGTGCGAGTTCTTTTTAGACCGAATGGAGTTTCTCGGCCATGTAGTCACTGGAGATGGAATCTCGGTGGATCCAAGGAAGATTGCTGCAGTTGAGACGTGGAAGGCTCCGACGTCAGTTTCAGAGATCAGGAGCTTTCTGGGTTTAGCAGGCTATTACAGAAAGTTCGTCCAGGACTTTGCTAGGATAGCTGAACCCATGACGAAGCTGACGCGGAAGGACGCAGAGTACATTTGGTCTGAGGACTGCCAGACGGCATTTGAGGAGCTGAAGAGGAGGCTGACGACCGCTCCAGTTCTGACTTTACCTTCAGGTTCTGGAGGATTCACCATTTACAGTGATGCTTCTGGGAAGGGGCTAGGATGTGTTCTACAGCAGCATGGGAAAGTAATTGCTTATGCATCTAGGCAGTTGCGGACTCATGAGAGGAATTATCCTATCCATGACCTCGAGTTAGCTGCGGTGATCTTTGCACTCAAGTTATGAAAATATTACTTATACGGAGAGCGTGTGGAAATTTTTACTGACCACAAAAGCTTGAAGTATGTGTTCACGCAGAAAGAGCTGAACATGAGGCAAAGACGATGGTTGGAGTTGATGAAGGACTTCGACATCGATTTACAGTATCATCCCGGGAAGGCAAATGTGGTGGCGGATGCGCTGAACAGGCATCCGATGGCATGGTACCTGATGATTGATCGGCATTTGCGGAAGGATCTGGAGAAGCTCGGTATCGAGCTAGTTCGGCCAGGATCAGTGATACAGATGATGGCGCTTGACATTCAGTCAGGATTGATAGAGCAGATCCGGGAGGCACAGTCTACAGATGAGAGCCTTCGCAGACTTCGACCCCAGGTATTAGCTGGATTGCTGGATGACTTCACTATAGCAGAGGATGGATCCCTGAGGCATGGCAGCCGATTGTGCGTGCCGAAGGGAGAGCTAGTAGAGGCAGTTTTACAGGAGGCGTACCGATCGAGATATTCTATTCACCCTGGTGCTAACAAGATGTACCGTGACTTGCGGGAACATCTTTGGTGGCACGGGATAAAGAGGGATGTATCACGTTTTATCTCGAGATGCCTAGTTTGCCAGCAGGTCAAGGCGGAGCGCCAGAGGCCAGCTGGTTTGTTGCAGCCGTTACCCATTCCTGAGTGGAAGTGGGAATATATTACAATGGATTTCGTTTCAGGGCTTCCTCGTTCCCAAGAAGGGAAGGATGCCATCTGGGTCATTGTAGACAGGCTGACGAAGTGTGCACACTTCATACCCTTCAAGGTGGGGCTTTCCACCGAGAAGTTGGCGGAGCTATACATGCAGCAGATAGTTCGCCTACACGGAGTGCCGGTGAGCATCGTGTCAGACAGAGACAGCAGATTCACATCCCACTACTGGAGGAGCTTGTAGGAGGAGTTGGGCAGTAGGCTCAAATTCAGTATGGCGTACCACCCGCAGACAGATGGGCAGTCCGAGAGGACGATACAGACACTGGAGGATATGCTGAGGACTTGCGTGCTGGACTTCGGAGGATCATGGGAGAGCCATCTGCACTTGATAGAGTTTTCATACAACAACAGCTACCAGGCCAGTATTGGTATGTCTCCTTTCGAGGCGCTATATGGACGACGATGTCGGACACCGCTCTTTTGGGATGATGTCGGAGACAGAGTTATGCTCGGGCCAGAGATGATCACGGATGCAGCAGAGAAAGTCGGGATGATCAGAGACAGGCTCAGAGTAGCTCAGGACAGGCAGAAACACTGGGCTGATGCTAGTCGCAGGCCGATGGAGTTCGCAGACGGTGATATGGTGCTAGTGAAGATATCACCTACTCGAGGGACGATCCGGTTCGGACGAGGAGGGAAGCTGAGCCCCAGATACATCGGGCCGTTCGAGATACTTGGCAGGATCGGAGAGGTAGCTTACAGGGTTGCACTTCCACCCAACCTAGCAGGAGTTCACGACGTCTTTCACGTATCTCAGCTGAGGAGATATGTTCCAGACCCCAGTCATGTGCTAGATCATTCAGAGTTGGAGGTCGGACCGAGCCTTACAGTTTCTGAGCAGCCAGTGGAGATATTAGACCGGAGAGAGAAGAGGCTGAGGAACAAGGTTATACCCCTAGTGCGAGTAGCTTGGAGCCGTCACTCCCCAGGTGAATCTACTTGGAAGAGGGAGTCGGACATGAGGGAGAGATTCCCTTACTTGTTTGATCCAACCGCTGCGAGGGAACCACCCATTCCCGCTTGATACCTTAGAGGTTAGTTTCGATCGCAGCCTTAGTCATTTTGTTGCATTACTTGCTATGTTAGAATATTGTCGGGTCTTCAATCCTTGTGAATTTCGAGGACGAAATTTTTCAAGGAGGGAAGACTTGTAAGCCCCTGATTTTCAAAATTATTAAACTAGTGTTAATTAATTATTAAATGTCATTATTGGTTTTAAAATTATTTAATATGATTTTAGGAATTTTCTATAATTTCTAAATGAGTTTTATATATATAAATATCACTTTGCAAATTATTTGAAATTAATTAAATAGGTTTTGCAATTTATTTGAATGTTTTAATATTTTGTAATTATTATAATTGTATATATGTGTTATGCAAATTCAATTTTGCATTTAGTCTAAAAAAAATCTATTATGCAAAATCCTATTTCCTGAAGACCTAATTGCAATTCTACCCAAACCCCCCCCCCCACGAACAGCTCTCTCTCTCTCCTCCAGCTCGCTCACCCCCCCGCTGACCCGACGACCAGCCACGTCGCCGACGGGCAGCCCCCGCCGAATCCGGCTGCCCGACCGCCCTAAAAACCCCTATAAAATCCCCCACTCCCCCCTCGACCTAAACCCTAACCCTAAATTCTCCCCCAGCCACCACGACCCCCCTTCTCCCCAAAACACTTCACCGAAGCCCTAGCTCCGGCGACACATCACCACCGCCTCACCACTCGTCTTCGACGGTCGCCACCACCGCCATCCGCTTCGCCTTGCCGAGCTGGAGGCAGCGCCACTGGAGCGCCGCCGTCTCGACACCTTCTCCGCCGTCCACGACCCCCGAAACCCACTTCGACGACCGGACACGTAGTATCATGACTCAGTCGTGTCGTGCGTGTCTCGTTTTCACGCACGAGACTCGCCAGGACACGGGGACCTTAGTCCAGTACTTGGACACGTAAATCGAAGCTCGTGCGTGTCGTACGAAGCACGGACACGAGAAAACCCTGTGTCCTTAACTGTCAGGACACAGGACAGATTTATATTTTTTTATTATTAACCTAACCTAAAACGAAATAAACAAACCCAACCCTTTCCCTAACACAACTGATGGGCTGACCCCCTGGCTAGCCCATCCTAAGCTAAACCCCCCCCCCCCCCGCGCGCGCTGTGGTTGCTGGTCGAGCCCGGCCTCTGCAGTTTCTTTCCTTTTTCTTTTTCTTTTCCTTTTTCCTTTTTCCTTTTATATAGATATATCTATTTATATATATATGTACATACATATTTTGTATATATATGTATTAATATATATACTATATTTAGGTATATATAGTTGCTATTTTTATATATATATATATACTTTATTATTTTGTATGTATATATATATGTATGTCTTATGTATACATTATATTTAGTATATATTCTTTGTGTATATATCATATATATATACTATTATATGTATATGTATACATTATTTTGTATATATATATTTTATATATATATATATATATATATAATATATATATAATATATATATATATATATATATATATATATAGATATATATATATATATATATATATTATAGTTAAGTATTTTCTTATATGTATGTATATATACATATATTTGTATATATATATAATAATATATAGTTAAGCATTTTCCCTATATAATATAAATATCCCTGTATTTATAATATATATAATATATATATATATATATATATATATATCTATATTATTTTCTATATGTATTTTACTTAGCTTAGTGTAAATTATTTATATAAAATAATTCATACTTTCATAGTTACTATGTAAAACTTTACCTTATTAAAAAATAATATTTTTTGACTATTACCAAATTGTATTTTTATCGTATTTAAATTACTGCAACCATTTGGTGTCCAAGCCTAGCATGGGTATTTGGGCTCAAATGTGTTTTCACACATTCAAGACCTGTACAAGTCATATTGGACTTGATTCATGGCCTTGGGTCCTGTATTTGAACTTTGGTTCAAATTATACATGGACAAAATACGCAGAGAATTAATTATTGTGTGCAATGCTATTTTGATTTTCTAAAAATACTTAAAGTATTGTTAAAATTATGGAAAAATAGTTTTTAGATACTATGTTAAGTTAGCTAATTTAGTATAATTTTTGTAGTATTTAATTACTGTTTTGCCACTAGTTTGGCATATGAAACCACAAAACTCATTTTCTGTATACTTAGGAAAACTGATTTTTATAAAATATTTGTACTGGTTAATAAATTCCAGAAAAATTATAATAAATTTCTATGATTAACAAGGATCATTTAGTATTTTACTTTAAGAAAACTAGGCTTTTTGCCTATCTCTAAAATTGTTAGAAACAATGATCTTTGATTTATTTATTGATTAATTACGACTTGTAGCTTTTTGTGTTATTTGGAGTTTTTAGTCGTGTTGAACCCATCCCTCACTATAAAGACCCTAAAAAGTTAGTTAACATAGTGTATCACCCCACATTGGTCTCCTATGCCAAGTCATCATTTTGGCTAGGTGCCCAGTCACAAGTCGTGTTTCACAAATTAGTGTCCTAGTGTCTTAGCATAGTGTAAAACTAAGTTGTTGTATTTACTACAGTGACGAGCTACCAGACATCCATAGAATTGTTATCGCAGCTTTTTTGTTTTGCTTTGCTAGAGGCAAGTACTTTCTACGAACTTTACATACTGCTATAAACCATAAAACTGCGAATCACCAACCATGTTAAATGCTGATCCTTGGGGTAGCAAGTTAGAACTTCACATGTTGTATTACTTCTACCATTTATTTACAGTATCTCATAATCTCTCACATGCTTAAATAACGGGTTAAGGGAAAACTGCTAGTAGTGTACGTGATCATGACCCCCTTCTCCGTATGTATTTACCGAGCACCGTTACATTCTATATGTATCTGTGTCGTATGTCTGGTCCCGCGTTTGTGTATGGATATACACCGATGCCGTTATGTGTACGTATGTGCACATCAGAAAATTGATATGTACCGCTGTACATCCTGATTACCTATTGACTGATCACTCACCTACTACAGTTTTAAACTTTAAAATGTATATCTATCGCCATGCTAAAATATACCTAAAACTGAACCAACATGATATGTCATTTCCTTTTCATCACATGATCAGTATTATATGTTTGTTAGATTTAGTACTTGCTCCCGTCCTGACAGGATAACGTTGTAGGTATCCTTACTGAGGAGGAGTTACTCTGTGACACATACTATGGAGATACTGCCGAGGACCCGGCTCTGCTTTACGAGGATGTTCCCGCAGGGAACCTCGCCTAGTTGTCTTTTTGTTTACTTAGACTTTTGAGAGTAGACATGTATTAGACTATACCATTTTGTAACTGGACATGTATCCAGTTTTACATTTCAGTTTACTTGTACTTGGATATTTTACTATATACGACGACTTTTGTGTTTGGAGCATTTATGATTCTTCTTCACTTATAGAACTGTTAGCACATTTTAGTCTATCCTGTTGTCTTTAGAACAGCTTAACGTTTTATCTCAACGTAGGCTGGACATGACTCGGCCTGGCCCAACAATTTGGGTAGCGGATCGTGACAATGTTCGCGGACAACCGACGGATCATCCGCTCGATTGTAGTAAATGATTGGTTCTCTTGGATTTGCATAAATAGACTTTTCATTTTTTCATAAATGCTTATCCACTTGGGCCTTAAATGTTTCATCTACCAAAGAGCTTCACCAAGTATTGAAGAATATCGAAATCTTTTCTTTTGTGTTTGAAGTTGACAAGCCTTCGGATAAAAACTCGTGTGTAAGAAGTTGACGAGCCTTCGAAAAAAAATTCGTGTGTAAGAAGTTGACGAGCCTTCGGATCAAAGCTCTTGTGTTATACTATTTACTAAATAGTGGAGTAAAGCCGGAGAGAGTTCCGGGAGTGGAGTGTCCCAAGGGATCGAGGATACCAGGATATATTAAGTTTTTGATCTCTTCTCTCTTTTGAATTGCTATGTACTTTGAACATTTGTGTTGGTCATTATTTTATTACCCTATTCATCCCCCCCTCCCTCTAGGGTTCTACAGAATAAAGACCACTTGGACTATAGTGGGTGCGCAACTAGCAAAGCCATTCAATTTTTTTGGTGACAATTTACCACCCAGATCACTTCACGAATGGCTCCAATTGACCATTCCGTGCACATTTTCGTTAAAATATGTCAATTACAAACATGTGTCGCTCACGTGAATGATTTTTTGGGTTGTTTGAAGGAACAAAATAGTCAATTCAAGTGTTTTGCTCCCCTTAGCTTGACTAGTTCTCGGTTGTCTTTTTATTTTGGATGAAATCTTTTTCTCCAATACTCTTCTATTTTACATATATCTATGAAAAATGGTACCTAAGAGAAGGAAAATGAATAGATCATGTATATGTAAGATAGAAGAGTATTAGGTGAAAATATTTCCATCCAAGATAAGGTGAAAATCAAGCACAAGTCAAGTAAAGAGAGGAAAACACTTGAATTGACTCTTTTTCCCCTTAAAATGGTCCAAAAAAACTCACTAAGTGCAAATGTCAAAATTGACATATTGGAACAAAAATATGGACTTAGTGTCACGTTCTGATTCCGGAGAATAAAAACTAGCCACTGGACGTGATACCATACAAGTCTAGATTGTACTTGTGCAAGGCAAAAACATTCCTGGTATTTCCTAGAAGCAACGACATTACAGCTACATTTAAGCATATAATTGAAATCACAAGATATGAAGAAATACGTCTCTTTATTGATATTTGTAGCAGATTACAAGACTTACAGCAAAATACAAAGTTTATAACAGGTTACAACGGCTCTTGAATAACCAACCGAATTACTTGCTATTTAGGCTTACAATGAACATGCCGACTTGGCTTACAATCTCATTGATACAACTGAATTATAATGTTCCATATATATTATGTTTGTATAGCAAAATACATCATCTTGTGAGAAGAGCTTCTGCACACTCATCCGATTCATCGATGGTGTCACGTCTCGATTTCTCATCCGATTCATTGATACTGTCACGTTCCGATTGCAAATCTTTCGTTCTCGCTTCGACTGTACTGTATAAATGGTACATGATTTCCATTATAGCGCAGATAGCTAGCCTCACTGAAAGTCCGAGATACCGGTGCTACTACCTCAGCACTATAAAATTTCGGCGCCCTTTTAGTGAAAGGTAGCAAGCCCCACAGAAAGTCCCAAAATTTCGATGTCGGTACATCAACACATCCTTTGTTCCCCTAGGTCGAATCGATTCCGTGGCCTCGGAGTACCGTTCGAAGAACCATACCTCGTGAACAAGTTGTCCATGACCACGCAAGTATGTGCAATTTAGCTATAAAGAAAACATATAATGCACGATACTAGAAAACTAAAATAAATATGCCATCATTCTCATTCATCTTGGCACATTGCCTTGAGCCATATCTCGCCATACCAGTTGACCAATACAGGCTCTTTGTGTAATCAAGATTCTACAACAGCACCGGTTAATGAATGTGATTACTCAATCTTTTCCAACATCTAGATACCATACATTCTCTCGGTCATAACTCAAACATACTTACTGTCCAGTTCTCGGGTCTTATTATCTATGATACCATCTATTTATCGAACCTATGCTCGATATACTCACCGTCCAAATATTTGGAACTTATGCTTCGCTTGTCATGTATTTTATTGCAATACTACACAATTCATAAAATGATTCGCAACAATTTTTGGGACATGTGTTATTTATCTTTCATTATCTTTCTGGGTTCCATGCATGGTAACATCTAGCAATTCAACAAGAAATCATAGAGTACAAAAATCCTTGTTATTAAGTCTGAAGGTAAAGGATCTTCGAAGAACTCATACTACTCACATTATTAAAATGGTTTCCTGCAACGATCGCATAGCCTTCCGACGATCATTCTGCATATTTTCAAGTCAACAAGACTTATTGAACTAACCGGCCATCATAATGCACTGTGCGGGTCAGAACACTACACACAGGTCGTAATTGACACCCTTTGAAAGACCTTGATGGTAAATTGTAAAAAAAAAAAAAAAAATCAGATGACTTGCTGGACATCCTCATAGTTTAGGTGGTGTTTATGCATTTTTTTTCCTTATTTATTTAATTTGTGTGTAGGTCCGTGCACACCCGAATCCGTCTCTCTTTTTTATATATTTAAATTTTTGGTCGGTTGTGATTAACTTATTTTAGTTGTCATCTTGACAAAAGACATGGCAAATCCAGAAGAAAGACTGCGAAAGATTGTGTACAACAATGAAAGTTTGATAAATTCAGCCAAGAGAAAGCAACCTTCTTTCACAACGAACGACTGCAGCTTCGCAGCGTTTGCGACACGTTCCATTGCAATTTCTTTAAAGGCACGTCTCCCGCGCGCGCGTGGTGTCCCCACCCATGCACACCTACAACCGCCATGTCGAATTCAAATGTTAGCTACAGTACTTCAGAGCACTATATATAGAGAGAGAGGCAGTTACATCCCTTCTAGTTATAATTAACACAATATATATCAGAGAGCTCAAGAAGAAGAGATGGAGTTTAGAGAGAGTATTGTCTTGTTACACTTTTGCTCTTTACTGTTACGGCTGCGCTGCGACTGCTTCGGTTCTGTGCCGGCACATTATGAAGATGAGTCTCATCTCGACCGGAGAAGTTTTCCGAAGGGCTTCATCTTCGGTGCCGCCGCCTCAGCTTACCAGGTGTGTGTGGAAGCAGAAGTGGAGCTACATGGAACACATTGGAGTCCACCTTCGTCTCCACGGTGGACCCCAATGTGTTCCACGTATTGTATGCGATATTTTTCTTTAAATACTTAGATTCTGTCTGGATAAAAAATAAGCAAGGTTAAGTGAGGGGGAGGGGAGTAATTACTTACAATCTTGCTTGATTTGACTGAGAGTTATGGGGTATGTTTAATGACTCTTGTTTGAATGTGTTCTATGTATTGTACGCGATATTTTTCTTTTAAATTATTTGGCTTCTGTTTGGATTTGGGAAAAAATAAGCAAAGTTAAGTAGGGTTGAGTGAAGCAAAGTTAAATAAAGGGATATACCATTACATATAATTTTGTTTTGACGGAGAAAAAGTTAAGTGGGACATGTTTAATAACTATTGCTTGAATTGTCGGTTGTGAGTGAGAAAATGATTAACAAAAATAATAGCTATCAAAAAATTCTTATTATCTTATTATATGACATAAATTAGATTTTATTGAGTTTTTAATTAAATCTATCAGTAGATGGTATTTACGATTTTTCAAACAAGTACCCTCTTCTCCTTGTTAACTTTCGATCTGGAGATGGAAAAAAAAATATAGGATACAAATTGATGATAACACAAAAGAGGATATTTGATTCAAGGGGTTGAATAAACAACTGTTTCTTGCTTGATTTTTTTTTTCCCACTCAAACCATTTGCTAACATAGCTATTTATAGGACTCAAGATATATCAAGATGCATTAACAACAATGAACAAGACTCTTAGGTTTTCTAGATGCATTCATGCATGCAACAATGAACTTCGACTCTTCCTAGATATATCCATGTATCCAATAATGAATTTGACAATCTCGTTACATCCATGCATGCAATGAACTTGACATAATTTGGTTTACATCTCCAACAATGTCTCTCGTAAACCAAATTTGCTTTTGACTCCTAAAGCATCGATATTTTTCTTGAAGGCTTGTCCTCCTAGAGAATTTGTAAACACATCTGCAAGTTGTTATTCAATTCTGCAATATTCAATGTTAACTTCTCCTTCATGAACAAGTTCCCATAGGAAGTGAAATCTTATGGGAATATGTTTTGTCCTTCCACGTAGGACAATAGCTCTTGTTGGTTTATCCAACTAGCAAACTAGCACCTTGGTAGTTTTTAGGTTTTTAGTGCTTCATAGCAACCATCATGCTTTACAGGTTTTGCCCCTGCAATTTTCTTCTTTTTCTTTCTTCTCCTCTTTTTTCCTTCTTTTTTTCCCCTTCTCTGTCTTTTTTTTTTTTCCTTTTCTTTTTTTTCAGGGCTCCTTTTGTCCCTGCAATTCCTCCTCTTATTTTGTTTCCTTTCCTTTCTTTCTTTTTTTTTCCCCTTTTTGTCCCTTCTCTTCCTTTTTTCTCTATTTTTTTCCTCTCTTTTACTTCCTCTTCTTTTCTTTTTTTTTTTTTTTTTTTTTTTCTTGCTTTATTTTTTTCTTCCTTCTCTGCTTTCTTTTTTCTTCTCTTTCTTTTTTTTTCTCCTATTTTTTTCCTTCTCTTTCTTTTTTTTCTTTCATTCTCCTGCTTTTTTTTTTCGTAGTTATCTTGTCCAAATCTATTTCAACTTTGTTAGTAGATTTATTGGACTTCTTCACACTTTCTTTATCAGGCTTCTTTGAGTCTTCATCGTCGTTTGTTGGAAGACAAGGCTTTTCTCTACTTCTCTTACTGTTGCTCTTATTCTCCTCTTCTACAGCTCCTCCAGTTCGATTGCTCTTCTTGGACTTCTCAATGATCTCTCTATTTCTTTTTACTGCTGCTCTCTCTCCACCTCCTCCGGTTCGATGTTCTTCTTGGACTTCTTTGTCGATTTTTTCTTCTCCTCCTTCT